>VWZS01004673.1:51060-61615 GCA_013397075.1 Rhabdornis inornatus | reverse complement strand
GGACCGGCAGGGAGCGCTGCCCAATGAGCGTGTGGCAGCGCAGAGGCCCCGCCCCCGCCCCGCGGGGCCGGGCGGAGGCGGAGCCTGGCGGGGCCGTGGGGTCGCGCGCGCGGGGCGGTGAGTGGGGCGCGTGACGGATCCGCGGCGTGAGGGGAGCGGGCGGGAGGGCGCGGCCGGAGCCGGCGGCAGTCGCGGTCCTTGTGCCCTGTCACGCCAGGCCGTGTTTGGGGGGTTCTGTACTGCACCTTTCCTTCCCAACTCCGTCCCTCCACCCCCCCGCTGTGCTTCTCAGGGTTCTCTGTCCTTGTCTCCTTGCTTCTCTCCGCTGTAGTGACAAAGTGCTGTTCCCCCTCTTCTCTTACCCACCAGATCCCCGTGACCTCGCTGGTTAACTGCCGTCACAAGGCTCCCCAGCGAAATGGAATTGCCGAATTCCCAAAGTGTGTTTTCCTCCTTCGTGAACTTGACACCTTCCCCCTCCCTACACAGTTGATCTAAACTCCTCCCGTCCTTTCTATTTGCCTTACTGCTGTCAGTTTTTAATCCTGACCTTCCTCTGCTGCTGTATCCCCTGGAAGTCGCCTGCCTCCTGACCCTGCTCCCAGGCAGGGCTGGAGAACCACGTTGTCTTCTGACACCTTACAGGAACCGATTTACTCTTCCACTTGTATCCTCTTCAGTCTCAGATTGCCCCTTGGATTTTACAATACGTCCTTTCCTTCTGCAGTGTCTCAATAAAATATTATCTGGTGCACTGCTCTCGTTCACCTCTTTTATTCCATTTGCTACGTCCACAGAAGAAAGGTGTACTGGCAATCTTAAAGTCCGCCTGCTTGCTCAACTGCAATTCAATCTCAGCTTTCTTCCGCTTCCTTCTCAGCCACTTTTGTCTTCTGCCAACCTTATCCACTGCTTCATTTCTTTCTTTCAGTATAGTCTCTGGGCATAAACGTGCATTTTGCCTCCTTTTAACTTCTGCTTCCTTTATTTCTGATTTTAAACTCTCATGACTTTGCTTATAGAGTCCTGAGCCATTTCTGCTCCTTGTCTCTTTGTGTTTGGACTACTGCATTTTGCAGAAATTGCTATTTTAGGTTGTACTTGCAAGTAATTTAATTCAAGGTCTCTTTTGATCTTAAGTGTTACTGTATATTTTGATACTTTACGTTTCTCACAGTGAATAATTAAAAAAAAATTTGTTCGAGAACTATTTTCCTGCTCTTCAGTGATTGGACCATGCTCTACATCAAGGGATGCCCAAGGTTTCTGTTAATGAGTTCATTCTTACTCTAAGATATTCTTATTTATTCAAGTGGCCTGACCTTACTGATAGTCTCTGGCAGTATTATGGGAAATAGTTTTAGATGATAAATTTTTATTTGTGCCTTGTAAGTTTTGTTGCTTCATTTCTGCTATTTACTTATTTTTACACTGTTTGGAAAAGATAGCATGGAATCCTTGCTCTTCCATTTGCAGTTTGTGCCTGTTTCATTGCACAGTTCCAGCTTTGTGATACTGCTTGGATTGGGGAAGGTGATATTCCTGATAATTTTGTTGTTTATTCACCTCTGTCTAACCTCCAGGTCTAATTCTACTATTTCATCTGAAAAGTAGCACAGGCAAAAATTATTTTCATTCTTCAGAGCCAGGTTCTGCGTGCTTTATTCAGCCTTTACTCTTTGATTTCATTCTGTTGGGACTATTGCTGGTTATTTCTTCAGCTAGACTCTCCCTTCAGGCAGACCTTTAGAAAAATAATCTTAAAAATTTTTGTTTGAATCCGTTGAGTAGTGGATGTGTGATGAGAGAATCTACAATATATGAATCCAAGCAGGTTTTAGTCTCCTCTAGCTGCTTGTCTCGTGTCCTATTTGACAGGACACATGTGCCACTAACTTCACACAGGAGTGAGAGGGAAAAGAATTGCCCCACTATCCTGCGTGAGAAGCACCTCTGGTGAACTCAGTCCTGTGCTGAATCCAAAGTCATGCTTTTTTTCCTTCATGCGATGTTTTAGGTGGGATACTGAGATGTGCTTCTGGCAGTCCAAGGAGAGCATGTTCTATCTGAAAGTGCTGCATCTTGTGTAGGACGTGCAAGACAGGAAGGGAGGCTTCCAGGAGGATGGAAGCATGGTCATCCATAGATTTATCTTTTGCAAGGGCAGTGCCTTTAATCTGTGCTGCCAGGGTTCATATAATGAATTTAAACTATTCCATTCATGATGAATATAAACAATTTAAAAATAAAGGATGAGAATCTGTGTATCTGGAAGTATCTGCCACAGAGATTATCTGTATTAGGCAGAGGTGGACCTCTTGTTACTGGAGAAACATCCAGTTTTCTTCAAAATGTGGATTTCAGACCATGTGACTTGGAAGGGCAGAAAAGTGACTCTGTCCTGGAGACGTGTCGGTGGACTGCCATGCTAGTCCAAAGCACTTCCTCTCTTTCCCCTCACTGCCGGGATCATCGCAGCAACCAGACTGCAGTACCTGAGGGACTGTGAGGAGGCAAAAGCTTCCACAGGGAGCTGACACACTGCCTTGTGAGGCAGAGTCCCTGCCCTGCTGGTGCCCAGCAGTGATTGTGGAAGCAGATCCCAACATCCCTGCGGCACACACCAGAAAGCAGTTGAGCTACAGTGGCACTGATAAGGCTCTGTCAAGTTCTAGGCAACAGACATCAAAGGAAAATGTGTAACAGTGGTTGGCTGCCAAAGGAAAAAAGGGAGAAAATAGGCAGAGACTTAGAAAACATGACTGAAGGGATGTTGATTTAATCTAAATGAAATAAAAGAAAAATACTGAGTGAAATCCTCAAGAAAACAAACAAACAAAAAAGTGAAAAAGAGAAAGGTTAAGCTGTTCTGCTTTGTCTCCAACAGAAAGTATTAGAAATAATGGATTTAAGTTGAAACAATGAAGATGGAGGTCAAATAATTAAACAAGTTCTTAATTAGACGTATAATTATCCTGGGAGATTGGTCTCTGTCAGCAGTGTCTGGGAAAAGGCTCAACCCCTTTATATCCCTGAAAGTCTTGTTTTCTATAGCAGTGTGACAGTGATACTGTTTGGTTTGTGGCTTTACTGTTGGGTTTGTTTGGTGTTTCCTTTTAACCTCATTTAATACTTTAATGGTAAAAGAAGAAAGTGGCCAAAGAAATAGTGCAGATATGTGATATTTTAGGAAATTATTATCATGCTCATTGTTCATTTTAGGGAGAAGCTTAAAACCCAGATGTGAGAGAATATTCTTGGACCTAATCCCTGTTGATAGTTTTAAAAGTTGAATATCCAATACTTGAACAGATTTAGCACATAAAATGATTTGCCCAATGTCCTGCACAAAATCCCCAAGAGGACTGGTAATTCAACAGATCTGCTGATCCTCAGTTCAAGTCTGTTGTCACAAAACCACGTGGATAAAGTCTGTAATAGCATTTCCTTCCTAGCTCTTTGGGGCAAGGACAGAATTTTCCATTTTTATTAATGTGCTGCATATGTTGGCCTGATGTTAAGTATTAAATATCCTCTTTCCAGACTTTGGTTCAACTTTGTGATGTCTTCCCCTGAAATTGCTTCCCTTTCTTGGGGTCAGATGAAGGTGAAAGGCTGCTCTACAACATACAAGGACTGCAAAGTATGGCCGGGAGGAAGCCGGACATGGGATTGGCGAGAAACCGGGACTAATGTAAGTTTGCTGTTTACTACCCTGTATTTAAAACAGGACTCTGAGAATGGTCCAGAGAACAGTGTTAAAGGTCTAGCCATAAATTCAGTGACCTGCCTTTTTCTTTCATCTAGCCATTAGATTTTCCTGGGAAGAACTGAGTGTGTGTTTTGGAGGTGACTTTGTGGAGGGGTCAGAGGGCTGCAGTCCCACAATGTCCTACATGCAACAGGATATAGCAATTGTTGCCGTGAGTTCTGACAGCCACCCTGACCAGACAACTCTCACACAACTTAGAGCTCTCAAACGATATTCCTCATCTGCTTAAGAGTGCAATTGCCATAAGATGCCACTAACAACCTCTCTTCAGACTGTCTAAACAAAAGTTGTCTTGAGTGAGATAGAAAAGAAATTATGAAAAGTAAAAAAAAAATAGACAGTAACTGACCTTGCATGTTTGGAAGACAACATTGCATGTGGTTTAGTTTATATCCTTTTCCTTGGGGTCCCTCATACATATTTCAGAGAAGAAATATGCAGATAAAATGTCTCATGCACTATTTTCTCTGTGAAAAGCTCATGATCCAGCTAATCACACAATGACTTCTCTTGGTAGCCATATACTAAGTGCTTGCCCTTGTAGTTTTAAAGTTTGTCTGTAAATGCAATCAGAATCGGATGAAAGTACATGGAGCAGTATTGATAGTTCAGATTTAGAAGCAGTATAGCATATATTGCGTTAGGAACTTGATGTTGATAATTCTTCCCATATTAGGACTTGCACTAGGGTAGATAATTGGGTAGGAAAAAAAAAGTTCCAAATTTTCAAAGCAAAAGTTAAAGCACAAAATAACAATGTACTGACCAGGCTGCACCTGCAGCTGTGTCCATGCAGAGGATGCAGCTCTCTTGGATTCATTTTGACACAACAGAAATGCAGAGCATTTGTGTTCGCAGCTTCATCTGTGATCTTTGGGAGAATAGAAGTGTTTTAACCTGTCAGAGTTTGGTTTATGCAGAATATATAACACCAAGAGAAGGGTGCTGCTGTCATGCAAAGATGTATGCACTTTGCAGAGAAAAAGGTAGCTGTGTATGTAACCTTTTAAAATGCATTTCATTTATGGCCTGGTTATAAAAAAATAAGTTTTCACTGGCTGTTCAAAGGGCTGGGTTTTGTGGTGAGAGTTGCTGTCTGCTTGTTTGACAATATCATTTTTGTGCCTTATATGCACATGGCTGAAGAAGCAGAACAGCTAATATTCCCAGCTAGTTCCCAGCTCAATCACATTTTTATATTTATTCCAAGCACTGGAAAACTTTGGTTTCAAATTATAGGCACTTACTAACGGTTAGGAGGTTGTGCTTTCTTTTGAAAATTTCTAACAAGGAATATCTTATTGTCATAAGTAAAACATTTAAATCTGTAAGTCTTTAGAGGATTTAGAGGTCAGTTCTATCCTTGCATCTGAGGAGTGAAGTGATTTTCTTTTAAAATAAATAGCAAACAACAAATATTAATAACAGAACTAGGCTTTTTCTAGACTGCGTTCCCAATGTTGAGAAGAACTGTCAAAAATTTAATTTTGTCAGCGCTGGAAACAGTAGGATTCAACAGCTGCATTTTCTGCCCATTTTTTAAATGGTGGCTACAGTTTGCCTGCTTTCCTTGAGCACGTTTCTCCTGGAGGTAGCTGGAACTGAAGTGTGGAAAACAAGCAGTGCTGGTCATGTCCTACACTCTAGTTGGAAATAAATTGCTTCCTTTCCTCCTCTGCTGTCACACTGATGTCTAGTGGAGCATTCTTTCATCAGGAAAATTGTATAACAGGCCCTGCAAGGTTCTGTAACTGAGCACTAACAGTTATTGTGGCTTTAACCCTTGGGGTTGAATGGCACCCTCTCTCCCTGGCTGGCTGCATTTCAGTGCAATCTGCTAATGGCAGAAGAAAAGAAGTAGGTATTGCTGAAATGGAGGCCCGAGAACAGAACAGGCAAGGAAATCTGCTGTCAAATCAACAATGATACAGTTATTTCATCATGTTACATTTTTCCTTTAGTAACACTAGTTTCTTACTAGCATCAAAGAGTCTTGTGTAACCACAGAAAATCCTTTTGTTCCATGGCTTTAATGTCTCAGGAGTGCTTCTCAAGTGACAACAAACCTTCCCCAGAATTCTAATTATTGTAATTGCAGTAAAACATACCAATTCTTGTTGTCTACGTTTTGAGTCTACTTAAAAAACCCCAAAGGAAAGGCATTGCCTATTCTGTCATAAGTACTTGGAGTGATTTGGTCTGAGAAAGCTCTGCCTATTCAAGTGTCTTCTGCATTCCAGGTGTGGATATGGAATGTAAATGGACTAAAGGGAGCACAGTCTTTGGTCCTGGCAGCCCAAAGGGCCAGACATGTCCTGAAGTGTGTCAAGCACAGCACAGCCAAGGGAGGTGCTTGTCCCACTCTGCTCTGCACTGGAGCAGCCCCACCTCGAATTCTGTGTGCAGTTTTGGGCACCTCAGTGTAAGGAGGACATCAGACTGTTAGACTGTGTTCCAAGGAGGGTGATGAAGATGCTGAAAGACTTTGAGGGCAAGGCTTATGAGGAGCAGCTGAGGTCATTTGGCTTGTTCCTCTTGGAGAAGAGGAGGCTGAGGGGCGACCTCATCACACACTACACTTTCCAGAGGCAGGGCAGTGCAGGGAATGTGCTGATCTCCTCTCTGGTGACCAGCAGTCAGACCCATGGAAATGCAGTCAAGCTGCAAAGGAATGTTCATATGGGGTGTTAGGAAAAGGCTTTTCACCCAGAGGGTGCTTGGGCTCTGGAACAGGCTCTCCAGGGAAGTGGTCATAGTGCAAGCTTGTTGGAGTTCCAGGAGCATCTGGATGATGCTCTTAAGTCGTGGTTTAGCTTAAGCTAGTCCTGTGAATGATTCTCATGGATCTCTTCCAACCTAAGGTGTTCTATGATTCTGTGAACTCGGAGAATGGTTAAAGGTGAATCATCTCTGTTACTGAAATTTCAGACATGAGCCATGCTAAAGATTTTCGTGTGGAATAAGTTTAATGCACTCATTGGAAGTGGCACTCTACCATGGAAGGCCTTTTTCACCTGCAACTTTAGGAGCTCATGTGTTTGTTTCAGCTTGAAAAGTCTTACTTGCTCCATTCTCCATGAATCCACCATGGCATTACCTACTTCAAGTGAGAAACTCAGACCTCTAGAAAACTATAGAATTTGAGAATTCTATTTTAAAAAAAAAAAGGGGGGGGGTGTGGAACGGCAAATAATATTTATGTTTTAAAAATAAAAACACACACCAAAGAGGGGCCAAATTATAGCCACAAGATGTCCAGTATCTTACTCTTCACCACATAGAGATACACAGAAACTGAATCCAGAAGGAGAATTAGTGAAACATAATAATGTTTTATATTAACATTATAGGTATGTTTATTCATTCATATGTTTAAAGCATAATAGCAGTAAATGGGTGTACTTTTTAAAATCTCTGTTAATGTGCTGTGAAAGTTCTTTCTTTGAGGAGTTTGGTTTCAAATATTCTTTTCTCAAAATAAAGAATAATGCAGAAACGGAACCTGTTAATTGAAATGAAGCTATCCAATAAATTTCAGTCCTCTTTGGTGAGATTTGAAAAGTAAATAAGAAAATTATTTAATAATTTTAATTTTCTGAGGAGTTCTTTGTATTTAAAGTGAGTAAACTTTGGCTAGCAACAATCTTTCTTACAAGTAGACTGTTATTTTGAAATCAAACAGCAGTATTGTTGCAATTTATTGATTTCACTTTAACTGTTAATATTTAGAAAATGTCAGAATGTTAGACATAAATGTTTTAGAAATGTGTAATGCATCTTTTTGGTTTTGACTGTTTAATAAGAAATTATAATATTGCCATCAACCAATTAATTATTATCCTTCATCTGCATATCAAACACCTTTTTCAGTTTCTAATGTTATCTACTGTGTGTATGTACAGAAGAGGCTTGTGTTAAATTTTGGTTCCACTAATTTACCCTGCTGCTCTGTGTTCAGGACTCACAGACACAGCTTTCCTGGCTGATGCTGTCAGTACACAGACTATTATTTTCCTTCTCTGACACTTAGCATTCTCCAGGAGTGCAGCCAGCTGACCTTGAAGAAATCGTCAAGAAGGGTGTTAAAACTGTGGTGATTGGTCGTGGCATGAGCGAGGCTTTGCAGGTAGGTTTTTGTTCTGTGACAAGCATAAAAAGAACTGTTTGTTTTTCCTCTCCCTCTGATTAGGAGGAAAAAAATTAAATCGATGATGCTTCACTGAGAGGGAAAAAATTGAGGATCAGTGTGAATGAGCTCCTGTCAGGGGTCCCTCAGGTCCTGAAAGAAACATCATTTGAGCTCCTCTGTATCAGTATCAATGTCAAGCAGTAAACAGGTTTATGTTCTGCTACAGGAGCAACTGAAACAAAGAGAATTTTTCAGAATGTCATTAGTCCCCTCCTCTTGCAATAGCTTATAACTGGCTCTCTAGCCTGCTGTAAATACTTTGGTAATTAGGCATTCTTGTCACAATTATTGCTAGGGTGTGTCGTTTCAGCAGATAAACTAGCTACAGAAAGCTCAGACCCGAAGTGCTGGGCTTTACTTGGTGAGAAGCAAGTCTTTAGCTTTCTGGTGGGATGAATAACATCTTCTTTAGATTAAATTCCTTTAGTTCCAATTCTATTTATTTTTGTAAGAGAGGACTGCATTTTGAAGTGTGCTAAGGACATAGGGGAGGTGTGTGTATAAAATTAGGTTTATTGAAGAGAAAAAAAATTAAATCAATCTTAGAACTATCTGAGCATTATCGTTTTGGCTACTGGTAGTTACTTAAGTCATGTTTAACGAATGGCATCAGTACCTGGTTTTCTACAAGTCTTACAGTTTAAGGGGAAAATAATCTTGCTTTTGTGATTTCCCTTTCTCTTCCGAGGTTCCAGCATCCACTGTGGACTATCTGAAGAAGAATGGGATTGACGTGCTGGTGCTGCAAACGGAGAAGGCTGTGGCGGAGTACAATGCCCTGGCTGCTCAGGGTGTCAAAGTGGGCGGTGTCTTCCATTCCACCTGCTGAGGCGCAGCTCATTCCGCCCTCCCGGCCCGCAGCCAAATCACGGACACACCTCTGCTGAATCTAATTGTATTCTTCTGAGTGTGAACTTACGTGCCAAGGCATTTGTGCACCGACAATCTAAAACGCAAAGACAGTTTATTAGTTCAGGATTTAAACAAATCGAGGGCTCACAAAAGGCGGGGCTGTTAATGTAATTAAATTGTTTAATTACAGAATCATTTCCATGTATTGTTGAGATTGACCTAATTTTCTTCTGAAGGCTGTCCATAGTCTTGTCACTTAACTTTTCTTCACAACCTGTTGATTAAATCAGGAGATTATATTTAGAATACTTTTATTAGAAAAACGCCCAAAATTACATTACTGGCTACTGGAATGCAGCCATAAAACAGCTGATGAGCACAATCAAATAGTAGATATGAAGAGGTGATAAAGAAGCACTTTACCACCATTGGATAAATAAGATAAAAATAAAATAAATTAAAAAGCAAACTCAGAACATACAACTTTACCTTCTGCAGGTGACCTCAGTTAGGGTATTTACCAATTTATGAACATCACATAATAGAGCACTTTAAAATTTTTCATTGAGCCTGAAAAAGGGGAAAAAATGTCAATAGGGTATAAGCATAAAACCTGTGCCTTAAATGGTTTTCTTATTAATTGCCAGTTGTGAGGATTGAGTTGTCTAATACATACCTATTCAGAGGTTCCTACATGCTTGAAATCATCAGAAAGGTGTGTTACAAAACTAGAGTTTGCAGCATAAAACATGAATCTTTATGAAATCAGTCTGAATTGCTGCTAGCAAGGCACTGCTGGCAAGCTGGGGATGCATGTGAGAATTGTTACTGGTTATCATTATCTGATGATTTAAATGTGCCAATAAACATTACACTGAAGATTTAAACTTGGTTGCTATTCTTGGTGGACTTCTATCAATATTGCTAGTTAAAAGTCACCTACTATAGATTTTTTTCCCCACCAGGCTCACCATTTCTTGTTCTGTGCATATTAATTCTGTGTGTATTAATCAAAGTACCAAGATGAAGCTGTAAAAGCCCTAAGGCACTTGGAGCTATTCAAGCAGTAGTAGAGAGGCTTAGATTGATAGGAGAGCACAATAACTTTTCCAAGACACACATAATACTCTGTTCTTTTTCTGCTATTTGCTCTAGTAATCATTTAGAACCTTTTATCTGATAAAATATTAAGTGGTGTAAAAGCAAAGGGAAAGTGAGTACTTGAATCTTGCAGTCTCCTAATTACAGCAATGTTTTCTGTTAGTGTAGCTACATCTGAAGCAAAATCTTACATAACCCAGCAGGAACTGCCTTTCCAGCTGCATCTGTGTTGTCTGATGCAGCAGCTGGTATAATGCTCATTGTAGCTGCTGTGACATTTTTCTGCATAACTTGTGAAGAAGGTGAACTACTGTCCCAGAAGACTGTGGTCATCCCAAGGGAATGCCAACAGAACAAGTTCCTACTGGTCTGCAGAGTGAGGAGACTTCTTGCACTAAATGTTATCTGATACTGAAGGTGGTTTGACTCTCTTGATTGTGGTCATGTATTTGTGTTATTTTATGAGCTTCTGGGCCTGAAGGCAGCCTCAAATGAGAAAAGGCTTTGTAATGCTTTGGCTGCAAGGACACTGCAGTACTTAAAAATATGGAACCATGCGCATTACGCTGTTAGAAGAAGTTGAGCAAACACCTTATCTTTCTCCTCCAGGTCTGTTTTTCTGTTTTTTACTTTTTTTTTTT
>VWZS01004673.1:0-51015 GCA_013397075.1 Rhabdornis inornatus | reverse complement strand
TTTTTTTTTTTTTTTTTTTTTTTTTTTTTCTTTTTCTGTAACATATGTTCATGTTAATGGGGCACATTAATGGTGATGCCACATTCACCAAAACTGCCTAGCTCAGGTCCTGCATTGAGACAAATACTGTGGGCACCTCACACTGCTGCTGCCACATGTCTGGGAGCAGAGCCCGTTTTGCTCTGCCAGGTGACTGAGGTGGATCCTACCCAGCTTTGTGCTGCAGCCTCTTAATTCTTCCCTTCATTTGGCAATTGGTAGGATGCAGAAGATTCCACTTCCAAAATAGGGAGCTGCAGTGGCAAAGAAATGGATTTCTTTTTTTAAAGGCAAACTGCTAAGTTTTACCACCACCAGTACAAAATTTTGGTGTCAACAAGGAGATAATCTGCTGCAAGTCTTTTCCATCCATGTCTTCTCTTGCTGCTCTCGTCACAGCTTCCTGAGTCAGCACTGTCAGTTCCCACAACAGCATCTGTTCCACTTGGGCTGCTCCAGTCACTGAAAGCCCGATTTCCTTCTTGGTGCCTGAAATTGCTTTGCTAGATGGTGGAAGCAGCTGGGATTGATTCATCAAAAAATTCCAGCAGAGCTCAAACTGGTATCTTTGTTAAATTGCTGCTTTCAGCTAGAGCCATAAATAATTTGTTAAAATCACGGGCTCATAGCCCAAATCATGGGAATGCACTTTTATAAGGCAGGATTTCTCACATACACCACTGCTCTGCCTCCCACCAGGAAAACGATCTCCCAGTAGGCAGTGAACTCCCACCCTGATGCTGAAATTAAAGCCGAGCTGCGGCTGGGCTGGGAGCCAGGAAGATTCCACCCCAGCTGCTCTGCCGCCGAGTGGGTCAGTCCCCAGCCTTTATCTTTGTGAAGCAGCATGTGTGAGCTGGCAGCCGGGAGAAACAGGCCATAAAAGGCTCACAGACACCAAATACAACATGACCAGCATTTTTAAGGGACATTGGGCAGCATTTGTGCAAAGCCTGGCATCCACAAGCCTTAAAACTTCGTATTTTGAAGTCCCACTGATAACGCATTAGCAAAGCATAAAGTAAAAAGACAGCCTTTCCTGCATTCCCAGTGCCTGTTACTAAGAATAAAATGAAAGATGCCAGTGAAATAAGATAAAAAAAGTTATTATAACTTAAACAAGCAAGACAGGATTCTAGAGGAAAATCCACCTGTCAAGATGGATGAACCCAAGATGATGACCAGCACAGCATGGTGGAGAGTGCAAGTCTGATGAGGAGAGGCCTGAGGGAGCTGGGGGTGTTTAGCCTGTAGAAAAGGAGGCTCAGGAGGGACCTTGTCGCTCTCTACAACTGCCTGAAAACAGATTGTAGCCAGTGAGGTGTCAGTAACAAGTGACTGGACAAGAGGAAACAGTCTCAAGTTGCACTAGAGGAGGTTTAGACTGGATATTAGGAAAAAAATCTCTTTCCCAGAAGTGTTGCCAAGCTTTGGAACAGCCTACCCAGGGAAGTGATGGAGTCATCATCCCTGGCAGTGTTGAAAAGGCATATGGATGTGGCACCTGGGGCCATGGCTTAGTGTGGGTGTGGTAGAGCTGAGTTTATGGCTGGACTCCATGGTCTTAGAAGTCTTTTCCAACCTAAATGATTCGGTGATGTCATGCAGTGCTGATTTAAATGTGTGCCCTGTTTCTTTATTTTCCCAAGAACTTGCTTTGTACTTTTTGCAGTGAGTGTCCCTGCCCATTTGCTTTTTTTTTGGTCTTTTTTAAAATAAGGTGAAGGCCACACCAGGTCTGAGTTAATGTCTTATAAGCTTCAACTTTGCTCCCAATACAGTTATGCATTGTTTTGACTCAGTAATTATTTACTTCCAAATTTGCCTATGAATTTCAGTAGACTTCAGCAATCTGGGTATGAATTTCCCACTAAAAGCATTCAAAGCTGGGTTTCCCACATACACAGATGCCTTATGTAAATTAAATCCAGGAAGTTAATGGTAAATGGGACAACACATTTTCAAACCACCACTAAGCTACCCCTCTTTCACATGAGGTCAGCATTCTCCTTGTTCTGTCAGATTCTTTTCCCTCGTGCTTCTGTCTAACTAGGAGGTACAATGCAGAGGTGAGAGGTGTTTGAACATCATTGATCCTTAGCAAATTATTTGCCCTTCCTTTGTAGATTGCTCACTCTCCCTGTGGCAGCAGCTGTATTGGCACACTATTCCTACACTTGGAACCATCTGAGAGAACAGAAACTCCCCATACTTGGGTGACTGTCATCTGAAGTGCTCTACTCCCCCTCCAACAGAGATGAAAGATGCAAATTATCTTTGTGCGTGACTAGAGCCCTTTGTTTTTCTTTTCATTCTGAGATCAATCATCTTATAGGCTATTGCAGTGCAGAAGCCCAACAATTATCCAGAACTGAAGGACAACGGGTGAATGGCATGAATGCCTCTGAGACAACACAAAGAGCATGAACTCTGGTATTTTTGAGAGCATAAAAACCTTAATGTCTCAAACCTGGGGATGGGAAGAAAAAGTCAACATCTGGATTTCAACAACTACAACAAACCCTTGGTTTTTATGCAAATTTCTTTTCCAATTCCCCATATGCTGGAATATGGTGTGAAGTGGGCAGTCCCATACACATATACAGGCTGGGTTTAGAATGGACTGAGAGCAGCCCAGAGGGGCAACACCTTGGGGGTGTTGGTGGGTGAGCAGCTCAACATGATTCAACAGCGTGTCCTGGCAGCCCAAAGGATGCAGATGCCTTTCTGGGATGCACCTGAGCAGCAGGCCAAGGGAGAGGATTCTCCCACTCTGCTCCGCTCTGGTGAGACTCCACCTGTAGTGCTGCATCCAGCTCTGGGGCCAACATAAGAATGTCAACATGTGGAATATGTCCAGAGGAGACCATGAAAATGCTGAAAGGGCTGGAGCACCTTGGTGTGGAAACAGGCTGAGAGAGTTAGGGTTGTTCAGCCTGAAGAGATGGCTCTGGGGAAACCTCAGAGCTCCTTCCCGTACCTGAAGGGGCTACAAGAGAGCTGGACAGGGACTTTTGACAAGGGCATGAAGTGACAGGACAAAGGAGGGGCTTTAACCTGAAAGAGGGAAGGTTTAGAGTAGATGATGAATTAGTCATCTGCTTGCACAGGTGAAACTGAAGGAAGAAAGGAGAGCTGTGATTTCTTCCATGATCCAAACCCGGAATCAGAGAAAAACCTACAGAAGAGAAGCCAACTACAGAATGCTCTCATTAGCAGATTGGAAATGTTCATAGCAGCCTTACATTTTCAGCTTGTTTTAAGCATCTTGAAATTACAGATGGAAGAACTTTTCCACAGCCCTGCAGTATTTCATTCTTGGCAGCAATACAGAAGGCACTCACTCTTTGCCTGGTATTTTCTATGGAAGGGGGTCAAGGACAGCATGAGGGGAACAAAATAGTAGAAATTTGACCCAGTACATAGCAAAAGAGAGGAAGATGCCAAAATTTTGATACTGAAAGTATCTGCTGTGCCTACCACAGCATCCACTGTGGTTTGGAGCCTATGGACACCATTGAAATTAGAAACACTGAGATGACAAACTACACGAAATACTGGTGAAGTACAAAAATGAGAGGAAGAAAAAGGGAAAAGTCTGCAATGAGCTCACTCAACTTGTCAAGTATCTGCCCAGACACAGCTTCCTAATGAGAGATACATCAACCCTGTCTGCTGGGAACTGAACTGAGAATGCCAAAGACAAGTCAGACAGTAACAACTCAGCTGTTGGATGGGCAGATTTTCAAAGCAGTGCTCTAAAGGTGAAACACTAAAAAAGAGTTTGGAAGAGGAGAGGCACTAAGAAAGTAAATTTAATTCAAGAATAGCTAAAACAACAGCATAACCATAATACTTATGAGCCTCTGGGCTACAACTTACCAGTGCTAAAAAATTAAAATCACAAAAAAACATGCAGTAATCTTATCAGCCAAGGACTATGCAGGCATCCATGTTCACTCATATTATAAAAAAGAAACAGAATAGCATGAGTTTTCCAACTTTATTGTAGGAAAGCACGTAAGGGGTTATTTACACTAAATACAACTGTAAAGTATTTCTTCACTGTTTTGTTTACTTGCTAAAAATATACCTCTTTTTAAAAAGAAAAAACCCCAACTGATTCATGAACACAGGCAACATTTGGCTGCTGCACTAGAATGTTTCACACATTAGGTCCTCCTAAAAAATCCTATCAAAGGATTGCTACAAATCATAGGGGGTTCCTCAGTCCACTAAGCCTTGCACACAGACGCAATGTACAGACACACTTCCCAACAGGAATGCCAGATGGATCATGTTTTAAATAAATTCTTGTCCCTCTGTACTCCCAGCTCGCCTCCAGAGGGGAACACTGACAAGCTGCCCAACTGTTGCTGAACAGAGTGTGTTCGGATACTTTGACTGACAAGAAAGACTTTGCGTGCCAAAGTGCTGCTGAACTGGAAATCATAGATTTTCATATCCCACTAAGACTGGTTCAGGCCACAATCATCACACAGAAACAGGTCCTGTAAAACTTAGTGGTTAGGAATTTTCCAACTGGTACTTAATCACATTGCTCCTCAAGCAGTACAAAGGTGCAACAGGAGACAAACTGCTTTGTTACTGTAGCTCAGTTAAACTCCACATCCTGACTGAAGTTCTGCCACCTGCACAAACAGGTTCCTCCTGCCCCTGCACCATGAACAACCTGTGCCCTCCCCAGAGCTGGACTAGCTTCAGTACAGCTGCAGAGGATGTAGAACAGCAATTTGAAATTTCCTTCCCAGGTGCTGTTCCCACACAAGAACCATAGTACATTTTAGAATATTATCTTTTCTGTTAAGAAATTAGGTACCAGTGCACACATGCAAGTTTTAGACATTAAAAGAAATCCACCAAAACAACCAAACCCAAAAAATCCCAGAAACAAACCAACAACCCCCCCACAAAATGCTGAACTCCTCAGCTTCACTTCAGAGTATTGTAAAAATAACATTGATTTGTGTGCCCAAGCATTTACATAGTAAATAAATAGCAGAAAACCTAGAGGCTGTGGAGAAAGACTTCTGATAGATAAAACTGAAGCCCAGTGAAATCCTGCTGGAATGCTGATTGAGAACTGTCCTGTTTCTGTTGAGGCAATATAGAAAAACCTGCATTTTCTTGAAACCTCTCCTAATTAGCTGAGTAACTCCTGTATTTGCCTGCTGCTTAAGAGACCAACTGTTCTTCAGCAGCTTTATTTTGACATCTGACTCCCTTTATGCATATAAAGGCTGTTTTGGCTTGGTTTGCTATCTTGGACACAGCATCTTGTTTTCATGTAACCCAACAAACCCCATAAATAGGTTTTTCATGCCAGCCTTCACCGCCTGGCAGGTTTGGGCATTATATACACCTTGACAGGTTTGCTGAAGGGGATGGTCCCCTCTATGCCATTTTCAGAGGGTGGGAAAGCCTCCAAGCTCTCACTCCAGGTAGATTTAGGAATTCTGGTAGATGCTTTGCTCCTGTTGGAATTGTAAGCCAGCAGCAATCGCACTTCAATCTGACATGGCTCTGTGGAGAAAAAAATTGAACAATCGAAATGTGATTGTCATTGCACAGTCAATGAACAGTGATCAACATCAAATGAATTTTAATTTCATGTATGCTGGGTATGTACAGAGCTGTTCTGGAGTGACCAGAATCCAGTCTAGTGTCTGAAAATAAGCCTTTGACATTACATTCAGCACAGCAGAACTATGGACTTTTCTAGGTTTATCCCCCTCTCTCTTTATCACTTAAAAAAATCTTACCGCTAACTTGCAACTTTCAAAAATAACTGTTGGAAAGTAACTCCATGAAATAATAAAAATCACTAAAACCCCCACAGAACTAGCAGGCCCTGCTCACTGTATTTATGTCAGGATCAATACAGATGACATCTGGTCATACTTGTGGCACAGGAGATTACTTGAAGATTCTCTTTTGCTGTAAGTTTTCACATGCCAGACAGCCTCTTCCTCTCTTTCACCAACTATGCAGCTAAGCAGAGCAAGGTTTCTAATACTGTCCATAGGATGATTTCACTTTACTCTTCTCACTGTGGTCATAACAGAACTGGGGCTTCAGTACACACTACTACATGTACCTGGACTTACTGCTGGACTTACATACCCAATAAAATTCTCCTTTCCAGACTGAAAATGAGATTTAAGTTTTCTTTATGGACTGTACTGGTTTGGGCTGGGATAAAGTTAATTTTCCTTCATAATAGCTCGCATGATGCCTTGTTTAGGATTTGTGACCAAAATAAGTGTTGATAACAGGGATGTTGTAGCTATTGCTGCACAGTGTAATACCCACGAGTTTTCTCACATTGCCCTTCTGATCCTCTACCTGTCCCACTGGGGAGTGAGCACCAGGTGGTGTGCGGGACTCAACTGCATACCAGGGATAACCCATAACAGGATCACATTAATGAAACCTAAATGAAACCTGCTGAAACCCACAGGATTTTAAGATGCCATGCCCAGAACTGCAGGGGGTCTCCCGCTGAGACATCATCAGCACCAGACAGAATACAAGAAATAACCCTTTCGCACAGTTACTCCATGCTTCAGCCAACACCTCCCTGAGCTCAGCTTTTCATCACTCCACCAACTCTTATTTGCAGCCTGCAGTCACCTCTCACTTCTGCTCTATGCCTGGCAGTTAATCAGCGCTTTGCGCTTGGGCATTCTCCTGCCCAAGCACACTCTTTCTACTGGTTTTTAATTCATTGTCTTGAATTAAAGCAATTTCTCCACTTGGAATTCTGACCCTGCTTCCTGAGCCCCTCCCAGCTCAGTGTCTTCCCCTTGTTTTATATGCCCAAGTGCTAATGTCAAAGTTAATGATTAAAACAATGCCTAGAGGAGACACCAGAATAGAATCCCCCAGAGCCATGCTTAAAATGTCCTTCCAGTGAACACTGCAAAAGTAGAAATAAGGACTTCAGCTCCCTCTGGTGAAGTAATAGGATCAACCCTTAAACCCAGATACTTCCAGCCCTAGAAACAGTACCATGTTTTCTTCTCCAAAACAAAACAAAGACAGCAGGATGAGTAAGTACATCATGGAAGTACTATATAAAAAAAGGGTATGTGAAGGAACACAGTAATAAACAAAATTCTGTTGGTTAAAAACAAAATAAAAAAAAAATCAACAAATCCAATGAAAAATTGCTCAGAAAAAAAACCTCTCAGAGGCAACCTCCACATTTGAATAAAGGTGAAGGGATTAAAAGAAAACAGGACAAAGGGAACTGTGAATGAAATACACTCGGCTTTTGATGTCTGAAGTCCACAAGCCAATTACTGAAGTGCTTCCATGGGGAAGTGTGAACAGCAGCTGAGACTGAAAGAAAATGTTGGAGTCACATCATCATCAGAGCTAAGGGGGGGGGTTTAATGCATTAAAAGGGTGAAAGTTGAATCAGCGACAAAATCGCACTGCTGTACTGTTCTCTGCCATGATCAGATACCTGTGAGACCTGAAACAATGACTTACAAGACCATCAGTTTACTGCGATCCCTTGTCTTTACCTGAGGATGCAGACCTAGCTCCAAGAGCTGACTTTGCTCTACACATGAATGGGTGACCTCACCTTGAACACAGCTTTCATGTGAAGGCTCCCAGGGCTCTTCCAAGACAGCAGCCCGTCTATTTCCCTACAGAGCAGCAATGCCTGTAGCTGCTCAGAGGCCTGATCAACACCAAGGGCAGCACTAACCACAGCTGCAGACTCCAGGATCCTCAGAGCCCCCCAGACTGTGGGTATGTAACTTGTGTCTAATAAAAGTGCAGCCACGTAATGCGTATCATTAACGTTACCTGTCCACGCTGTGTGTGAGAGATAGACCTGAGTTATCAGCCTGTGCCTCCCAGGGCCAGGATTTCGGAAGTCAGCTGGTTTAGGATGAATTAGCTGTGCTTGTCCATCTGGATACAACACCTAGAGAGGAACAAAAAAAAAAAAAAAAGAAAAAAGAAAGAAAACAATAAAGGAATGACAATGGGGATCGGCACAGTAGAACGGTATCATTACTTGGCTGTTTTCTGTTTGAGTTAGGAAGGCAAGACAAGCAGGGTTTAGTTTGGAGCCAGGAGTTCAGCTGCCCTGTGGAAAAAAGGCCACACAGACATCAGCTTCTTCCTCTGCATTGTAACTGAGGTTTTTGTTTCTTTGGTAAGCAGTGATGCTGCATATTTTACTTGGATCATAACTCTCCTACCTCCTCAGCTGCATCTAAAACAAGTGATTCAGCAGCAGGAAGAAAACATGGAAATATAGAGAGCCAAGAGCCTGCATATTTTTGTGCCACTTGGAACAACTTCTGTTGTTCCTCCTCCTCCCACTAGACCAGCTGGAAGCTCATCAGCATTTATTGGTGTTCATGTCCATAACGCGCATAGTGCACATGGAAGCACAGAGTGACATCCGTGGAAGCACAGAGTGACATCTAAGTGCTCAAAGCAAACTCTCAGAACTGCACCCAAGTCAACTCTCAGCGCGCTACAGACAAACCAGTTTCTGAACAACTGGTCAAAACACAGAAATCTAGCATTGCTAGATTGCAAGTGTATCATTATTTGCAATCTAAAAGTATTGACATCCTTAAAGACACCCCCCCAAGACATAATCTCGTTTGCATTTATGTCAAGTGACTTCTTACCTGAACTTTAACAGTTCCTTGGGGATCCTGCACGTGTTCCAGAGTTGCATCAACATCCAGTGCCACAACCAATCCTGATGTAAACCTCAGGGGATTATCAGATTCACCAGTAGGCTCAATGATATTTGCAGTGGCTCTATGGAGCTGTTAGGGACAAAGTGATTGGCAAAACAAGGAGGTGGGGAAAAAAAGAAAGAAAAAAAAATTGTAATTACTACTGTTCCTAACACAGATGTGCATAAACTTTGGATTTTTTTTTTAATATTGCCAGGAATTACTAAGTTTTCCGTGTTTTTAGCAGTAGTCCTGAGGATGCTAGATAAGAAGACAAAGAAGAAATAAATAACACTTATGTCTGACCAAGACCCTGAATTCTAAAAGCTTCATGGTATATTAGAAAGTAGTCAGATGCCAAGACAGTCCACAAGGATATTGCATTTTAATTTTCTGTTAAACCAACCTGCTCTGGAAGAGGAAGGTGGAGGAAGGTACTTTGCCGCAGTGTTGTCTGAAGAATCTTGACCACTTCTGAAGGCTTGGACGTCACAAGTCTGGGCATTAAGTCCAGCAATTTATCTACAAAACTGCCTTGCATATGTGGGACCTCAGAGATGAAACATCTGTGTCAAGAACAGATTAAAAACCAAATACGTTTTTTAACTCTTTCCACAGTATTGTTATTTTCAGTCAAGCTACTTAATCCCTATACTTAGTTATAATGACAGAATTAGATACCTACATTCCTTTTCTGATGTGTCTCATACATAAGAGATGACTTTGGCTACTTGTGCTGGGACCATGCCTTGTGCTCAAACTGACACCATGAGGGGCTATGTGGTGTGGGCAGCAAGTCAAAGGAGAGGATTCTCCCCCTTTTTTTTGCCCTCATGAGATCCCACCTGGAGTACTATTCCCAGAGTAAGATGGACAGAGGAGGCCATGAAGATGCTCAGAGGGCTGGAGCACCTCTGTCATGAAGACAGGCTGAGAGAGTTGGGAGTATTCAGCCTGGAGTGGAGAACGCTCCAGGGAGACTTCATTGCAAATTTTCAGTACTCAGAGGGGGCTTATAAAGAAGACTTTACACAGGCAGATCACGATAGAACAAATGGGAGTGGTTTTCAACTACAAGTGGGAAAATTTAAATTTGATGTTAGGAGGAGATTCTTCACTGTGAGGGTGGTGAGGCACTGGCACAGATTGCCCAGAGAAGCTGTGGATGCCCCATCCCTGGAAATCTTCAAGGCCAGGCTGGACAGAGCTCTGGGCTACTGGAAGGTGTCCCTGCCCACGGCACGGCAGTTGGAACAAGATGGTCTTTAAGGTCCCTTCCAACCTGAACCATTCTATGATTCTGTGATTCTATGATTTTATGACTCAGCAGGGAATTGGATAGCTGGTCCAGAGATACAGATATCCTTAGTTTGCTGAGGAGAAATTTATTTCTAGTTCTGACTAAATTCACATTTATTATAAGCTTGGCAGTTGTGCTAGTTAACTTATAAGAAAACGGAACCAAATCTGCCCTACTCTAATGCCCAGCTGCAGCTGGAGAATAGAACTGTTCATTTCCTGTGTACCTTTTCCTCGCAGTGAGTCTCAGGATCAGCAGAACTCATCACTATTTCACAGAATCAGAACCATAGAATGGTTTGGGTTGGAAGGGACCTTAAGATCACATACGGGAAGGGACATCTTTCACTAGATTCAGTCTGACCATGCAAATTTACACTTAGTACATCTATTCTCCCTGGAAGTAAAGGTGACTACTAAGGGGTGGCAAAAGCAGTAGACAGGACCAGGAAAGATACTGCAGAATTCTTGTCTGACTTATTGCTACATGTTGAGCACATCAAGGGTGACCTGCTTTTTACTAATCTTTGAAAGGTCAAAATGCTTTCGGGACTCCAGGAGACAGAATAACAACCAAAACATTAAGTATTTATCAAAACAGCATCCACTCAAAGTAGATAAACCCCTATGAAAAAAAATCAGCTATTCTATAAAAAATTAATTCAGAGCACGTGTTTCTGAAGTACCAGCATAATATCCTGATGTTAAAGACTTCAACTACAAAGGTTCTTCTTGCTTTATTATTATCCCATGACAGTTCCTAATGTAGGACAGCAGGGAAGGGAGATGTGAAGAGATGAAAAACAAAGTGAATATCCCCTGATGACAATGGTGGTGGGAGTTTCTAACATAAAGTGAAGAAGCAATGGAGTTTGTCACCTCTGAAAGGAATCCACTTCTTGGAGGAATTTTTCACACATCCCAAAAAGAGGTTCCACTCTGTAATGAAAATAATATTCCCTGGTTTACTTCTAAAGATAGAAAATAGCCTCTATGGCTATACACATCAGGTGGTTTGGAATCACATTAAACCTCCTAAAACCAGGAAGATCTTACAGTGTATGAACCAAAAAAGTGCTCCTCACTTATATATATATCCCCCCTCTCACAAAAAAACCTCCATTTGCATAAGGCACTAATTAAGTTCCCAAAGCCACTGTTAGAAAATACTCATTTTCCACCTATAAAACTAGAGGTTAAAAGGCAAATATATTATGGACCTCCACGGTAACATAGTAAATTGATGGCAACAAATGTGAAACAGAAGTAAACTAGGACAGTAACTAATTTGCTCTAATTCTACCAGCTGGAGTTTTCATTCTATAACCATGTCATTTCTTTAACTTCATCAGCCAAAACAAACCACTCAGAGCCTCTCATGTACCTAAGCCTGCACAGGAGCAGTTTCTGTCTGAGTCACACAGAGCAGTTGCAGATCAGTCAGGAAGCCAATACTTTCCTGATGCTAAAAATTCAGCAACAAATACTTAATGAAGCAAACATGTTTCGTGCATTCTTTTGATACATGACTTTTTCTCATTTAAACAGGTCCCAAATATCAACTCTACAATGTTTTTAATCTATTTATATGTTCATAAATGAGAGAACTCAACGCCCAAAACTCATCTTTCAAATAGTTTCGTCATCTAATTCAGGACTGTGTCCCTACAGATGCATCAAAGGCAAAAGAAGCTTCTTTGTTCTGAATTACTCTAGCAAATGGTTATTGGCATGCTGCCCTGTTATGTGTCTAATTTATCCTTGCTGTTTTTTTAAACAAAGCTTAAGCACAGTAATCTTAGAGGTAACCCTAAGAAGATCCTTAGACCAGGTCATCCTTACCCTCTGGTGATGCGGGCAGTCACTATCAGCTGCAAGGCCTTTGCTTGCAGTCTCATGTGGTGAATAATGACCACCTGTCTACTTTCCACTCCGCTGTACATGAACTCCATCTTGTAAGTTTCTTCCAGGATCTGCCAGACAGACACCACAGGGATAAAAAACCATCAGACTGTTAAGCCCTGGTACAACCATGATCACCAGATTCTGGTATTTTGATCTCATAATGAGGAACACATAAAGCAAGAGGAAGTGCTCAAATTAATACAGTTGAGTTCGGTATGACTGTGCCAAGATGCCAAGAACTTTCAAGTTATTTAACAGGGAATACTCCCTCACCTTGCATTGATAGCAAGCGACCTACATTCACCATCACAACAGGAAACACTTTCCAGCAGGTTCACACGCAATTCAAGAGGGCACCCAAGACAAACATTTCAATCAGAGAAGATTTCAAAAGCTGGATGGCTTTTGTTCCTACTGATCAACAGCAGAGAAGGCTTTGACCTGTCTATTACACCTTAGTTACCTGAAGACTCAAAATATCAGCAGTTTCCCAACAGATCCATGAACCTGCTTTTACCCTAGATTTGTTGCCAGATTATTGAATAGCTTGCTTCTTTACCTTTTCTTAGAGCCTAGCTTCAGTTTTTCCAGGATCTGATCATTTATGCATCACAGAATGAGAATAACTCAGATTTGATGGGACCTCCGGAGGTCATCTAGCCTGGTTCCCTGCCCAGAGCAGATCTCATTAGATCCAGTAACTCAGGGCCACATCAAACTGCGAACACTTCCAAAGACAGAGATTCCTCCCACCTCTCTGGGCAACAGTATTTAACCATCCTTACAGGAAATTTTCCCGTTATAGCTGATCAAAATTTCTTATCATTTGCCAATTGTCTAGATTAGTCTGGCCCTATCTGATTTATATCCTGTAATAATAAAGTGCTAGACAGAAGTAAATCCATCCTGAAGCCTGCTCTTCTCCAGGCTGGACAACTCCACCCATCTCAGCCTTTCCTTGCAAGTAATTTGCTCCAGCCCCTGACCACATCAGTGGCCCTCTGCTGAATTTGCCCCTGTTTGTCAGCATCCTCCTTCTACTGGGGAGGCCAACACACAACATAGCCCTCCAGATGGCATCTCCCTAGAGCTGGATCATTTCTCAAACCAAGTCATCCCAGCCGCAGTTGGCCTCCTCCAATGCCTCATATTCAATGTACTGAACATGATGAGGTTCCCATCATCCCAGTTTCCCAGCCTGTCCAGACCAGCAACCATGCCTTCCAGCATATCAACTGGCTCCTCAATTTGCAGGACCCTTACCACCTATTTATTCAGCCACAATCCTGCAAGTCTGGTGAAAAAGAAATGATGGGAGACTGTATCCAAGTTTCGTAACTTCCACTGTCCTCCCCTTGTTCACAGCACCAGTCTTCTCACCATAGAGAGAAGCAATGGTGGTCAGCTATAATTTGTTCTTGAGAAATGCATTTTGGCTGTTCTAAGTAGCTTTGTTGATCTTGTTTAGGAACAGCTTTTAAAAGTATTTGGTGCATAACCTTCCCCAGGAAAGAGGCAAGGATAAGCAGTCCACAGTTTCCTGGATCTTCTTTCTTACTCTTCTGGAAGACGAGTGTGGTATTTGCCTTTTTACAGTGGTCATGAACTTCCCTCTCTCACCACTCATCATTTGAAAAGAAGATAAATGACCCCAGTTTGGGGGACTAAGATTTACTTGGACAGACTATGGCAGTGGAAGGCCAGAAGTGTGTTATTGTTCCATGGCCAACAAAATACTCCCACCCAAGGACTGGCCTCTGTGCAGGCTCAGCTGCTTCCACTCTCACCTGTTTTGCTGCAGCAGATGCCAACGCATTCTGTTTCAGGTACAGGGGAGCTGCCACATTCCACAACTTCTCCTGCAAGGCCTACAAGAAAAAAACATGAAATTAAGATAAATATCCAATTCAGTCTAAATAGTTGGTTGAAAAAGCATGCCAAAGCCTTCTTTTGTGCTTTTAAATACAACACAGAGAACCAAGGCCTCCAAAAAATGCAGTGTTCTGTAAAGAAACAGAGATACCTATACAACTAGATAATATAAAGGAACTTGAGAATAATATTAACAAAGCTGTAAATCAGAGAAGCCAAACTCCTTGTACTTCATGAAGACAACCAACAGCCCACTTGTTATCAACCCCCTGAGACCAAGGTCGGGCAATCTCAGAGAGCAGGCAAAAAGTGGAAACAATAACAACTGTCCCCAGAAACACACTTACTTCCACAGCCACATTTCTGAACTTTCCTCTGCTCCAAAGATGCTGGAGTTACAATGAATATTGTGTCTAATTCAATCGCTGATATTACTATTAAAAAAACCTGAAAAACCAAAACCCCCAAAAAACCCCAAACAAACAAAACAAAAACAAAAAAAACCAAACAAAACCCCCAAACAAACAAAAACAAAACAAAACCCCAAAACACCAACCAACCAACCAACCAAATAAAAAAAAGTCCCCAAACAAAACAAACCCCACCCAACTGCTTGCCAAACCCTATTTGCTTTTTGCTTCATGTTTAAAAAAATGTAGAAAGCTTGACTGGATGGTTTATATCACTGTCTCTTTTTTGAAACTGCCTGTCCTTAGACACAGCTATGCACAAGGCTGTAGACAAAGCTCAAGAACATACAGACTGTATCCTTCACCCAGGCTAGCCCAAGAATCTCAGTTAACTACCCCTAAAGTCACAGGGTATGTAGAGCCTTTACAGGTATGGAACCTTTTGAGCCTTGAGAGGCTGGGAAACAAAGTTACTTTTTCCCCCAGCAGCTTTTTTTCTGTCGGGAAAAGAAGCAATTGGAAAGAAATTTACTGAAAAGGGCTACTCTGACATTCAGATTCTCTGCAGTACCAGAATTTCTAATTGTATTATTCGGGTAGAGAGTGTCCCTGCCTGTAAGAAGGGGTCTAGAATTAGATGACTCTCAAAATCCCTTCCAACCCTTCTGTGATTATTCTGTGATTCCTGATATTATCAGTTACTTTTCATTCCATGCACATTACTGACTCCTCTGCATCAGTGATCTATTGATTGTTCTACAGCTCAAGCCAAGAATGGCTGATGCAGCTTTTACCCTTCTTCCAAACAGAGCACACCTCGGCCAGATGCAAAACCTATCAGGTTAATTTCTGTCAAACCCTGGAGAAGGGCAACAAAGCTATCTCTAAATGCTAGTCCTCTGCCTGCACAGCACATTTCACTTTGGATTTAGCTGGATTGTACTGAACTGTACCACTGCTCATCTGAAATACCTTTGGGTGATAAATATATTCTGAGGATTTGAGGCCTGCCACGAGATATGCCAACTGGCAACTATGCATTAGCAAAGCAACTGAAATCCCTCCTTGG
This sequence comes from Rhabdornis inornatus, assembly GCA_013397075.1. Taxonomy (NCBI): domain Eukaryota; kingdom Metazoa; phylum Chordata; class Aves; order Passeriformes; family Rhabdornithidae; genus Rhabdornis; species Rhabdornis inornatus. Next base: position 35,683 of record VWZS01004673.1, on the reverse strand, counting down.
TTTTATATAACAAAGCTTTCTTTGAGTCCCTTCTGGAAACCTGTTTGCTGCTTGCTTTAGTTCTTGCTTTATTGTGTGTAAGTTATACTCAAACACCAAAGAATGACAACAGACTAACTTATATAACTAGTGCCAGCTTACAGCCCTGAGCAATCTGATCCAGTGGAATGAATCCCTGATCACAGCAGAGGTGTTGGAGCTAGAGGGTCCCTTCCAACTCAAGATTGTCTACGAAGTAAAAAATTAGGTCCTGTTTACAGCAAGAAGCTGACTTTGAAAAGGGGCTTTTGCAAAGGGCTGCTGCAATGGTGTCTAAGTAGCCACTTGGCCTGCTAATACTAAATAGATAGATCATTTCAGCACTATAAAAGAAAGCATGACTGATATTTAGCTCAGTCAAGCCTTAAGAACTCCTTTGGCACCAGAACCCCAAAACACCACTGCAAATCATCCTCTATAAAAATGGCACTCATGCCAGCAGTCTAACAAAAAACATTCCAGTAGCCACCAGCAGGGAAAAGTTACTCTCCTAACACAGTTGCCCTCAGTGTGATTTCTATCAGATAATAAACTCTGCACTGACAAAATGCTCATGAACCAACATAAGCCCTAGGTACAGCAGCAGAGGTCTACATTGGCAAAGTTACTGCATAAATTATTTGCCACAGGAGGGAAGCAGGATTATCGGAAATCCACAGAACCTGCTCTTTCATCACACATCACTTTTCAGTATGAACATCAAAACATGAAAGCATGCCACTGTGACGGACTGGGGGCATTTTTGAGGAACAGCTCAAAAAAACCCAGATAAAGTCAAACCTTGATGAGGAGCAGCTGACACTGAAGGTAAGTTGCAGTGAAATCTGCCATCCCTGCCAGTTCTGACTGCAGCTCTCCAAGCCTCTGAAGATCACTGAAGCATGTGAGGAAAAAAAAAAAGAAAATAATGCTGAGACAGAGAACAATTTAATCCAAACACACTCAGAAGGCAGTGACAATAAAGCCAGCTATTCCTGCTGCCTGCTTTCATTAGAGCAAGCACCAGAAACAGCAGCAAAAGACACTACAAACCAGTTTGCACCTTGGGACTTGGCATGTCCCTTCCTCTGGGAAGCTGACACCAGCACAGCAGTGGAAGCAGTAAGTCTGTCAACCCATATTACTCTGCAGCCCCATGGGAACCACACAGAGTGGCAGCTCCAGATTTAACTTAAAACACTCCAGCCTTGTACAGCAGCTAACGACCCATTTGTGTTACACTGCTGGGAAATCAAACTATTCATGTTGGCTAAGAAAGGTTGTTTGGAATGTGTCAGGCTCCTGCAACCAAGTGTATCTGAAACAGAGCTGCCTTTTTAAGCCAAGCTAGAATCTGATGTACTGATATTTGCCCAACTAGATAGTGTGTGTTGTCTGATATTTCCTGTAAATCATACAGCAATATAAGCAGCTTTTAATATTACAGAAAAAAATTGTCAGTTAATTGAACCCAAAAGGCTTTAGTTCTCTACTGCTAGCGATGTTTTCTTAAAGTGCGCATTAAAAAAACAAAATTAGTTTTTCTTACAGAACTGAAAATAGGTTGGATGATGTGGTTTCAACATGTGTCTTTTCTTCTCTACACTCTGCTTTGATCCAAAGTCTATAAAAATTGTCACTTTACTTCCACATTTCCTACTGCGTTATTAATTTTTTTTTCAATGATCATTTTCTTCTGTTTATTTTAGATTTATCTTTGCATTTAGGATGCAATTCTGAAACTTTAGCTCTGCCAAACCAGAGAATTGCTGAGCCCTGAGACATTAACAAAAATCCACGAGATTATCTGTATAATATGCAGCCAAAGAAAATCTTTCCAAAGCAGAGAATCATAGAATCCTTTATGCTGGAAAAGACCTCTAAGATCATCCAGTCCCACCACTAAGCCAGTACTGTCAAGCCCATCACACGTGCCACATCTACATCCTTCAAATCCGTCCTGGAATGGTGAATACACCACATCCTTGGGCAGCCCTTTCCAGTACTTGACAACCCTTTCCATGAAGACATTTTCCTACTATCCAATCCAAACCTCCCTTGGCACAACTTGAGACTGCTTCCTCCTGTCCTCTTCCTTGTCACTCAGAAGAGACCAGTCCTCACCTGGCTACAGCCTCCTTTCAGGCAGTTGTAGAGAGGTAAGTTCCCCTGAGCCTCCTTTTCTCCAGGATAAACACCCCCAGCTCCCTCAGCTGCTCCTGCCAGCTCCATTCCCCTTCCCTGGACACATTCCAGCACCTCAACACCTCTCATAGTTGAGGGGTTGTGCTTTCCTTCAACAACAATGCACCAACAGCCAAGCCAGCCTCAACCTTACACAGAGATTCCATTTCATCTTTTTCCAGAGAGCAGAGTGAAGAGGAGGCTCCTGGGTGCTTAATTCCCATGTCACAATCCATCACAACACATTAATGGGGAACAGGATGTCATCTCTCAGCTAACAACTAGGCAGATATTCCATTTCCCAGTCTTATACAGGTCCCAATTCCACCAATTCTATTTCCTTAAATCTTAAACAGATTTCAACATCCCTGTAAGAAAAAAAAAATATTCTTATGTAGATGGAGAAACTAAACCACAGACTGATTTGCTAAACAGCCTGTCTTACATTTCTAACCACACTGCAGACTGATATTCCCCCCCAGGCTCTGCAGCCAAAACTCTGAGTCCCAAGTAGACACAAACTCCACAAGGTCTGTTATTTCTGTGGATGACAATGATAAAGGAGGAGGGAGTCACGTTCCATGACAAAATCCACTGCTGTGAGCTGCTTCTGTCCTTCTGCTGTCAGCAACCAAATTGCTGGTGCAGGGATATCTTGCCCTCTGCAAAATAACCTTTAACACTTTTCTTGGCTTTGTCCAAATCCTCCCTTTGTCTTAAGAGCAGCTGGTTTCATATCATTTCCTGGGGGGCAATCCCATCAGGAAAAAAGCCAAGCCAATAATTTCCATCAACTCAAAAACTGAAAACAGTCACAGCCTGAGAGGTTCCCAGACCCTCGTGCCTGAGAGGTTCTGAATGCTTGGCCTAGAAATTACCTGCTTCAAGTGTTTAGTGAATTAAATGCTTTGAGACTGTATTTTAGGCTGGCACACAGCAGCTGAAAAACAGCTGAGGACAAACCTCACAGTTTCCACAGCTGGGTTTTCAGTGTGAGCATACTGTTTACTCTGTGCTGCAGATGGGTGTGACAGTGATTCACAGCAACATACACACAACAGAAGGCAGCTATTTTGAAGGAATAAAAATAATTAAGCTTTTTTTTTAAATTCCACATTCCAAACAAAGCATTTTGGATTGTTTTTCTAACTCTTAAAATAAGGCTCTTTTGCTCTTTTCAAGCAGAGGAATCACACTGAAAGGATCCTTTTCAAGTGTTTTGTTTATGTAAATCAGTCTAGAGATGAAATGGAAGAGGCAGCATAAAACCCACACTGAAAAGCAACACCATACACCCTTATCTATACCGCAGCAGACAGCACCATGCAAGAATGTTTTCTATTCCTGGAAAAGCTCTCCGATTTGAAAACTGATGAGGAATGCCCAAGTCCTTTGTAAGTGGGACCGGCAATGAGAACCAGAAGCACCAGAAGCAGATCCTTTCCTGCTGAATAAAAGGCCACAGGACCCAGAAAATACAAGAGCAAAGTGGACAAGACCTTTCCCCCCCCAAAAAAACAAAACAAGAAAATCTTGTGCATGTCCATTACAAATAAGATGATCAAAATTACATGGACACAAAACTGAGAATGAGACACAAGGCTGTCACCCACAAACCATAAAAACAGAGTGTATTTTAGCATAGGTGAACAGTCCAAAAAGAACACCCTTACCTAACTCTTATCATGCTCTGAAAAGATGTCCCTGGCCCAAAATGCACATTGGTTATTCTGGGGCACTGTGCCAGACCTGAGACAATCAATTTTATTTTAAACAGGTCATGAACACTCTTTTATCACAACAGTCTCTAAAGGAAGGCTCCAGTTAAGTCCTGGACAGCAAATTACAACATATTCATATTCACTCATATTCAGAAGCAAATCCTAACACATCCTTCCATAAACAAGACAGCTTGAGGCCTTACCGGATGGTGAATTCCAGCAGCTCCTGTATGCCCCGTGGGTCGAGGTGCTGGAAGTTGTAAACCCTCTCCAGGCTCTGATGAAGGAACTGTTGGGAAGGATCTTCATTTGGGGTAATACTGGGAGAGACAGCAGAGGACACCAGCTTTCTACCTGGCAACTAAACAAGAAGGAACACACACAAACAAACAAACAAAAAAAACCAACAACAAATATGAGAAAATTTTAACACTACAAAATGCTGCCATCTATTTAACAAGAAACTGAGAGCTCCAATTAATTTCTCAAACACAAAATTTATACCAAGGCTTTCAAATCTGCATCTTTGTTGGTTAATCCTCCCCACTTTACAATCCACTTGCTCTAGAGATCCTCAGGTTAAACTTCAAAATCCCTTTGAGGTAAGCATCTTCCTTGTCTATTAACTTTGACGCTGTGAAGTCAAGGCAAGTCCAAGACTACAAAAACCACCACTCATTTTATGAGCTGTCATAAGACTTACAGCCAACTTCAATCCCACCCATACTTCCATGGGTGGAAAAACATGTTTCAAAGCAGAATGGAACACATTTCACCCATGAATAAACTGTTCAGGTAGGACACAAGTGAAATGTTGGAATATCAACAAAGGCCTTTCCCACAGACACAGTCAGAGCTACAGAAAACTACCAGGAATACTGCCCTCCCATATTCTTACCTAACCAGCAAACCATGTACTATTCTCACTTGAGAGAAATAATGTTATTATTCTCCCCAAAATATTACAAATTCCTATTGCAACAATCGTCTCTTCTGCCTTAATGCACATTTCAGTATTAATTCCCGTGGTGCACAGGAGAAAAACCTTTAAGAATCTAACACAGACAGACATGGAAGACACTGGCAATATTTCTAACAGGTGTCAAAGTCCAAACCAAAGTAGTTCAACTTACTCTTAATGGAGGGACCAGGTGAGAGAGACTGTCCCGAAGATAGGCGTAATGTCTGAATGTATGGTCAGAGAACAGGGCAGGCATTGTTGGGCAGCTTTTAGCAGCATTAAAAATCAAAACCAGAACAGCAATGTCTATTGCAAATGGACTGTTAAAGAAAAATAACAGCAAGAACAACTCCTTGGGGATGGGAAGGTAAAACAAGTCAACCTTCTCTTTGGTCAGGATTTGTCTAGGAAGATCTTTATAGTCGGAAAATACTGAGCAAAACCCAAAGACACAGCTGTCTGAGCAGATGAAAACCAAGCACAAAGTGCAAACATTACAGGGTGAGCCATACTGGAGAAAGGATGTTACTGCCAACATGGGATGGCTCAGAGGCAACACAAAGGAAAGGAGCCAGGGATCCCAAACACAGAGCATGTGCATTAGGTAGAGTTTCACTCTTCCTCACAGCTTACCCTGCGCTCACCAGTTTGCACCACAGAACCACAGAGTGGTTTGGCTGGAAGGGACCTGAAAGACCACTAGTTCCAACCCCACCCTGCCATGGGCAGGGACACCTCCCACTAGACCACGTTGCTCAAGTTTTTTGGTGCCTTAACAGCATCCAAAATGATACATTCACTGCCAAGTCTTTGAAAATTGCTGCATTACCTAAAATGCCCTGAAAAAACATGACTCTACAGACTTTAAGCAACCCAAAGAACCAAACATGGAAAGATAATTCTGAAACAGAAAACACATTTTCACAGTCTGAGACCTGCAGAAATAGAGAGCAGCCAAAGGCTTTTGAAGCTAGCCCAAAGGCTTACACCTGCAACAGGGCTGATCCCAAGCGTAAGCTCCGATTCAAATTTCCTAAGTGCTTTGAAGCAAACAAAACCGTGTTTTTAAATATCAGCTTACATTGGAAACATACTATTCAGGTTTATCTCAGCTTCTGGCTCACAGGCCTGTCTTCACATAATATGCCTCTGTAAAATTTGGTGGCAAGTTACTTCCAAAATATTCTCTAACATAATATTCTCTGGCTCCTGGCAGGAAGCTGCACTGAGTTAAACAACAGCATTCTTCCCCCCGCAATGTTCCTTTAATTCTCAACTCACAGGACAACTTTACTCAAATTATTACTAAGCCATGTAATTACAGATTCATTTCTCTCCACCTGATTCTAGTCCGTTTCAATTCTCACAAGGCATTCATTTAATCTGTATAGAATTTCTGGTTGATGGCCTGTGACTGGTGAGAAAAACAAGGAGCAGCTTCTAGAAGAAGGTTCCAGTCCAATGTGTCCCAGCGTGCATCAGAAATAACATGTTCTGCCACCACACAGAAGGGAAGCAAGGGAAATAACAACGGAAAAATGCATTCCCAAGGCATCTCCTGTTTGAGGAGAATGGTGTATCAATAATGGTTTGTATCCTAAAGCACTGGAAGACCTAACATTAATATAAAGATTTCTGATACTGAATTGTTTCAGAAAGATGAAAAATTCAAAGCATTATGTAGAGTCAGGCACTGCTGTACTTAGAGATGGTGCTGTTTTATAAACTGCACAGCAGTGAGCATAGCAGAAGCTTTACCTAAAAAACCCCCAGACATTGAAAAACATTCTTCTTATTTAAAAGCTAATGTATCTTCAAAATTAATGCAAACTAGACAAATGTTTTGACATCAAAGGACTCATCTGCAAAGCCTAAACCTTGACAAATTGCTTGATTATTCATTACAGCATAAAAAGAAGAGTATTATAGTCCACTGATACTTATGAAGATGGTTCCAGCTAACAGTTTTTCCATCACTTGCTAAGTACCAAACTAAGTGCAAAGGGATTCAGAAAAAGGCACAGGATTGTTTGTCAATTACAGTGAGAAATGGCTGAAGAAATGTGAGAGTCATGAAATCATGAATAAAATCTACTACTGTCAAAATTATCAACTGGCTTCATGAATAAAGATACAGGCTGGGTCATCCATGTCTGGTTCTGGAGTGTCAAAGAATGGATGTGTGCTCAGCAGCTCTGGGACTAATGGAAGGACCAAAGTGGGATGCCTGCTTCCCAGGAACTTCAAGCATCTGGAAATACACAGATTGAAATGTATGTTAGTAAACAGGCACATCTCAAAATACAACATTCTAAAGTATTACTACTTTATGCTGCAGCAACGCTTTTAGACAGTCAGCAAGAAAATTCTGCTGTCCAAGCTTATTGTTTCTTTACAGCTGACCATTTGCATCAATATTTTATAGGATCCAAGTAAACTGAAAGGACAAGCAGTAATATTTTTTTTAATTTAAACTGTCCACAAAATAGTTAACACTTGGAGTTATACAATCCAGGAAGCTTTTATACTAAAGGCTAATGGATCCTTCAAAAATAAGGACGATAGGAGGTAAAACCCCAAAACCCTCAAAATCCAAAAACAATGTAAAAGTACACTGCAAGTCAAAGCTGGCTAACATAAGTGTTTCCAGTAATATCTAAGAATTCCATCTCAAACCATGCGTTTGGAGCACCATTCCCTATATTGCTTCCATTAAACAACCAAAAAATCTGACGCAAAAGTTCCTTCCTTTTACTTAGACAAAAAATTCCTCTGACAGCACAATGCCACATGTACCACTTATCATATCTGATATAGTCAACTGCTGGTAAATATTATTATTTAATACAATGTCAAAGGAGTGAAAACACTTGCGTAGAAGAGATGAGATTTTAAACTGAAAACTAAATTAATATTTTCTGTGAATGCATTGAGTGCCAGGAATAGGGAGACATTTCCAGGAGTGGTCATCAGCTCTGGCTTCCCAGTGCAAGTATTGACAAGCAAGAACAACACAGAATTTCCACACCAGTCAGGAATAAGTATGTATTTAGAGTAACAGGATTGTACACCTGCAATACCTGTTACCTCAGCAGTATTTCCTAGCACCTCACTTACTAAAAAGAAGAGGAAAGTAAGCAGACACGAAAGGACACTGAACACACTCACTTCCATATGGATTCTCTGTCTGTGGGATACTTGGTCAGGTTTTTCAGCAGCTCCACCAGTGCAAGATGGATGCCTTCTTTAGTTGAAACATTGGTGCAACATAACAGTTCATGAAGTGCTTCCCGAATGTCCCTCGAAGAATCCTAAAATAAAAACCCAGCACAGACACCACTGAGTGCTGACAGAAACAAGCTTGCATACACGTTTATTCTAAAAGTGGCAGCCTCTGTTCCTTGGCTGAGTTAATAAAAGAGGTCTGTGAACAGCAGTGCCTGTTTCTAGTTACCAGAACTAAGATGAAGTGACAGATCAGGCACGTGCTGCAGGGACTCCTGGTCTCATCCCCCTATGTACTTCCTTTACTGGAATAAATGGGAACTGCTGACCTGCTCAAGCAGAGCAAAAATCACTACTTGGTCTGGGTGATAACAGTATCTTTGCAGTAACAGAAAAAGAAGGTGTTGGGCAACTCAGTAAAACAATCACCAAAGACTGTTTTAGCATTTTCACAGCAGCCTTTTATTGTTTTCAACCCAGGAAGCTCAATTCCACAAGCTTTCAGCCCAGTCACCAGACTCCAGAGGGTCTGAGCAAGCACTGAGATGTTAATGGCTGGACAGACCAGAATATTCAGCTGAATTAATTCCTTCTGCCAAAAACCATCTTGACATTCCATATCCATGTATCACCACATTCCTTGCTATCAGCATTTGCATATCACTGCTGGACACATTGTGAAAATTTGATAGGATACAAGAACTGGATGCTTTTCAGTGGTGGATTTTACCTTTACTAAATTATAATTTGCTAAGTATCAACAGCTCATTCATCACTGTCTTACACAAAAGAAAGACCAATCCTCTTGTAAAGGCTTTTAAACGACAGCCAACACGTTTGAATGATCAAAGGGGTTTTGTTGGTCAAAGACAGACTATGACCACGAGACGACAAACTCTAAGGACTGGAATGACCACAGACATAAAATACTCCAGACTACTAATAAAACCCACCAGAAATGTGGTACGCAGAAGACCGTGAAGGGACAGATGAGCACAACCCAACAGAAACTCAGATCAAGGACAACAGGGAAAGCAAATTCCAAAGTCTGATCAGAAAAGCAAGGAGTACCTGGTACAATTATTCTGATGAAGTGAAAGCAGTGGGGTGAAAACAGAAGTTACCCTCAACACCCCGGTGTTCCACATTTACACTGCTAGAACCAATTTAGGCACCAAAGTTAATGGTATTTTTCCACATCCTTTATTTTTATTCTGGAAGATGGAATTTACAGAAAAGCACCAAGCATCTTTCAGAATCAGATAAATCCATTAAAATGTTAGTAATTCTACACTTAAGCTATCCCAATGCCCGATAATAATTATGATAATATAAACCATAATACACACAGGGTTTATCATACATGGTAAGGCAGCACAGAAGAGCCCAGCCTAACCAGGACATTTTCATATCTCAGTGCACAGGTCCCCAGCTTAAACAAATGTAAATAACAACAAAAATGTGAGCTAAAGCTCATTGCTGCATTTGCAAAGTCAGATCATATTCCGTAGCATTTGTTACAGACTGATAAAATAGGTTTAAGTAGTTTGCTACTTCCTGAGGCACAACTGAGAAAAGCAACTACTGCCCTGGGTCAAGGAAATAAAAGGTGAAGAGACTGAAACAGTGGATTTGCAGCACCTCCCAAGGCACTTCCCAAAAGAAGCAGGAACATGCCTACCACAAGCAGCAGATTTAAAAAATGCCTCAGGGGCTATAGCTCAGCAAATAAATCAGGTCTGAGAGGAAGCACTTTGACACAGTACCATTCATACAGCCAAAATCTCTTCCTGGATCCATCTCATCAAGCAGGAAGAGCAGCTGACTCGTGCTACTCCCTGAATCCTGTCTGAACACTGACTGGGAGGATACTGGTTGGGAAAACTCAAAATTATATGGCAAAGCACACTGACAAACACTCTAAACAGAAAAATGGCCAGCTCTGCTTGGTAAGCAAAGGTGTAGCCAAAGCAGCTGAGTCAAGGAAGGAGAAAGAAAACGAAGCTGCATGCAACATGACATGCATAGAGTGCTGGACCACAACACAAGACAGAAGGAAACACATGGAGTCCACAGCACAGTGATCAAAGGAAGAGTTTTTATCTAAAAGTTTTCTGTTTCAGAAGTATTCTGCTGTCCTGGTGCTACAAGCTACCAGATTTTAGGAACCTTTGGCAGTGTTCAAAGAGTCAAAAAACCCAAAAAAGGGTGGGTTTGTTCTCAGAGGAAGGGACTGATTAGCAGTACATAATTAAGCACCCCAAAGCAAGCAGGAGAGCAATTCTTGCCCTCCTCAAGAATTTCTTACCTCCAAGACAGCTAACACAGTATCCAGCTGGTCTTCCCGTAGCGTGATATTGTTGGAAATTTTTCTCATTGTGTGTATTGACTGCAATCTGACCTCCTCAATTTCATCATTAAACATGTCAACCAAAAAATCCAGGCATTTCTCCGCAAAAGAAGGTGAGGACTGAGCCAACATACACAGGGCTTCAACCGCAGCGATTCGAACCTCTGTTAAAAGAGCAGCAGGGAATTAGCCATAAATTAATTAAAACTGTCTGGTTTAAAAGGACATTCACCCAACAGCGAGGTCTTGTACTATTCAAGGGCTGGGTATGGACAGTAGATGCTAAGGAAATGCTGAGGGCAGCAATGGGGACCTTTTCACAGGCAAATCTTCAAATGAAGTCTCACTTTTGATACAGCTACTGCTGCTGCCACAAACAGCTTCAAAACGGATCCGCAGGTGAAAAACAGGTCTCCAACCCATCAATAAATACTGCATATTTCACAGTGTGTTTTGCAACCACAGCATTGACACTGGTATCTTAAGCAAACCAATTTAGTTAATTAAACTGTGGTTGTTTTATTCTTCTTGACACTTTAATTGCTTGGAGCTCTCACTGCATTTTTAACTTGCTACATAGCACTTTATGAATTGCTGAAAGGCCCCAAGAGAATCAACGTTTTGGCAGTTAACAGAATGAAAGTCTTCTGCTTTCTGACTTCAGATTCCTCAAAACAAAGGAAAAAGCTGCCACCTAAATGTTAAAATTACTTGAATTAAAGGAAAAAAAAGCATCAGAAAGCATCTTGAGTGTACTTACGCTGTAAAACATTGCAGGAATTTGAAGAATACCCAAATATAACAAGGTTAGGCAGAGATGGAATTCTCTTCCCTATAATCATCCTCACTAGCTTCCCTAACATTTATGTGCTAGGATCATAAAAATGGGAATTAATCTGATGTCTTGCAAACATTGTTGTTTAAAATATACTTCTAGTTTTCACTCAAATTAGCTCACCTTGAAAGCATTTATTTGAACTTGTGTGGAGCTTTTAGGCCTATTGTTCTTAAAGAAGACATCTGACTCCTGAGGATTCTGATCAAGTACAAAATGCACAGACAGCAAGACCCCTGCTTGCTCAGTAATGAAGCTTTTGTGACAGCTCTGAGTCTCCATGGTCATTAAGACCTAGGTATTAGAGAAGAGAAACATTTTGCCGATACTGCTCTCATAAGCTGACACACTAATTCTGATTTAAGTTACAAAATGGAATTCAAGACATGAAGCAACGTTGCCAGACAGGGAGAGCTCAGCAGTATTTAAAAATGCTGCAGTGGATAGAGAGATCTCTGTATATTTCGCATTTGTTCATTTTATCTACATTCCCCAACAGCATCATACTGACACAAGACCTGTGGCACAAGAAACTGGAGAACATGCTTCATTGGGACAAGGGGCTGAACCAGCGAAACATTTTTTATTGTTAGTCAGGAAAAAAAAGGTGCACTTTCAAGCTACAGGGAAAATTCAGCTACTGCTAAAATGTGCATTTATTTGCAGGACTCACGGAACAATAAACCCACTTTTACAACACAATCTACAACAATATTTTTGTTACAGTGGTTTTGTACATTTTAACTTAACCTCGTCCTTCCAGTAACATTAAAGGCAAATTCAAAAATAATATTCAGAGTTTGGAATTTTCATGGTTGATGCAAATATCCCTCACACTGTACCAGGGGAGATTTAGGTGGGATATTAGGGAAAACATTCAGATTGTCAATCACTAGAACAGACTACACAAGGACGTGGTGCAATCACCATCCTTGGAAGTGTTCAGAAATCATCTGGATGTGGCACTTAGGGACATGGTTTAGTAGTGGACTTGGTAGTGTTAGGTTAATATTTGGAATCAATGGTCTTAGAGGTATCTTCTGACCCAAATGATTCTATGAATTTCCTTCCTGCTAACAAAACACCAATTTTGAACAGCAGCAACTAACTCTGCCAATTTATGGCCACATGCAACTGTTAAATTTAAGTCAACAACAACAAAAAATAATCCCAGTTGGTTTCTGCAGACCAGAAGCAAACCACTTATTGCCATACATATTACTAAAAATTTACCATTTATAGGAAGCTATTTGCTTTTGGCTACTCAACTGAACATTTCTACCCAAAATTCGGTGCAACGCTACAGTACCTTTGAAACAACTGCCATATCAGAGATCACAATGATGCTTATCAGCCAACACACATCTCTCCCCTTTAGCTATTCCATTGCCAGTTAATACTTACCATACATCTCATCTTCCAGGCCATGAACAAAAGCCCCACAAGCTCCTGATTCAATCAAGTTCACAGCACCAGTATCAATTTCCTCTTTCGGAGCATCATCTCCCCACTTTCTGCCACTTGAAAACTCCCCAGAGCTGTAGAGCTCTTTGGCTCGTTCATGTGCAGTACGCTTTCTCTGTCCAAAAAAGCATTTCAGTTACAACCATGTAAACTTCAAAAGATGATTGAACAACATATTAAACTGGATCTGAAAATAGATGTAGCTGGAGGCTTAGACATTGACACACATGCAAGTGCTAAAAAAAGCAAACAGTATCTACTCTTCTATGGCTAACTGCCAGTAACTCTTTGTAGTTTTGATGTAGGGAAAGAATTATAACAAATACATTTTAATTAACATACTCTTAGACATCCCTTGTAAAAACAGTCAAACTGGGTCAGAACAAAAGTCCATCTAGTTAAGAAGCCAGTAAGTGATCTGCAAAAATGCTATCACTTTACAGTTCAACTTTTTGAACTGCAATTAAATACTTTAATAGTATCAATACTATCCAGAGTTCAGCAATGTGTAAAATGGGATATTCATTCAGTGTGCTTGCTAGTCTGCCTCCTTTCCCCAAGCACTCCAAATAAAGCTGCGCAGCAGTTTCTTTAACAGTCTTTACAAAGCAGCACACAAAAACCAGCAGCTCTTCACCATTCTTTTGTAGACAGAAAAAAATTAACATAAACTTGAGCATGTTGCTTAAGGAAGGAGTGTTACTGAAAAATATTGTTCACAGGGCTGAGTAGCCTTTAGCTACTCATGTTTCTTGAAACGTTGATGTTTTTCGATCAGATCTTGCAGGATGTTTCCAAGAGACTGCTCCTAGAACTAGGATGCAATCTTTCTGTACACAATAAGCAAAACTTTTAGCCAAAAACTATCAGAGCACCACAAACATTTACCTCTCAGTTGTTGCAAAACCTGAATTGCCTTGAGCTGTTTCTTACATGCTTGGTTAATGAAATCTAAAACTAACAATTGCTTCATTGACTTCAGCCAATGAAAACCTGTCATCATCAATTAACTCTCAGCAATCCTCAGGTAAGGACAACGCAAACAAGCACACTCAGTATTAACATACCTCTAGGTGATTTTAGCACCTACACACAGGAAAACAAACCCAAACACTTACATACCCTCAGATCTGACATGAGCTTCTTGTCAAGGGTCTGCTCCAAGAAATGGGAGCTAACTTGTTGCATAGAACCCTAAAGAAAAAAAAATCCAAAGGAAGAAACAAGATTATTCTAAACTGCACCATATAATTACCTGACTTATCCCAACATGGCATCCAATCTTATCCCCTCGTTCTAGCAGTTTTATGCAATGAACTTAAGAATCAGAACATCTTATTTTCCGACAGAGGTTAATACGGCTTTTCTTGAGTTCACTTGGTTCACATGTCCCGTGGTAGAGAAGTAGGGGCAGGGAATTATGACAAGGATTTGTTTTTTTCTTTAATGCTCAACCATCTACTCTCAAGGAAAGAATCACTGCACATTTGAGCTGAAAAACTTTTGCTGGGTTTCCTCAACCTCCCTCATTTCTTTCACCTCAGAATTTTGGGAGAAATTTACACATACGGTTTTCGACATACTTCCATTTTTTTTTTCAAATATACGCAAGAAGTAACTTAAGAGAAACTATTTTCTGCTAGAGAAGAAAACAATGCAACTTACCAATAACTTCGCCGCTTGTACTCTTACAACCCAGGAACCATCACTAACCATATGGCAAATTTTTCCAAAGGCATCATCCACCAAGCGAATTTCTTCATTAGAAGAAGGAATCGGGACGATGCTGACGTAGAAAAATCAGTTTGTTGATTGTATTCTATACTGGATGGCATCAATACGAAACAACTATGCTGAATTCCTATCAATGTGCAACAAATACCAGGACCCAAAACTTTACTGCATCAGTACATTCTCACCAGGCATCAGCCATTTTTTACACATCAGTTTCCTAAGAGCTCCTCCTCAGACCTACTAGCATGAAACTCTCAGGATTGGGATCATTACTTGGCCAGTACTTTGAGGACAGTGCACGCAGGACATACCTTTCAGGGTAAAGTTGACTGAGGACCCAAATCAGCTGAACTGCAGCACTGCGCACTTGTTCATAATCATCTGCCAACAGCTTGCAGGCCTGGAAGAACATTCACAGTCCAATACACCTGAAACATCTCCACCTGAGCTGTCATTCACTTCCTACAATGTAATCAGCATCCTTACCACAAGACAGTTAGGACAAATTAAAAATCAAGATGAATCCAGTCTTTCCTGCTACTCCCTAGTATTTCCAAGTTTGGTCAGGCAGACTAGATCTAATCAAGTCAATCACGCAAATGTCATAAACTCCAGAACTGCCTGTAGTATGCAGAAGTATGAAATGTGAGTCTGAAATAGAACTGATTTGATACAGGCTGCAGCTGCACAGCTTTACTGATATAACAAATACAGGCTTGAGGGGTACTCTCCAAGGAACAGGGGCTTAAGACTTCCAGACTAGGACTGCCAGATGACGGGAATGACTTCATCATGCCTCACCCTTCCCATGAACACCTCCCCAACAAACAATATATAACAAAGCATATGCTTTAGTGCATTTAAGCACAATGGATGAAAAATACGGTTTTATTTCCACTGTCATATGACAACAAAGAATATCAGCAACCTAAGTGTAAAATTCCCCTCCTCTGCTCAGTGCCCTCCTCCCCACAAAACACACTGCCAGAGAATTCAAAAAGATATGCAAACAAGCACAAAACAAGTACAAGATTTTACCTGACTATAAATAGCTTGCTGTAACTTTAATCCTCTTTCATGAAGCTGTAGCTACAGGAGAAAAAAAACAATGCAACAAAGTGTAAGTACAGATTTAAGGGACACAGACTAAAGTTTTCATCACTGTTTTTCTGTTTGAGCTGCTTAGAATTCTTGATTGCTGCTATAATTTAAAAATTGCATTATCTTGACCATAAGTATTTTAAATAATATTCTTCACTTCAGTATAATTCTTAGCTTCATAGTACTTCATACTTAGACTAGGGAAAAACAATTTATACAAACACACTGCCTGTTCATTCTCCCAACCTTCAAGTAATTTTTTCATGTTAGCCATATTCAACCAGAATTAAAACAGATAATTAATTACTTTACTACCATTCCTGAAACATGGATTCAAAAGTAGCACTGCCATGTAAATCTTTCCATTATTGAACCACAGGGACAGCAAAGTTTTTTAGAAGAATGAGTAAATACAATGTCCAGGAGAGGGAGATTTCAGAGAGATGCAAGTGCAATCTGATCTCCTCAAATGCATCTTCCTTCTTCTTTGAAGTTTAATAACATTAATTCAAAGATCCTTGTTGACCATCACATTAGATGGAGCATTGTTATAAACTTAAGGGTAAATAGAAAAACTTCTGTGTCCCCATACGCTCACAGACAATTCACACTGAGCAATATTTTGAAATGCATGATCTTTGCTTGCATTTCTGCAAAGCTAAAAGCTTCTGAAGGGTCCCCACACAAAAAAACCCAGTATACAGTATATCTCATGAACAATTAGAGAATGCTAATGAATGTAACCATGAGGCAAGACATAAATGTTTGCTTTAAAACAAACAAACAATATTATTTCTGGACTCATCACACAGGTGTCCTATCATAAGCAGATACATACTGTATTTTGGAGAACTAGTGGTTTATTGTCGTTCCAGTAACCAATACTAAATCAAGAAATAAATTTGCCACTAAAAGAAAGAGCCTATACACACTCAAAAGAATGAACAAGTTGAAAAGCTTCTTCAGCTATAGCAGAAATGGAAGTTATGAATTACTCAAATGCTCTTTGAGATCTCATGTTATTCTAATATTTCAAGACCTAGCTTATTTTTTCAGGTAATTTTGATACACTAAACAGGCTTTTACTAAGTTAATTAAAATAATCTCTAAACCAAACCTCTTTGGATTTGTTTGCAGCCCTCTCTCAGCCTCCTTATACAACCCCAAACCACTTCTTCCACAGTACCAGCTACACTTACCATGGCTTTTATAGCTGCAGTCCTAACTCGAGGGTCCTGATCATTAAAATGATCTCCTATTATCTTCTGGACATCTTTGGCTGCCTGGCTTTCAGCCTCTTTTGCAACACCTTTTTCCACTGGGCCAAGACAGCCAATTAGCTGAAGACATTTATTCCTTACACCATGAGAAGAATCTGTCAGATGCTGTAGAATAAGAGATGAGCAGATGTAACTGGATTCTTATTGTTCTTTCAGCCCTTTGAAACATCATGTTATGTTTCCTAGCAGTTATTAATATTAGGATTGTACAGTTTGTTGAGAAAAATGAAAGTAATTTAAATATTGACTACCTTTCTTTTTTCTTGTGGCAATGACAAAAGTTCCCTGGCCCAGGGAGGCCTCCTTACCTTGCAGGCTACCTCCACCAACCTCATCCTGACAGATGGATTCTCTGGGAGTTTTGTGCCAATCACTAACAGGGTGTCCAGCAGCTGAGCAAGGACTTGGTGAGACTCTGCAAAACAGAAGAGTAAAAGGCTATGAACTACTTTGCTGAACTCTTACCAGCTACAGGATCACAGATGAATCCATACTGGAAGGCCATCCTGAAATCTTCTCCTTTCAAGGCCTGAACTAGCCCAGCTCTCTCAGCTATGCCTTATACACCACGTACTCCAGTCCTCTACCACCTCAGTGGTTCTGCTGAACTCACTCAGCCTTTCCAGCACTAATCTGGTACTGGGGAACCCAAAACTGGATAAGGTATCCCAGATGTGGCCTAACCAGTGCTGAGTAAAAGGGTATAATACCCTCCCTTGACCTGCTGGCTACACTCCTGTTAATACAGCTTGATGAGCTTGCCCCTAGCATTATATAAAAAAAACCTCCTATTCAAATACATTTCCATTTTAAGCAAAACTGTCCTGTAGAACAGAGAACTTCAGAAGCAACAGCTGTCAGATGGAGATGCAAAAGCAAATCTTACACTTCTTTAGAACTAAGATATAGAGCAGAAAGGTCAGAGGAACACTCTTCTGCTCCTCAGAACATGGTGTTATCTGTCATCATTCACAAAAACAGAAAATAAATACTCTAACCAGCAATTCCCAATCATACACCTGAGATGTAAGGCCTTGCCACTGTCCCAAATGCTTTGACAGCATGATTCCACCTTAATCTCAAGCACCACATCAAAAGTGAGACTTACTCTCATTCTGAAGTGTGTTAATGGCATCATCCATAATGCAGTCTGGGGAAAATCCTGCAGTCTTTGACAACAACCCCAGCAAGGATGCAATCTTCAGTCTTACAGAGGCATCATTCTCCTGGAAGGAAGCAACACCCAAAAAAAATCCCCAACAAAGCAAAGTTAAAGAAAAAAAGAGAACAACATATATTACCTACATACACCTACTCATTTGAAAAACAACAAATGGTGTCACAGGTGATAATTACATAAGTAAGCCTCATCAATTAATATTACTTTAAAATTAATTTCAAAAGTTCATGCATTGTTAAGATTCATTTTGAGGCTTCTACAAGACTTCTGGTCATAACTGGATGGTCTCTCTTTCATTGTATTGCCAAGGATATCCAATGCAGAGTAGAAAGGCAAAAAGTCATCTTACCCAAGCATTTGTGCAACACTGAACACAGAGTTGCAGAAATATTACATCTTTCAACAAGAAATTTCCCAGTTACAACTGTTGTATCTTTCAAGTGTTTAAGAGAGACTTCAGTGCCACATACAGCCTCCACGTGACAAATGTGATACCCAAGGGAGTAGTCCCTTTCTCAATTGAACTGAGATGCATTTTTTATTTCAGGGCTGAAGTTATGTGTTTGAACAATGGATACTGTCATCAGGACTGTATGGGGACTGCCCTACCAAAATATATAGGGATGGAGGAGCAGGAGGCTACAGGACCATCTTAAACAAAACAATGAAACTACAAACAAGTAAATCATCACATAACTTCCACTGCAGTTACAGATTTCAGGATCAGGTTTTTGGATGATCAGGAAAAGCACAAGTGTTACAGAGTACTAAGAAACAAGTTCTTTTGAGAATTTTGTCTGTAAGTAAATCAATGTAAGCTACGGTAGTACTGAAAGAAGTATTTTTAAATCTAGATTCTGTAACAGGCTGCACTTTGCCAATGTGATCTTGTCTGCAGGTTCATGAGTTTCTCTTCTAATACGCTACAAAACAAATTTCAGGCACAAATAATCTGTGTTGTTTGACCAGGAACTCTGTATTTAATAGAATGAGAGCATCATTCAAGTTGGAAAAGACCTCTAAGATCGTCAAGTCCAACCCTTAACCCAGCATTGACAAGCCTACCACTAAACTATGTCTCCAAGTGCCACATCGACACATTTTTTAAATACTTTCAGGGACGGTGACTCAACCACTGCCCTGGACAGCCTGTTCCAGTGCTCCAGTGCTTGATAATCTTTTCAGTGTGGAAAATTCTCCAAATATCCAATCTAAACCTCCTTGGAGCAGCTTGAGGCCATTTTCTTGTTCTACTGCTTGCTAATTGGAAAAAGAGACTGATCCCTAACAGTTTTTTCTATAGATTTGATATTAGGAAGAAATTATTTTCTGAGAGGGTGGTGAGGTACTGGCCCAGAAAAGGTTGCCCAGGGAAGCTGCCTCATCCCCAAAAGTGTTCAAGGCCAGGCTGGATGGAACTTTGGGCAACCTGGTCTACCAGAAGGTGTCCCTGCCCTAGCAGAGGGGTCAGAAGTGGATGATCTTTAATGTCCCTTCCAACCCAAACCATTCCATGATTCTGTGATTTTAAAAGTGCTGTTTTTTACCACATAGGCAATACCTAAAAGGTTTCTCCACTGCTAGAGAAAATTAGGAACAAGATAAGGACATATCAGTCAGGAATGAGTTAGATAAAGCTAAAACAGCTCTGGACAGCTGGGCCCTTTGGAAAACTTGATATGTCTTCTGTCCCTTGCAAAGTTAACTTCCACACAGGCCACGTGCAGGGATAAAACTGCCACACCCTTGTCACAGGCTCCTGAAACCATCAGCTCAGGAACCAAGTAATTCAATCAGAAATCACCTGGGTCAAGGGCTACAGTTGTTCACTCTCAGCCCAGGTGGCTGGCAACTGAGTCAGCAACACAGGAGCCTGTGAGGCCCTGTATGACATCCCACACCAAGCAAACAGGAGAAGGACCAAGCATATTTAGTTCCGAGCTTCCTCACCTTGTAATAATGCTCCAGCAGGATCCTGACAACCCCTTCCACGCTCTCCACTTCCACGGGCTTCCTGGCAAACTGGAGCAGGTACTGCAAGGCATCTGCAGGCGAGGTGGCTTTGCACAGGTCCACATGGAGCGCTGCCGACTTGCTGGGCTTGGTCAGCCGCAGCTTCTTAGTGGACAGGTCCTCATGTTGCTGCTGTGGGCAGAGGGACACGGGTCAGACACACAGCACAGCCAGACCCACTCCTTCCCAGACTGAACACGGGGATGCCTAAGGAAGCTCCCATGTCCCACGGCAGTCACAAGCCTCTCCTTCAGCTGTTTCAGGAAGAAGCACATCCTCAGACCACTGTGCCTGTTACTGTCCTGCCCAGGTAGTTCCTATACCCGTGAAACACAGCCTCTCCCCACCCGAGGCCGGGTCAAATTCTGCTGCTTCCAACACCAAACAACTAATCCAGAGCAAACACGACTTCGCCCACTCCCACCGGCCTGGAGCAGCCCAGAAACTCGCTGTAGTTCCTTCCCCAGTCCCGGCTGGGGGATGCTGCGTCTCTCCGCAGCAGTCATGGCCCTACTGAGGTCAAAGAATCACCATAACGGGTCTGGTTGAAGGGACCACAGTAGGTCATCTTGTCCAACCTCCCTCTCAAGCGGGGTCATCTCAGAGCACACTGTACAGGACTGCGTCCACATGGTTCTTGAGTATCTCAAGTGAGGGAGACTCCACAACCTCTCTCCCTCCCCACTCTGTGGGCAACACCTTCCCTCAGACCACTCCTCTCCTCTCCGGCAGCTCCAGTCTTCTTAAACTCGGGGCCGACCCGTCCCGCTCCTCCCTGACCCCTCAGGGTCCGCCCCAGCCCCGACGTCCGGCGGGCGGGTGGGCTGTGCTCCCAGGCCCGGCGCCGGGCTGGACCGGCGGGTTTCCCCACAGCTCCGCCTCGCCCGCCGCCACCTCCCGCCGCACTGCAGAACTCGAAGCCGCCCATCCTAGCCCAGGGGGCACGCGTTACCTGGACCACCTTGGTGAACTCCTCATACACCCGCTTCTTCAGGTGCGCCGCCATGACGCCGCACCGCAACCCGGAAGTGGAGCCATAGAGCTGCGGCAGGGAAGGGCCAGCGGCGCGGCCGCTCTTTCCGCCCGGAGGCCGCACTCGATGGTGCGGCGGCCTCCCGCTGCCATGGGGACGCGGGCACAACATGGCGGGCGCGGCCCAGTCCGGCCCGCCCTGCAGCCAGACCCAGCCCCGCACCCTGCCCCAGGGCATCTGTCCCGCACTGTTTCCCCCCAAAGCACACCCCCGGTTCGTTAGTATTCGATTTTAAGGCGACTTTCCCGCCTATTTCTACTTTTTTAGCGAACAAAGAAACGAATGTTCATTGGTTCTAAATTATATCATTCTCTTCATTAATTACTATTCTGTCCTCCATTGATTATTTATTCTTGCTTCTCATGTTAATCACTCCCCATTTCTCAGTCTTTTTGTTATCTTTTTCCCAGGTAGGGAGTTTTGCAGCGCATAGTGAAGAGTCTTTGTTAGTCTCTTGTTATCATCTGGTTTCTGCAAAATGCCCTTGTAGTCTATAAATTCTGCATTTTTTGTGCGCACTTTCAGAAATACATCTCTCTCTTGCAGGTTTTGTTTGTCAAAGCATATCAGGGTTAGTTTAGCAAAACTTAGTTTCAGTGATTTTCCCAACCAAACTCTAACAATAACAGTTTGTGTAAAGAAACTTATCTGCGTGCTCGCTAAAAGTGACTTAAGACTAATACAATGCTAATGAATAATATATTGTTTATGATTAATTAAAATAATTAAAAATAATTAGAAAAATTATTTCCATCAGAATCGTAGCATCACTTAGGTCAGGAAAAAAATTCTAAGNTTTTTCCCAGGTAGGGAGTTTTGCAGCGCATAGTGAAGAGTCTTTGTTAGTCTCTTGTTATCATCTGGTTTCTGCAAAATGCCCTTGTAGTCTATAAATTCTGCATTTTTTGTGCGCACTTTCAGAAATACATCTCTCTCTTGCAGGTTTTGTTTGTCAAAGCATATCAGGGTTAGTTTAGCAAAACTTAGTTTCAGTGATTTTCCCAACCAAACTCTAACAATAACAGTTTGTGTAAAGAAACTTATCTGCGTGCTCGCTAAAAGTGACTTAAGACTAATACAATGCTAATGAATAATATATTGTTTATGATTAATTAAAATAATTAAAAATAATTAGAAAAATTATTTCCATCAGAATCGTAGCATCACTTAGGTCAGGAAAAAAATTCTAAGATTATTGAGTTCAACCATTAACCCGGCACTGCCAAGCCCACCACTAAACGCTGTCCCCAAGTGCCAGCATCCACACGTTTTTTGAGCACTTCCAGGGATGGTGACTCGACCAATTCCTTGGGCAGCCTGTTCCAATATATGACCACCCTTTCAATGAATAAATTTTTCCTGATTATTTTCCTAGCACAACTTGAGGCCATTTCTCTTGTCCTGTCCCTCACCTGCCTACATCCTCCTTTCAAGCAGTTGTAGAGAGCAGTAAGGTTCCCCCTGACTCTCCTTTTCTCCAGGCTGAACACCCCCAGCTCCCTCAGCTGCTCCTCATCAGACTTGTGCTCCAGACCTTTCCCCAGTTCTCTTGTCTTTCTCCAGGACACTCCAGGGCCTTAATGTCCTTCTTGGAGCAAGGGCCACAAAACTGAATACAGGATTCGAGTGTGTGCCAATTAAAGCTTCTCATGGCAGCAGTCCTATAGAATTAGGAGGCTAGTTGGTGTGAGGCTTTAACTATTCTATACTAAGATTGTTTTCTCCTGATATCTGATTTTCATCCCTTTTGTTGCCACTTAAGCCAGTTTCCCCACTCTTAGTACATACAAAGTGTAACAGATCTCTTTAAAGCAGCTTTTTGTCTATTGGCAGGCCTCCTCAATCTCTCCTCTTCCAGGCTGAGCATTACCAACCACTTGGTTATGATCAAAAGAGCCTGTTTCCTAAACCTTTTTGTTCTCTCAGACCCTGACTGTGTCCATTCTTACCAAGGTTATGAATGTGGGAGATCTCAGAGTCCCTTCACACCTACAGCAGAACTGCCCTGCAGTCACTGGAGTGACTCATGACCGTCACTGGGGGGAGGTCCATGCTAGGATAAGCACATCTGAAACACAGCCTAATTAGGAGTGATTCAAATCGGTTACCCTAAAGACAAAACTTCAGGTCTTTAGAATTTGGGGATCTTGAGGGGAAAATGTCAGTAAATAATGCACTTCTGCATAATTCAACAAAATTTTAAAAGTTATTTATTTGAAATGCCAGGAATCATTCTACGATTCTATGGTTATTGTCCTTGACTGAAGAATCCATCTTCTGAGAACTGAAGGAAATATGATATTTATCAAATCAGCCATTATGATTCTCAGAGTGATTAAACTCAAGCTATTTCCAGTATAAAAATAAACTTTCAAATTCTAAGATTTTTTAAAATACATTATAGAATGCAACTTGAGTTGTATAAAAGAGAATTTGCAGGCTGTTGCTTCAGTACTACTTCCTTCCCACCAAATCATGGCAGGTTTTCCCAATTCTTCCAGGAGTTTTTGTAGTTAGAAATAGCATCGTCATAATAATGAGTGTCATAAGAAAGAGATTAAGATTGTGTGGTCTGAGAGAGGAGTGTGTCTCCATAGATTATAAACTCCTCACATCACTGATGTTTTTTTTGCCTTTTGTTGATCCTGGAGTGTAGCTGAGGTTCTCAGTCTTTCCTTCAGAACAAATAATAAATAATGGTAATAAATACATTGACTAGAGAGTAGGCTATCTGCTGGAGGAATAAGAAGAACCATAGGACACTGAATCCTTCCTTTTAACCCAGACTCTAGTGTAGAAAGGAGGGAGAAGAATACCTCTTGCCTTCCCATTAAGAAACCAAATTTAATTTGAGTATGTGGTAATGTCACTGTTTCGGTCAGTATTTGCACATATGTGCCCTATTCTCATTTACGCTGAGCGAGCAACTCTACATGTCCACGAGACATATTTGGGATTATTCATTTCCCTTAGGTTTAGTGAGGTTGGTTCAATTCATTGAACTGAATGAATAGTAAGCAACACTGAAGAGTAAAATTCCTCCTTTTTCTAGAGCCTTTTAAATCCCCTAAAAAGTTATTCCCTAAAGCCCAAGTAAAGTGGGTCTTAAGTGCTCTTTGATATGGCAAACAGCCAAAGGAGATCCTTTCATTGGCCTGTGCATTTCTTCCTGTTCCTCTGGTAGCCCATGGTTTAGTCTCTGCAGTCCAGGTTAACTTGTTCCGGTAATTGCTTTCTAATGTTCCTTATCAATGGTGGCACCTTGCTACCACCAGGTGAACAGGAACTTGTAGAAGAAGTCATGTGATTTGAAGCGAAAACCTTTTTCAGCAGCATGGGGCTGAAAGGATATTTTATACCCTTTGGCTTCAACATCCATTTGAATGCAGTCCAGCAGATCAGAAATACTTGGCACAGCCTTCCAGGGGCCAAACTTCACCACAGATTTTTTATCCATGTCCAAACTGTTCAAGGCATCCTGACACCTGGCTGCGTCCTCCTCAGTTCTGACCACGCATACGATGACACTGGACTGTCGGGATGCAACTGCTTCTGCCCTCGCGATGCGGATCATCAGCTCGATGTTCTCACTGTAGTTGGGCACACGAGCCAGAAACTGCCTCCTCGCCACAAGCTCCCCAAAGATCTGTGGGGAGTCCTCAAGCTGCTTGATCAAAGGCTCTATGTCATAGAACAATGCCTCCTTGTAGACGTCCTGGATGCACTGGGTGGGCACTTGGTTACTGCGCAGGTACTCCAAGATGTATTTGAAGTAGGTGCCTGGCCTGTCGATGAAGAACCTCCCTTCAGAGTCAGTCCTGAGTTTGGGCTGGCCAGTGAACATCTCTGCTAGCTTGGAGCCAGGGTGTTTCTTCAAGGTGCTCAGCGTTGTCGTGTACATCTCCCCACCAACATTTAACTCCACAATTGGTGACAACTGCAAAAAAAAAAAAGTGATAAAAAGCCATATGCATTATCAGTCTGAGGTAATCAGCATGGAAGTGTCAAGGAAAAGACAGATGACTGTGGTTGGAGGATGGAATGATGGTGTGAAGAGCAGTATGAGCTCCCATTTTGTGAGCTTTAGATGGGAAGCTGCACCTGCATCTGCGAAAAGCAGATGCAGGATACTTATACAGCTCTTGCAACCAGAGCGGCAGAGACTTGGACATTTCTAAATGCTTAAGTCCTCACCTCTTCTTTGGGATGTAGGAAAGTGTCATTTTCCTGCTGGGAAAGAGGGAAAAGAAGTACCCTGCCCAGGGAAGCTGTGAGTGACTACAGGATCCAACACTGATCTCTTAAGTCACTCAACAAGCATTGTCCCTGTGGGCCACCTAGAGCAAAATCAGTATGTGAGCTCTCACCCACCCCATGTGCGGAGGGACAGAGATAGAGCCCAAAGCTGGGCCACTTCATTTTTATCATCTGAACTGTTATTTTCTCTTCAAAGGAGAAACTAAAGCTCTTTAAACTTTATAAATAGGTGGAATTGGCTTCCACTCGTCTGGGGGTTCAATTACAAACACTGAAGTAAGATACAAAATTTCATCATGTCAGAGGTGCAGGACAGAAACTGTTTAGCAAAGCACCTAAAAATGTATGATGGCTTTAGTTAGGAAGTAAAGGAAATATTTCCTGCAACTGACATGGACTTAAGAGGGGAAAAATGTAAAGATTGTGGGTTTGTTTGCATTTTTTTAGCCCTCTATATTAACACCATTATCTGAATTGGAGGAGGCCTGAATACCTGGAAAGCTGGACTTTTTTTAATTGAGCTTCCTGTATGTTCAGTTCTGAAAAATTTTACTGACTTCCCTTTGGACTTGGTCATTTTGTGTAGTACTCAGTAGAAGAAAAGAAAAGAAAAGAAAANAAGAAAGAAAGAAAGAAAGAAAGAAAGAAAGAAAGAAAGAAAGAAAGAAAGAAAGAAAGAAAGAAAAGACAGTTCTTTTCCATCCTGCCAGCACTACTGTAATGGAAGTCACAAGCCAGGCCAGGGCCCTACCTGCCATTGAGAAGGCGTGAGTCAATAAACAACCCAGGAGCTCACCTACACTTTCTTGGATCTGATCAGGGAAGGAGCTACCTCAGTGCTGCTGGTCACATGCCTCAGGTGAAGTGTGTACTCAAGTGCTTAGCTGGATCACATGGCAGCAGACACACAGGATGACGTGAGCTGATCTCACAGCACGCACCAAGAGAAGGGGGGCTCCTGTGCCCTCTCCCTGTCCTGTTCTTTTACCTACCTACATGTTCTCTTGCTCACCTCATGCCAGCTCTGCTTCTCTTTCGTCTTAGTGAGCTGGATTTGCTGACAGAGGATTTAACAACCACAGAGCTAACAAAAGGATGGGACTAGGAACAGAGAGCCTGGTGCAGGGGGAGACTTTCCCTTTTAACAGGAGCAAACTATCAGATTTAGCAGAAATTTGCTCACACCCTAAGCCAGCCAGGGAAGCAACAGAAGATTCCAGCCAAAGACCATACTGGAATATTGCTTTGCACTAGTGTGGGTGGTTTCATCTCAAGAGCAATCATTTACACTTGCGTCAAGAAGACAAACACTGTTCTGTCTGAGACTATCTTGTGATTTCCACCCACTGAAAAACACAGCCCAAAGCTGTTTCTGTAGCCAAGTCTCTCCCTAGGAGATTTGCCGTTACTCCAAGAGCTACCAACAGCACTCCCCAAGCAGGGGTTTTTTGACAGGAGAATCTCAGGCTTTTGAGCCTTTGCTCCTTTTTCAGATGGCAGGTCAGATGTTTCATGCTGTTTGCCACTAATACAAATTGATAACGTGTTATTCCTTAATATGGTAGCCCAACTAAGTTCATGTTCTTGCATCCTGATTAATGGTTTTAGCCTGAGATCAAAGTGGTTCCCAGCAGACTGGAAGTCCTGGGACCTAGCTGATCCCCAGTTCTGTAATTAGCCAGCAAGGTGACACTCAGGAAAGTAATTCCATCTATTTGTGCCCCAGTTTACTAGTCTGTAAAACAGTTACTTCCATAGGGAAGCATTTTGCAACTTACATGTGAAAAGTGCAATGTAGGAAAGCTGGGTTTTCTTAATACAGAGAAATCTGGAGAAGAGATTGTTCAGCTTTAGCCAAGAAGACAAACTGATTAGCAATAGACTGAGGGCAGAGGAGAGTAAAAAGAAATAATCTCATCACTGACTTCTGCCTAGTAACATGCTGCTTGTCTGAGACTGCCGTTAATTTTCCTTATAGCTAGAAAAACTACTGCTCCCACCTGATGATCCTGCATGTCAATAACACGGGGCAGCTTTGGCATCATTAGAGACTCATAAGACAGGCTGAAAAACCCCAAAATCTACAAGAGGCTTTTATTTAGGGATCTGACCAATTAAAGTTCATATTAATTGAATTCCATTTCTTGCCAAAGGAGAAGAACCACTCTGGTTGTTTGCTGTTGTCAGATCTTGCATGCCTGTGAGAGACCTGGCCCTCCAGTAACACAACAGGTGCAAACAGGCCAGAGTCAGACACAGCTTTTTAACTGGAATCTTCTTCTTAAGGATATATTTGGCAAGCCCTGGTGGCTTTCAGATTAGCATATGGGGAGGAAAAACCCACTCAGATGTAGCCCAACAGGGGTGCTTTGATCCCACAGGAGGGAATTGTGCCCTTGAGGACATTCCTTACTCACCATATGCAGGCTGCCTGTGACCTGCTTCCCAAGGGGCTTGTGCTCCGACGAGATACTCATCTTCCCCAGGAGCTGAGGGCTCAGTTGTTTGGGAAAAACTGCTGCTCGGTGCTAGTGTCCTACCCCGTGTACAGGATGGCTCCCAGCTGTGCTCCAATCCTCCTTCACTCAGTCTTTCTTTGCTGGGTCAGCTTTCCCTCACTCCCAGCCTAGCTGCTGCCACGGATACCCCAGTTTGTCCCAGGCAGAGACAAACCTGGTTCTAGTTGCAGGTGTAGGGAGAGGGGAGGGGACAGCCTGGAAGCGGAAGTATTTGCTCATTAGTTTTCTGGCAGCCAGCAAGGTGCAGGGTGGACTGAGGCTGGCTGCCAGCACACACCTCGTGCACTGCTATCTGAGCGGTGACTAACGGCTGGATAATCCCTTCCCAGGGAGGCCCAGTGCTTGTATGTCCACCTCTGCATTGACAACTGGTTGTATCAAAACCAGTAAACATTTTCACAGCTTTTTGGCCTCTGTGCACTGCTGCTTTAAAGCACAGTTAATGCCAAACAATTTCATTGATCTCATTTGTCACTCACACTGATGAGAGATCTACAGGGTATCTACAACCTGTCTGAGGTGGTGGCATTTTCTTCCTCACCCGTACAATCTCTGGACACTGAGTAATTTGTGCAAGGTAAATAAAACCAAACGTGAATCCCTGTTTGAGCATAAACACTTCTTTTCAATTGGCCATAAATATTTGGTTATTATCTTTGCATGACGTGGTTTTCTAATATCCTCTATCCACCAAATATAGAACATGGACAGCACCACAGGTTTAGTGGTTGTAAGACTATCACAATATTGAAACACTCACAAGGATGCAGTGACGGTGAACTTGAAAGTACTTAAAGGGAGGCTTATAAAAAAAGGAGAGTGAATTTTTTCCTGATCATGTAGTGACAGGACAAGGGGGAACAGCTTGAAGATAAAAGAGGAGAGATTTAGATTAGATATAAGGAAGAAATTCTTTACTGTGAGAATGATGAGACACTGGCACAGGTTGAGAAAACTGTGGATGCCCCCTTCCTGGAAATGTTCAAGGCCTGGTTGGATGGGGCTTTGAGCAACCTGTTCTAGTGGAACGTGTCCCTGCTCATGATGGAGTGGGGGTTGGAACTGGATAATCTTTGAGGCTCCTTCCCAATCCAAACCATTCTGTGATTCTATGATGATTGTCTGTCTGTGTTAATTTATTAAATGCAGAGTATTACATCAGAGCTAGCCTAAATAACCTCTTCAGAACCAGACCACAGCCCTGCAGGGTCTCCTTTATTTCATTCTAGGTGATTCTAAGAGCACTGTTGCTTTCAAATTTGTCTTCAGGCCACTCATCACTTCTGTGTCTTTTTTTCATTAAGATGGCAAAATTGCCATAGGCATGATTGTCCAGAGATGTATCTTAATGTTTGTAATGAGAGACAATATCTTTTATAAAATCAGCTGATACAGATGGATAAAACTATCCATGTTTTAGGACACACAAGGCATTCCCATGTCTGTCAGATTCTGCTTCAGCTTGCTTGGTTATTTTTTTTCCTATTTTTTTCCAGTTTCTGTTAGTCTAATAAAAGGTGTTATCCCCTCTACCAACCTTACCTCACTCTCTTTTGTTTCAAGCTGTTTCCCTGTACCAGCAACCACAGGAAAAATCACAGACAAATACAGCACTTCCTAAAAATCTTCCTGTGGGAGATAATGATGAAAATTGACAGCATGGTATATGAGGAAATAATTTGCACAAAATCTGTATTGTACACATGGGCACCAGCTTTGTTGCTTTTGTGTACTACAGGGATTTTGCTGGCTCTGTATCCTCTCAAAGGACAGCATTGGTCTGAGCAGGAGCTTGAGGCACAGAGGGAAAAACAGATACAATTTAGACTGATTCACTTCCCTTGAAGCC
This sequence comes from Rhabdornis inornatus, assembly GCA_013397075.1. Lineage (NCBI taxonomy): Eukaryota > Metazoa > Chordata > Aves > Passeriformes > Rhabdornithidae > Rhabdornis > Rhabdornis inornatus. The sequence continues at coordinate 5,959 of VWZS01004673.1, read as the reverse complement.
TGTCCTCATGAAAGGCTCTGTCAAAGTTGGCCTCTGACTCTTTTGAATACTTTGTGCATCTGGGTAAAGCTATCATTGAACCCATCTTACATTTTGCTTTTGGTTCTCTGAAGCATCCTCAGGGATCCTCAATGATTACCTCTGTCTGAGTTATCTCTGCTGCTTTGAATAGAAATGCTTGAATTTTCCCTTTGCCACACCAGCAGAATTGGTAGTGCTGGATGCACCAGTGAGGTCTGCTTGGGACCCCAGGTTTTGTGACTTGTAATAAATTTTAAAAGATTAATGCTTACTGGACAACAGGGAGACCTGGAAGATCTGCATGTTCTGGATCTCTAAGTGCTGCAAATCCTGTTCTTTGGGCTGGCTTATGTAGGTGTTTCAAATAATATCCTGGATATAGCTGACAGAATTCACATCCACCATGTCTTCGATGCTGGAGGTGGTAACCTTTCCTTCTGCAGCTGCAGAACTGGAAAGATGGGTGGACCATCACCTCTCTGCTCACACAAGCTTTTCGCTAGGGCAGGGTGAAGGGCAGTAGATGAGTTTACCTTGCTTATCTGAGAGATTTCCCCAAATCAGAATCAAGGGTGGCCAATGGCATTTGAGGCTAAACCTTCAGTGCCACAATAGAAATCCTTACCACTTTAGAAAAAGGAATAGTTGCTATCTCATGTCCACAGCTCTCTTCTGCCTGTTACACCAACCATGTCTGGTCCTTCAGTGTGATGAACATACTGGTCTGGTTCCTCTGCCCACAGTTTTATTTGGTGTAAAAGAGATATTTCCAAGCCTGTGAGCTCTTTCAGGCAGGGACCATCCTTTCCCTGTTTTTTCATGGAAAAATTAGCCTGTGCCTGGACCTTGGATGAGCAACCACAATATGAATCATAAGAATAATCATATTAGTGCTTACAAATTTGGGGTTACTAAACAAGAATAACTGGACAGTGACTTTGTGAGGAATAAACACGTGTTTTTTTTGAAAATTGTATAAATATGTATCTAACAGTGAGCTGGAACATTTCTATGCTGATACACATATTTACTCAGAGAGTGATGAGGCACTGGCAGAGGTTGCCCAGAGAAGTTACGGCTACCCCACCTCTGGAAGTCTTCAAGGTTAGGTTGTATGGGGCCCTGATGAAACTGATCCAGTAAGTGGCATCGCTGCCCACGGCAGAGGGGTTTGGAACTAGGAGACCTTTAAGGTCCCTTCCCACCTAAACCACTCCATGGTTCTGTGACTGTGCATGTTTGGAAAATAGTTTATGGAATCAGTTTATGGAAAATAGTACTTTCCATAAAAGTATTTATAAAATATTTATTTCCTTAATATATTGAATGGCACCCTCTGTTTAAGAGATTCAGCAATTCAAGAACCACTCCTAAATCAAACACCATGTGCTGTGCAAACACTGTCAGCATTCCTGATGCCTTCCAGCCATTTATCAACTCCACCCACCTTCTCAGGATACATTCCACTGGTAATCATCACAACCATTTTTCTCTTTTATTTTCTGTGCAATTAGAGTTTCACTAAAATAAAAACAAGGCAGGAAGTTCCTGCTCTTGTCTTCCTTTTACAGTGCTGTGGATCTTCAACTGTTGCCGAGCAATCAGGACCCCACTAAAGGGGTCAACATGAATACATGTGCAAGGCATGGAGCTGCCTGGAGGTGAATGGAGGAAACAGGGATACCACCTGCAGAATATCTGTTCATTTTAGATGGAGGCTTTTGGAGCTGATGAGTCTCTGATTTCAGTCTGAAGGATGTTATTTCACTTTTGTGATAGGGCAGATTCAGAGAGCAACTGTAGCAACACGAACAACACAACCAGAGCCTGCGGCACCAGGCATGGTGACAATCCTCCTCTCACTACAAATGCTCAGAGATCTCCAGTTTTATAATCAGAAGAGGGAAGCTGATGGAGAACCAGTGTTTGTTCAGCCAAAGGAGCACTATTTCAACAGCTGAGGTTTTTTTAAGATGTCCTGAACAAGCAAGGGGCACCTCCCTATAGTGCCCAGCTCAGTAGGACTTCCCAAGGGTGGTGTGTCTGGGAGGGAATGAATCACTTGGAGGTGGGACCCAACCTGTCCTGGAGGCTCCAACCTGCCTGTGAAGAGCTTGCAGCTCCTGCCCATCCACCCAGAGAGGGCTTAGCCCCTGGTCTCCCCACAGCTCACAGGGATCAGAGGTGAGCAAGGTCCTGCCTTCCTACCCCAGCTGAGCATCCCCACCTCCTCCTCTGGTCCCAACTCTGGAGTGTGTCATGGCCAAGCAGGGAGGAGCAGAACCGCCTCCCTGTTTTGCTGGGGCTCGTGAGAATTCCAAAAGGTTGTTCACAGGAGAGGACACAGTGCTGGGTATGAAGGGCTGGATGAATGGTGAACAAGGGATGAGATGTGCAGGTACTGACGGGGTTGGGGCGCTGAGAAGCTGGGAATCCAGGAGAGAGGGGGATGTTGTGGGAGGGAAGGAAGGATGCTGGGGAGCAGATTGGGATCCAGCACCAAGCACAGAATGGTGGCAGGATTACACCAAGGTTTTGCAAGGTGGGAGAGACAGAAAGCTGGGGGAACATTCATCTCAAAGCCCTGTCAAAGAAACCCAGCTCATCTCCCTGCACTGAAGCCTAGCCTTGGTGGCCAAGGTCCTTCACCCTCATGTGCTGGGGGACAGTAGTTCTAAAGAAGTGACAGCTGCTAGGAAACACAGGACACATCTGCACAAGGCTTCGCATTTCATTTACATTACCAAAGAGAATGGTTTGGAGGCACACACAGAAAAAAGCATCACTTCAAAGTTACAGACGCCTTCTACAAAGCAACTACACAAACCACTCATTTCTGCCCTGCAGAAATCCCCCTAGGACAGGAGTGAAATGAAGCAGGAAGCTTGCTGGCAGGATCAGCCACGGGACGAGTCGGATGGTACAGGCAGCACCCAGCAGGCAGACGGCCAAGCTCTGCGCTGCTCCTCGGTGGGACTTGGTGCAGGAGAAGAAATGCCACTGGGCTTGGACAACAGACCCTGTGGGGATAACACACATGTTCAGGATGTCCTCATTCCTGTCTGGGTGTCTTCCGAAATAAAGGTAAAGTCCTGCTAGTGCCCTCTGTTGTTGCTATCATTTTTCTACACCCTCCATTTCACTACAAGGACCTTGGCCATGAGCCCCATCCCTGATGGATCACAGGGATGTATCCCCAAGGGGCCTCGGGGATGAAAGTCCCACCAGCATAGAGAATGGGTTTGCTTTTCAGACTAGGGGAAGGGTGAAGTGTTGGAGCTGTTTGCAAGTGGTGTGCCAAAGTTAGATATTTAGAAACCTGAAAGCGCCAAACTTCTCCCTAAAAATGACTGTTGCACTTTCTGTTTGAGAAAAAGATAAATACCTGGAGCACCAGTGTCTGGCAGCTCCTGGAGTCCAATCATGATATTTCAACCACCCATCCCTTTTGTCCCTGGGATCTTTTGTGTCTGGCCAGCAGCAGAAAGACATTGCTTATGCTGCAAGCTGGGGGAGTCTTGGGGACAGTCTGGAGCTCACAGAGTTGCCTTTGTTCACTGACACAGCTTGCACCAATGGCAATTGAGAAAGACAAATCCAGGAGGATGTTTCTGTTGACCAATGAAGTGCAGACTCAGAACTCCTGGGATTTGGGGGTGTGATGCAAACATTATAACACTACACAGCTGATGGGGCATGAGGACAAAGTATGTTACTCCTCAGCCAGCTCTTCCTTGGCACTGTGTGTCTCCAAGCCCTTACCTCAGAGATGGGAAGTGCAGGCTCAAGAGCTGGACTGATCCTCACTAAGGTTGATCTCCTCCAGGATCTGGCTGTACCTCCGGGTCAGGGCTTTGGTGTTTTTGGTGAGGTCTGTCAGAACTTGCTGCAATCCATTGACATGATGGGAGAGGCGCTCTTCCAGGTTGCCATCTGCACCCTCATCTAAGGCTGTGTCGGTGTCGGCACCGGTGGGGCTCTGGTCCCCGACAGAGGCCAGGCCTTTCTCCACCATGGGCTTGATGGCCTTGAGCAGCTGGTAGCGCTCGTAGAGGTCCGTGCGGCTCTCCGCGGCCGGGGCTGCCCCCTCCTGCTGTGGGAAGACCCCTCGGAGCAGGCTGGGGAACATCACCTCCTGCTCCATCTTCTGGGTGGCTGAGAAGTACTGCTCCATGGCTCTTCTCCTACAGCTCTGGCAGTGCTGCTCTGGGATCTCCTGAGAGTGTCACCTGCTCCCTGTCCCTGCTGGGGCTTTTTATGCAGTGCTGGGGCACGTCCCTCCTCTGCTGTTCCCCCCTGCCAGCGCTGGTTGGGCTGGATGGCCTTGGGGTCGGGCTTGGCTCCAGCCCAGCTGGGGCTCAGCCATGCTTTGTCCCTGGCTCTGTGCAATCTCTCCTGGCCCAGCCTCCCCGTGGCCTTTGCCTGAGCTGGCCGGGGGTCCCGCTGCCTCCCTGTGCTCTGAGTGTGGTGGTGAGGACGTGCCTGGGGTCTCTCAGGTACTTTCCCATCCTGCCCTGTCACCACTGTCCTTACCCATGCTGGAGACCCAGGATGGCGAGTCTAGCCCCTTCCCCCAGGGCGGACAGGTTGCAGGCAGCACCATGGGAAAGCTGCCTTGATCTGAGCAGTTTTGAGGAACGGAGAAGGAGAACAAGTGATGGGTTTATCCAGAGAGGGCGAATTTCTCCTGTGCTCTGCCTGAAAACTCACCTTCTTCTGTGCTGGTCTGGGGATCTCACCCAGCCCAATGATGACAACTGGCCCAGAGAGCAACCCTGCTAAAAGAAGTGATAATGAACAGGTGATACTTGTCTGAAGGGTGCTTGCCCCAAACTGCTTATTAGAGGAGTTATATGACCAGCAGCAGGAGTTAAAAGTGACTAGGGAGTTAGAAAAGGTACTTTTAAAATTCAGAAGCTGTCAGCCTGAGGATAAACATGAAAGTTCCAAGTCTGAAGGAGGGTCCTTGGAGGGGCAATGACAGGAGTCAGAGACTGTGAGACCCAGCCCAAAGCAGCCCTACCAGTATTCCAACCTCCACCCAGGCCTGGCAGAGCATCCTCCTGCTCAGGTGCTGTGAGCAGCCTGCAGCCAGCTCCTGGGCTGACAGCACAGGGGGCACGAGGCAGGGACAGAGGCACAGTCAGTGCTGGAGAGGCTGGAAGGCAGCTCTGGAGACAATCTACTTCAACAACTGCTCAAGCAAGGTCAACAATGGGACTATGGACAGTGGATATCTCTGAGGGTAGAGATTCCACCCCCTTTCTGGGTAGCCTGTGACAGGGTTTGAGCACCTTCAGCTTTAAGAAAAAAATAAACGTTTTCTCATGTGGGAAAATTTTGGAGTCACCGCTTGACCTCCATCATGTCTTTACAAACACTGATCAGATCTTTCTCAGCCTTCTCTTTCCAAATCTGGACACCACCAGCTCTCTCAGCCTTTCCTCATATGGAAGATATCCCTGCTCTTCTGTCACCTTTATGGCCCTTTACTGGATTCTCTCCAGTATGCCCACGTCTCTCTTGTACCGGGAAGACCAGAACTGGACACTCCAGGTGAGGCCTTATCAGGGCTGAGCAGAAGAGAAGCATCCCCCCTCCACTGCCTTTGTCCTGAGCACACCTTGCTGGCTCACATTGCCTGACCACAGAGCCGGACCAGGGATGAGCAGGTGTGAATCTGTGGGGTGCTTTCGCCCAGCATCTGGCCAGGAAGGTGGTATGCAGCACCAAATGGTACAGATAAGGCCAGAGCACACCAAAAATTGAAAGGCAGGGGTGTACAGGCAGGGAAAATGCCCTGTGGGAAGGGAGGGGAACTGGCAGCCCCCCATGGTTGGGGTTGGGGAGGTTGTGTGATTAGGATGTCTGGGACTGGTTAGAGAAGGGAATTTGGGGTTTCTTACCTGTTCAATATTTTGGGTCAAAACTGTTCTGT
>VWZS01004672.1:57806-352383 GCA_013397075.1 Rhabdornis inornatus | reverse complement strand
GGTCAGGGATCAAGAGTCAAAGGTCCGGGGTCAGAGGACAAGATTCAAAGTTCAAAGGTCAAAGGTGCAATGAGTGTGCAAATGAGTGTGCGAGCAATCGAGCGCCGAGCAATCGATCGGCAGGCAGAATCAGTCGCGCGCCGAGCAATCGATCGGCAGGCAGAATCAGTCGCGCGCCGAGCAATCGATCGGCAGGCAGAATCAGTCGCGCGCCGAGCAATCGATCGGCAGGCAGAATCAGTCGCGCGCCGAGCAATCGATCGGCAGGCAGAATCAGTCGCGCGCCGAGCAATCGATCGGCAGGCAGAATCAGTCGCGCGCCGAGCAATCGATCGGCAGGCAGAATCAGTCGCGCGCCGAGCAATCGATCGGCAGGCAGAATCAGTCGCGCGCCGAGCAATCGATCGGCAGGCAGAATCAGTCGCGCGCCGAGCAATCGATCGGCAGGCAGAATCAGTCGCGCGCCGAGCAATCGATCGGCAGGCAGAATCAGTCGCGCGCCGAGCAATCGATCGGCAGGCAGAATCAGTCGCGCGCCGAGCAATCGATCGGCAGGCAGAATCAGTCGCGCGCCGAGCAATCGATCGGCAGGCAGAATCAGTCGCGCGCCGAGCAATCGATCGGCAGGCAGAATCAGTCGCGCGCCGAGCAATCGATCGGCAGGCAGAATCAGTCGCGCGCCGAGCAATCGATCGGCAGGCAGAATCAGTCGCGCGCCGAGCAATCGATCGGCAGGCAGAATCAGTCGCGCGCCGAGCAATCGATCGGCAGGCAGAATCAGTCGCGCGCCGAGCAATCGATCGGCAGGCAGAATCAGTCGCGCGCCGAGCAATCGATCGGCAGGCAGAATCAGTCGCGCGCCGAGCAATCGATCGGCAGGCAGAATCAGTCGCGCGCCGAGCAATCGATCGGCAGGCAGAATCAGTCGCGCGCCGAGCAATCGATCGGCAGGCAGAATCAGTCGCGCGCCGAGCAATCGATCGGCAGGCATGAGCAATCGAGCATCAAGATGGAGTGCATAAGGAGTGTGCATTGAGCATGTAAGGAGTTCGCCAGGAGTGTGTGAGGGATGTGTAAGGACTCCCAGGGACTGGGCTTCTGCCTGCAAAAATTCTGAACAGCGCAGGATTTGTCCCATATCTGAGCTGCCACCATCTTAAACCCTGACTGCCTTTGGAGTACCAAATGCCTCCTCTAAACTGACATGAAGACACCAGGGGGCTGAGTTTTGTTTCCCATGGAGAAGGCCAGCATTCATGTCCAGGAGCCTCTGACCGAGTTTGAGAAGGCGACATCTGAATCCCAATGCACCCCAGCCTCAGGCACCTGGGGGGAACCAGGCCTTTTTCCATGATTAACACAACTCGCCCTCAGTGTGCTGATGTCGGATATGCTGTGCAGCACTCCAAGGGCAGCCGGAGCCCTAGTTTCTGGCAGCTTTCATGTGGGAGAAATCCTGAGATGTTTGCAATTTTAGGAGGCAGAATCCCACTTTTGGCAGACGTCGCCTGGCGGCGAAGCACAGCCCTTTTCCACAGGAAGGAAAAGCCCGGCATCCTGGTGTCTTGTGGGCAGCTGAGAGATATCACCAGTGATTCCAGCTTTAAATTAATGTTGCTGGATACTCAGGTTGCTTTTGGCTTTGATTTATTATAAGGTGGCCACTTCCTATTGTAGATTGAGCTTTCCTGACATACCAAAGGACACCAAAATTACTTGGCCCTAGTTTGAATTTTGATGTCCGGTTCTCATGTAACCGGTCCTCAACTGTGGTGCGGTTCTGTGGAGTTTTTGAACCCTATTAGTAGAGGCAGTTGAGCCTTTCTGCTGCACGCTGCCGGTCTTAACTAGGATGTGAAACTGATCCCATCAGCACTTTGCTTTTGAAGGAATGGTTTCCTGAATCTAGCATCTAAATGTGGTGTATTTTTAATCTATTTTTGGAAAACAGCGGGAGTACCAGCCGCAAAAGGAAAGTTAAAAAACAGAAATAAACACTTTTATTTTAACTTCACAAAGAAAAAAAATCACTTAAAAGCTACGAGTGCCTAACTAATGCCCCTGAATAGCATCTGCACTTTCTTTCCATAACAGCTATATTTTAGGTTCAGTTTGCTCTCCGCTGAGCTTCCCACACATCCACATTCCTGATTTTGCATCACGCCCACAGTTTGTGTGTAGTTTAAGTGGTCTGGATTGTCCTCCAAGGTGAACCAATGCTAAATTAGATTAACTGTTAATTTTGTCTTGGCTTTTAAGACCAATAACTAAATTATAACATATCTATGAATAAAAAACATACATGATGCTTTTATCTGTGTATCTGACAAAATTATTTACTTACAAAAAATTCCTGACCACCCCATAGGTAACTCTCAGCACTGAGCACAAAGAGAACAGGTTATCAAGTACATACAGTCAGACTAAATCATCAGTATTGGAGTCTTCTTGATAAAGATCAGTCTCAGAAAAATTCTGTAATACTGTGTTATTTTCTGCTGGTTTAATTTGCGCACCTGTGGTGTGGTTCAAGCATGCTGTTCAGGCACCAAGGAATCTCTTCACTTCTCACTTGTGAAATGAAATATTATCTCATTTTAAGAGTGAGTAATGCAAAACACTCTCCCATCAATTTTAGGTGCCCACCTGAGAACCCTGAGACAATATCCTGTATATAGTGCCACAGGTTTATTTCACTGACTTTAATAGCACCGGAACCCTTTTGAGGACAAAATTTAATGTTCTGTTACCTTTTAAAATAATTAATGATGCAAGCAAGCACTGGACCTGAGGCAGGTCAGTTATCTTACGAGTTCTGTCTCTTAGCGTTCTGTCTGCGCTGTTACTCGAACTCAAGCAGAGGAGCCGTTGTTTCTCCCCGGTGCCCCAGCTCGTTGTCATTCCCGCCCCTCAGGCCGCACCAGCCACGGCGGGCGCGAGGGCACATGCGGAGAGCGGCCCCGCGTGACCGGCGCCGCGCGCCGTCTCCGTAGCGACGGCGCCGTAAAGCGCGGTCGCGCGGGTGTCGCAGCTACTCCGTCCGTGCGGCGCGGCCCTGCGGCCTGGGGACTCGCGGCCATGGAGATGCCGCTGCCGCCCGAGGGTGAGGGGCGATCGGAGGGCTCGGGGGGAACGAGGGGTAACCGCGGGAACGGGAAGGGAGCCGGAAGAGCGGGGGGTGACGGCGCTGCCTTCCCACAGATCAGGAGCTGCGGAATGTCATCGACAAGCTGGCGCAGTTTGTGGCGCGGAACGGGCCCGAGTTTGAGAAGATGACGATGGAGAAGCAGAAGGAGAACCCCAAATTCTCCTTCCTCTTTGGGGGTGACTTCTACGGCTACTACAAGTACAAGCTGGCCCTGGAGCAGCAGCAGCGTGAGTGGGGCCTGCGGCTCGGGCAGGGCCGGCTTGGGGCTCCCTCCCTCCCCCGGGCGCGGTGTCTCGGGGCCGGCCGGCGGAGACGCTTTTGTCTCTCCTGGCCTCGCCCTGCTCCGCCGGGACCGGTTTGCTGCCTCTTCCTGCGCTCTGGGTTCCAGGTAGTTGGCCGAGCGCTGCACACGGCTCCTCACGGCCCCGGTTGTGGCTTTGGAGGCGGGCAGGGGGGAGCCGCAGGGATGGGCAGCACGGTGAGACGGAGCTCAGCACCTGGAGAGCCGGAATTCGGCTTGTCCTGGAGTTGTTCCTCTGGAAGTGCACAGGGAGTTGCTGACTCTCCTCTTTCGCACCATCCACCCGTGATTTTGCGTTAACCGTAGAGTCATAGAATATGCTGAGTTGGAAGGGACCCATCAGGATCATCGAGTCCAACTCCTGGCCCTGCGCAGGACTCCCCAAGAATCCCACTAAGTGTCTGAGAGCGTTGTCCAAGCAGCTCTGGAGACCCCTCTGACCCCCTCAGAGTGAGGGTCTATTTGGAACCAGTGCCATTTGCACCCGTGGGTTGTCGGTAGCAGGTTTCTCTGGGAGGTTTACTTTCAAAGTTTACTCTGTCTGATAGTGTTGTGCAAGCAAAGCCAAGACATCGAGGCTTCTGCACAGATCCAGCCACTGCCACAGCCATCACTCCCACCGGCTGCGCCCATCCCAGCCCCTCAGGGCACCCCGTCTGTGGAGGAACTCATCCAGCAGAGTCAGTGGAACCTGCAACAGCAGGAGCAGCATCTCCTCGCTATGAGACAGGTTGGTTTAAGGTGAACACTCACCTGGTGTATCTTTGCCTGTCAGTGGCTGTAGAAATTGGGAAGGGAGGGGGAGAGGATGGTTTGGTGCTGAGCAGTGATGGAGGTGAGGAGAAGGGATGTTGCTTTTCTCATTTTTGTTGTGTGGCAAATGCCAGTGTTACGCTAGAGTGGATGTATCTGATGTGTAGGTTGTGCTGGCATGATTGATCTGTGATTAAAACCTGTTATTTAATCTTTGAAAAACCTTGTTAGATTGGAATAAATTGTGATCACCTTAATCTAGGTTAAATGCTGCAGATTGCTGGGAACTGCAAGATGTTCCAGTTAGTAGTATTCTGACTTAAATGTGATTACGGGTGGAAGGGTGTGCTATCAACTAGCTGATTCTTGCAGGAGATGTTTAGCTGTTAAAGCTGCTGAAAACCAAACTGAAGAGTTCCTTGTGCCTTGGTTATGTTCCTTACATTTAAGAGCTTCTTGCAATTATTTTTTATTATGTGATAGATTTTGGAAGTAAATTGGACTTCTCCTGAAAAAGATGAAGAATCTTTTCAGAATTAAAGAATTTAAACACTTTCATGAGGTCACAGTGCTTGTAAAACATTTTGGTCCTTCAGATAGCTACTTATGTCCAAGAGAGTAAAGATACAGCAGCTTCTTTTTTTTTGTTGTTTCTCTTTTTTTTCGTTCTTTTTTTATCAGGAACAAGTCACATCAGCAGTAGCCCTTGCAATTGAGCAACAAATGCAAAAGGTTTTGGAGGAAACCCAGTTAGATATGAACGAATTTGACAACTTGTTGCAGCCAATAATTGACACTTGCACGAAAGATGCGATATCAGTAAGTGGTCTGAATCTGCACAGGGATTTGGTGTTGTTGTGGGTTCGTTTGAATTTTGAGATTCTCTGTACATTAACAACAGCTTTATATTTGTGTTGCATGGCAGGTAAGATGAAAGCTGTTACCTGAAAACATCCCTTCCTGCAGTTATTTCAGAGCTGTAGGAAGCCCATATCGTGGGAGTGCATTAGACTGACTTAAAATATTTAAAATTTGCTTTTCTAAGGCTGGCAAGAACTGGATGTTTAGTAATGCCAAGTCTCCTGCACACTGTGAGTTGATGGCTGGACATCTGCGGAACCGGATTACAGCAGAAGGAGCTCACTTTGAGCTGCGGCTGCACCTCATCTACTTAATCAATGATGTTTTGCATCACTGGTAAGAATTCCGTTACGGGTTTCAGTTTGCTGTTTTGATTAATTTGATGAAGTTTCTCTCCCAGATACAGTGTTGGTTGACAGCGGTTTGACTAGTTGCTTCATATTTTTAACCTATTAGTTATTTTTAGCAGCTATCCTCAGATAGCCACAGCTTGGATCTAGTACTTTAGTGGTCAAATCTAGGTAAAACCATTTTACTTTCGTCGTGTATTTTTCCTCCAAACGAGATTTTACAATAAAGTCGTTAGGGAGAGAACTCTGTTTCGTGATGCCACTACTTTTAGTATATCAGAAGTTGAGAGAAATTGAACATTCCGGTGCACTTAGTGTTACAGTGAAAATATAATTTTTCTGTTCCTTTCTTGAAGCCAGCGGAAGCAAGCACGAGATCTTCTAGCTGCTTTACAGAAGGTGGTTGTGCCTATTTATTGTACCAGTTTTCTAGCAGTAGAGGAGGATAAGCAACAGAAAATTGCCAGAGTGAGTATTTGGTTTTGGTTTAACTGTGACTTTTGCTTTGTTAGGTTGGTGCTATGTAAGTTCACAAATAGGCAGGTGCAAGATCACTGATATTTTCCTGGGCTGATTGTCTTCATAAAGTGTATTACGGGAGATGCTCTAGTTCACATTTAAAACAGAATTTAAAAGTACCTAGGTTTTATTTAAGAGTTGTCGTAATGAAGAATGCATCAGAATCTTTAGCGGTTCAAAAATAAATACCAAAATCCTAGGTCTTACGAAAAGCTGAAGGCACAAAAATGCTGTGCCTCAGTTTTCCTTTGATTGTTCATGATTTCTAAAATCACTTTCATTCTTATTCATGCAGCTTCTTCAGCTATGGGAGAAAAATGGGTACTTTGATGAGTCCATTATTCAGCAGTTACAAAGCCCAGCCCTTGGACTTGGCCAGTACCAGGTTAGCCACAAAAATACCATCTTTCTTTCTTTATGCAAATATTTTGAAAATTGTTTTCCTTTTCAAAGGATAATGCTAATTTCTGTTCCCCCTCCTCTCCCTTGAAGTTGTTTACAAGGGATTACAAAAAATAATGTAAAATATGACCTTTTTATTTCAAACATTCAATAATCCAGCTGCTGATATGGTCCTGGATACAGGATACAGACTCATACAGTTCTATTTGTACGTATTTGTCCTCATACAGTCCTATCCAGTACATATTTGACAGTGTCTTGTGTTAGCAGGGAGTGTTTGGTCAAAAGGAAACAAGCAAATGTGGCTTTAAACTGCATACATTGGATACAAAAATTGTTGTGGCAGGAGGAACTTTTCCTTTTTGTTATTGATAATGAATGCTGTTGATTTGAGCTGTATTGGAAAGAGAGTACTAAAGATGGTGGGTTCCAGGCTGCAGAGAATATTTTGGAAATCTGCACAAAGCTTCATAATGGGTGGTTCTGCCAGCATTATCCTACATCTTTATGCATTTTTTTGGGAGAGAGAGTGAAGGGCAATACAGGGAATTCTGAACAAGCAAGGTGGGGTAGGTATTATAGGTGCAGTGTTCACTTGTTCTCCTTAATTTCTTTTATCAGGCAAATTTGATCACTGAATATGCAACGGTTGTACAGCCTGTGCAAGTGGCTTTCCAACAGCAGATCCAGAACCTGAAAACTCAACATGAGGAGTTTGTGAGCAGTTTAACACAACAGCAGCAGCAGCAACAGATTCAAATACCCCCACTAGAGAACGAGGTGAAATCAACACCCCCTCCACAAGCCCCCACAGCAGCTCCAGCCTCAGCTCCACCGTCTGTTCCAGTCACACAAGCAGGTACTGAGCTGACCTGGGACCTGTGCAAAAATCAGTGGGTGACAATGTTATGACTTCTCTTTTTTTTCTCCTTTTTTAATAATGAGACACCATGCACTGCTGGTTTGGTTCAGGCAAAAGCTTGAATCTGTTCAGAGCCCTGCAGCAGGTGCAGGCTGATGCTTGAGTATAAAAAGAAGCAAAGAGATGAGTGTTAAAGGGATCAGAAATCCTGTCTCCCAGTAATTAGATTTCTGCCGAAGAAATTCGTCTGGTGCCTGGTGTGCTGATGTTTTATTTAACTGCAAGTGACTTTTATGCTGATAATAGTCTCTAAATTCTTCCAGATGATGGTAAATCTCAGCTGCCTCTGGCTGGTTCTACAGAGTATGATACAACTGGGTCTGGAGTGCAGGATCCTGCCTCAGGTGGACCACGTGGACCTGGATCTCATGATCAGATTCCCCCAAATAAACCACCCTGGTTTGACCAACCTCACCCTGTTGCGCCATGGGGTCAACAACAGGTAAGAAACAGTTCTGAAAACAGATGTGGAGGTTCAGAATGGCTGTCCTGGTTGTGGAGTTTGGGAATGACCACCTTGGTTGTGGAAGTGCAGTGAAAAGCTGTAAAAGTTAGAAATCCAGATTTCAATGCCAAGCTTTGTCATACTGAGTGCAGTTAAAGGCAAAATGTTAATTATATTTCAGTTTGTTAACCATCACGCTATTCCTATGAACAAGAGCTGTTTGGTTCAGTAACAGTTCGGTATTTTCCCATCTTTTTTCTGAAGTTGCAGTCATTCAGGCTTGTATTTTAAATGTTCTTTCACTTGTGTATGTTGTCTATGCGCTGTATTTCCATAAGGAGATATGTTATTGTGTTCTTTATTCTTGTAACCTATTGACCAGACTTCTGTACTTCACCTCCAGGGACCACCTCATTGTCCTCCCTGGAATAACAACCATGAAGGAATGTGGAACGAACAGAGAGATCAAGGCTGGAACAATCAGCGAGAGACACCTTGGAACAACCAGCCTGATCCTTCTTGGAACAACCAGTTTGAAGCACCGTGGAACAACCAGCCTGAGCAGCCTCCATGGGGTGGGGGTCAGAGGGAACCTCCATTTCGAATGCAGCGGCCACCTCACTTCAGAGGCCCATTTCCTCCACATCAGCAACATCCCCAATTCAACCAGCCCCCGCATCCGCATAATTTCAACCGCTTTCCACCTCGCTTCATGCAGGATGATTTTCCACCTCGCCATCCCTTTGAAAGGCCTCCTTATCCTCATCGTTTTGATTACCCCCAGGGGGATTTTCCTCAAGGTAAAGTGTGCACCAGGCCAGGTTTTCTTACGTTGTAATGCTGATTGCCATTACAAAATTTAGTGATTTGGGGTGACAGTTTATCCCTGGTGGACTGTTGAGATTTTCCTAAGAAATGTTTAGATTGGGAGTTTGGGAAGCTACAGCTGAGAACTTGGTAGGAAACACTTGCAGAGTTGGATGCTTCCTTTCTTTTTGAGTTTTCCCTAATGGATAAGAAATTGTAGTCCAAATTCAAGTCAGCATCTCTACAGGCACCTCTTTTGCGACTACTTAGCTTTAAAAGTAGTAAGTTCAAAAGTGAGAAGCGGCATTTTCTTGTAAATTTAATCAGCTGCACATCAGCCCGGAGGTGAGGACTGATGAGAGCTGTGACCTCTGTAGATGGAGTAAGTTAAGAGGAAGGCTGAAAGGATGCATACACTCATTCGTTTTCGTTTTCTTTTGAGTGCAAAGCTCTCTAGTTTTCTGCTTTTATTGTTGTGTGGCTTGGTAGTGGGTGGTGAAATGATCCCTAGCTCCAGTTCTTCCTCCTCATTGAGTCTGTTCTCTTGTTGGAACATGGGAATGTGTGGCAGTGTAATCAGGTGCTGCTTGCCTGGCCTGTGGCTGTGGGGAAGTCTGCTATAGGTCTGCTCAGAGGTAGTTTCCATTTCATCTGCAGGAGTTACCGTTATTCTGGAATGATCCTTGTCAGTGTACAGGCCAAAGATCACCCTGGTTCTGTGTGACAGGTCACGTAGAAGATACATTATTTTTTCTGTGTACCAGTTGCTACATTAATCCTAAAAGTTTCTCAATTTTCCAAGTCCAAAAATGTTTGAAAACCAATGGATTTGAGTTTATATATTTAGGATTGAGTTTAACTTCTGTAGTAGAGATTGTCCCTTTTTTCTTTTTCTTTTATTGTTTGCTTGTTTTTTTTTAAGAATTATGGTAGTGAGTAGGGAGAAAGGGAGAACTCCCTCTTGGCCAAGGGAGTTTAGGTTTAAGCTCAGAATGAGATGCTTGGTTTTGGATTTTAGTGGTGATTTAAAATATCTGTTGTTTCATGCAAAGTTGTTGGAGGAAGGGATCAGCTAAACCAGGTGGTTAAAATTAGCAAAGCAGTGGAGCAATGACAATACAGACTCTGCTCGAATTCTGATGACAGTGAGTACCAGCTCGAGATTGGGAAGTGGCTGTAATGGCTTTTCCTGGAAAAACTGTTAATCCTGTTGCAAATGATGTTGATTTTCAGTCTTGCATTTTTTCTGTAGAGTGCAGTGAGTTCAGCAGGGTCTCCTGGTGTTCATGGCGTTTGTCCATCACTGGTTGGATGAGTGTCACTCGCTTCCCTATTTTAACAGAATTAACTCTACCTCTTCTCCAAATATCTTCTTCAAAAGTATTTTCTTGTCACCCACTGATGCAAATTAATTGCTGCCATACATATTTCTTTATATATCTTGATTTGGAAGAGAGACAGAACTGTTTACAGGTCCAAGATGAGCCATGATTGTGTACTTAGCTTCAGAAATAAATCCCACCAGTAGCTGCCCTGCTGCATCTGAAACATTTCGTTCTTGAGCGTGTCTTTCTTGTGGTCCTTTTGACCACAGTGTGTTCCAAAGGAAAGAGTGGCTTGCGGCTGAACTATCCTGTTGTCTAGAGAGTGGTTGCTGTGGCCAGGGAGGTATATGCACTGCAGGGTATTCGTGAATGTGGACCTGTAGCCAGCATCTGGTCCTTCAGTTCTGGTGCTTCCCTGGATCTGCAGAGATTGAGTTTTAGGATAAATGCAGTAATTGAAGTACATCTCTGATCGCCTGCCTTTCTTGGTAGCTAAATAAAACATTTTAATCCTCCCACTCTGCAGAAATTGGACCTCCTCATCATCATCCTGGTCATAGATTGCCTCATCCTGGAATCAGCGAGCATCCTCCCTGGGGAGGGCCACAGCACCCTGATTTTGGGCCTCCCCCACATGGATTTAACGGGCAGCCCCCTCACATGCGGCGCCAAGGGCCTCCTCACATGAACCACGATGATCCCAGTCTGGTGCCGAATGTTCCCTACTTTGATCTTCCCGCCGGACTGATGGCTCCACTTGTCAAAGTAAGTGATTGCTATGGGATTGACTGGTGGGATTAAAAGATCCAAAACCCACTGTTGTTATTAGGGACAGTTCAACATGGATATGTATAATTTCAAATCCTTCCGTCCCACAACCAGCTGTGTAGGGTATAAGAGCAGGAGTAGTTGAGGGGACTAGGTGGTGAAAACAGTGATGATTTTCATGTGTTGTGTGCTAGAGGAAGCTGGTTGAACTCACAGAAAGATTAATTTATACTTGAAAGTCTGACCCCTATTTGTAGGAAATGGAAATCTCCAGTGGTTTCCAGATGGCCAGGGAGACCTCATAAGTCTGATGGGGCCACTGTACTAGTTCTTCCTAATCAGAATTCTCGTGACGATGTTTTAGGATATCAATGTTACATATAAAAAGAAGGATAGATAACAGGAAACATACCTGTATCAGCATCTTCAAGGATATGTACATATATGTATTCTGTATTTGAGATGAACAAATAAGCCTCTTCCATCTCTTTGTGCTATTCTCATACACTAGTTTGTGCCAGACTTCCATCCAGACACATTAGCACAAAGGTGAATGAGATCTGCATTTTATCTGCCTGGTGACCCACTTAACACTGCAACCTATGCAGTGCAGGCTTTTCTCAGAGAACTCACAATAGTGATAGCATGAGGAAGCATCGGGTCATCTGTAGAATCCTTATTTCCAGATCATTTTTTATCCAGTATTGAAATTTGAGGTCTCTACACTGCTAAATCTGTTTAATTCTTCAGGTAGCCATCCCACGACACATGACACGAATGCAATTTGTTTTGTTTCCGGCAGCTTGAAGATCATGAGTATAAACCTTTAGATCCTAAAGATATACGTCTTCCACCTCCAATGCCCCCCAGTGAGAGACTCCTGGCTGCGGTTGAGGCGTTTTATAGTCCACCATCTCATGACAGGCCTAGAAACAGGTAATAGTAGGTGTAGCCAATAAAATGGTAAGGAAAATGCTCTAAGAAGGTGTCTCAAACCACAAAGTACCTCCCTTTCTTGTCTGTGTCTTGGTTCTCCTAATGCTCTTGTTGTATTGCAACTGCACTTGCTCTTTCATCTTATACTGAGAGTTGTGAGACAGTTTTGCCCAGACCCTTTTTTCTGTACAAAATCTGGTGAAAATCCTTAAGGTCGCCACTGAAGTGGAATATACACATGTGGGTTCTGTGTGGTTGATTTGTTGCAGTGAAGGATGGGAGCAGAATGGACTGTACGAATTCTTCAGAGCTAAAATGAGAGCAAGGCGGAGGAAAGGTCAAGAGAAGAGAAATAGGTGAGAGTTCCTGTGTGCCACCTTCTGCTGTGTGCTGTTCATCTGGAAGGTGCTTGGGCTAAATGAGGAGGGAAAGTCTGTTCAGCAACATGCTGATGAAAAGTTGAGTTTCAGTGTGCTGGAATTTCTGTCTAATCTGCAGAAAATGGAACCAGCACAAGTTGCCCAGAGCAGCTGTGGCTGCCCCATCCCTGGAAATGCCCAAGGCCAGGTTGAACGGGGCTTGGAGCAACCTGGTCTTGAGGAAGGTGTCCCTGCCCAATGGCAGGGGTTGGAACTGGATGATTTTTAAGGTCCCTTCCAACCCAGACCACGTTGTGATTCTATGAAACAGTTTTTCACACTTAAGCTTTCACTTTCATTGCAGAAGTAGTGCTTGTGTGTAATTTGAATTTGATCAGGAGTAGATTTGTGTTTCTGGTGCTTCTCCATGGAATCTCACTGGAGTTTCTCTGCTCATCTATGCAGTGGGCCTTCTCGGTCTCGCAGTCGGTCTAAAAGCCGAGGTCGTTCATCTTCCCGGTCTCATTCACGATCTTCAAAATCATCTGGCTCCTACTCGAGATCACGCTCTCGCTCTTGCTCTCGATCGCGATCCTATTCTCGCTCACAGTCCAGGTAGAGCACAGGGGGGCTGAACCTTGGGAACTGGGGAGTGGGAAACCTCAGCCCTCGAGGTTGATCCAAGGAACCGCTCTGCTAACTCACGTGCTCCCTTTCAGAAGCCGGAGCAGGTCTCGCTCCTCTCATAGCCGATCACGGTCTCGGTCACGGTCTCGGTCCAAATCGTACTCCCCAGGAAGGCGGCGCCGTTCCCGTTCTCGCAGCCCCACTCCTCCGTAAGCTTTGGTTTGATCCTGTCTCCTTTGACCTGGGCTATATGAACAGAGTGCCTGCAGGGACACTGCCTCGTTACCAGGGGATAATAAGCATTTCAACAAAGAGCAGAAAATATGATGTAGAGCAGATTTAGAAACAATTTATCTGCTATATGTGCTTGTAGAGAGAATATTCCTCTAATGTGGAGGCTTTTTATTTTAACAAAACTGTATGCAACTGTGAAGTCTGTGTACACCTTCTTTGGGAGCAGGAGTAATTCTATGAGTGCTCCATTGGGAAGAGCACAGTATTTGATTTTCCTTGTGCTCAGAAGCAGGTGATGTGTTTCTGGCACCTCAATAACTGCATAATCTAACGGCATTAATAAAGAATTGCTTAGTAGAGTGGATGGAATTGTGTTGGATATTAATGCTTAACAGAATAGAACTGACTGTGCTCTGTGTCAGAATAGTATCACTGGCTCCTAATCTGTTCTTATTTTCTTAGTTCTTCTGCTGGTTTAGGCTCCAGTTCTGGGCCTCCTATACCAGAATCAAGACTTGGAGAAGAAAATAAAGGCCATCAAATGCTAGTGAAAATGGGTAAGATGCTGTTCTAGAATCTCACAGAAGCCAGGAAAGAAAATTAGACACTGAATTCTTACATATAATTAATTAATGCATGTTCATAAGGAATTATTCCTTGGCATCCCAAGGTCAGTATAAAAATATTCAGAGATGTAAGTTTATGGAGCAGTGATAGTTGCTTTTCTGGGAAAGAACAGAAGACAGGGATGTGAGTTTGGCATCAGATAGAACTGATGCTACCCGAGGTATTTCATCTCCCTGCAGTGCAGGTCAGCAGGGTTGACCAGACAGATTTGGCTTGTGCTGCCTTCCTTCTTATCCTCCTAGCAGTTCTTAGAGACACTGCTGCTGTCAGCTCCTAGAATCTCTGCATATTAATGCTTGTGAAATAAATGGGACAGTTCACGTGTTGTTTCAGGTTGTCTGTTCCCATCCTGCTTTATCAAACTGATGCTGTCTTTGGTTGTTTCCAAAATGTTAATGTTTGTCTTCGTGATTCTAGTAATAACAGTGAAAGAATGGCAGTGTTGTGTCCTTACTGCAGGATGGAGTGGATCTGGTGGATTGGGAGCCAAGGAACAAGGAATTCAGGATCCAATTAAAGGAGGTGATATCCGAGACAAATGGGATCAGTACAAAGGAGTGGGAGTTGCGTTGGACGACCCTTATGAAAACTACAGAAGAAATAAAAGTTACTCATTTATTGCACGCATGAAGGCCAGGGATGAATGTAAGTGAATGTTTCTCAGCAATTTAGAAACCTCTTGAGAGTGATTTTTGTAAACCCAAATCAAAATATCAGTAACTCTTAATTTTTTCTAGTGTAACTGATACAGCGAAACAGGTAAGTGGACATGTACTCCGATAACCCAGCAGGTGTTCCTTTTTAGGCATTGTGTTGTGTTCTAATTTCTGAAATGTTAATTAATGAGTGTGTTCTGTGTAAGCCACTTTCTGGCTGCAATACTGAGGACCTGCACCTTTCACAAAGTTAGTGGAGGGGGAACTGTGCCACACGAGGGACGGCTGCCACAGCAGGGAGGTCCTTGTGGTTGGAATCAAGTTAGATCACACTTACTGTTTATCCCTGCCCTATTCAGAGTTTCCTACCATTAGTACCATGTTCTGCCAAAGCCAGAACTGATAATAAATTCTCTGTAGTGCAGGAAGGGTTCAGAAAAAGTGGAGACGTTTATAAGAGGTGAAGAACATAACCGGAATGATGGATTTTTGCAGAGTCTGTGATAGTTGAATGTTGCCACTGGCCAACAGCTAAAAGGAAAAAGCTGGCATGCTCAATGAAATGTCACTTCTGCCTCTAGACCTGTGCAATCAAGTGGGTTCACATAAAGCCCATAAGGAAAAATTCCTTATTAACAGAACCCTCTTTCCACAAAACATTTCAGACACCTTAGGTAACTGCAGAATGTGTAAGAACTCTTCTCCCTGTTGTTTCAGTGAAGCGTGAAACACAAGACCCTCCACCACTCGAATAAGACTCTGAAGAAAGATGTCTTGTATCTTCTGTAAAACATTAAACTTGTAGAAATCTGAAATAAAATCTGGAGGAAGTGACAAATGAATTACTTTTAAAACTATGGTGAAAAATGGAAAGCTATGACAAGTACTTCAACACTTGTCAATTAGTGCTTTAAAAAGCCCAGTTGTTACTATGACATGCCTAGCAAGTTTAAAAATCTCCATTTGTCTTGCAAAACTTTCTAATTAGTTCCCCATTTTATAGTAGAATTAAACCCCATTCAAGCTGTTCCTGGTGCAGGACTGTGCCTCATTCATTCCTGTGGAATACAGACATTATCTGATGTGGTTGTATGTTCTCTAGTTCCATAATGTATGTTTATTTCTCTCAAAAGGTTAATTCTATTTGAAGTGGAGGGGTGCTGCCTTGGGATCAAGTCAGACTGATGCTGAGCAGTGTATCCTAATGTCTAAATGGGGAATGAAGCATCTAGTTCCAGTGCAGGTGACCTCTGAGCACTGTGCAAGCTTTTAGAACCTTCTACCCACCTCCAGGCCCCGCCCAGCAGCTGCTGCAGCCGCCTCTCGGGGCAGGAAACAAGGGTCAGTTCTCTGGTAGCTTTTCCAGCACTCTAGAGGGATGGGCAATGCTTTGTAATGGAACACAGTCGTTGCGCTTTTTTATATTTTTGTACATACCCTTTAATAAAAGCTAATTAGTTCAATAGAAGAGAATCCATTTTCTCTGCTCTACACATTTCTATCAAGGAGATGTTCTTGGAACTTTGCTGTAATCTAAATGAAAAATGAAACAAACCTTTTGTAACTGTTTCCAGAGACCACCAGCTAGAGCTGTTAGGCCCTTATACTGCACTTCCACTCCCCAGGTCTGCGTGGCGGTTATCTTTTCCAGTTGTTTGTTTGTAGAGCAAAAACCCTCTCAAAACCATTCAGTTAATATGGTGGAATATCAGTTTGTTCTAGATCTGCTGTAGTTGTGGAACTGTACCTGTCTGTGAATCAGCATACAACGCCTGTATGTTACCAACTTGTGAATGTTGTTTTGCCTTCCAATAAACAATTTTTTTAAAATAAAAAGGCAGCTGAGATTTCAGAGTGAATGGATTCCTGCACCTTGACTATAATCCTTCCTTGTTTTGAATTTATCCTAATAAACACACTCAAGCTTGTGTTCGGGTTTGTTGTAATCTGACAAGGCTGATTATATAGAAACACTGCTTGGATAATGGCACTAAAGTCAGGATACGGTAATTTCCTGCTGTGGTCATATTTCTCAGGGACTGTAGTACAGACTTTCGCTTCTACCACAATCATAGATACAATCGCAGATCTCACAATTCACCCACTAAGTATGTGCACTGTGATGACTTATCATGGTCCCATTAGACAGAAGTGTTACCTTAACATCTCTTTTGCTGACATAGTCTGGCTGAAGGTTCCTGTGTATCCCTGTATTGTGTACACGAGTAAAACATTCAGGTAGAGAAAAGTAAATTATATATAGCAATTAGCAACTTGTACCAACTAATTTATACTAACATAGCAGTTTGTATGAATCCTTCCAATATGGTTTACAACCTTTTATCTGTGCAACTTGGAAAAGTTTCATGTTTCAGCATTAGAGCTGTAAATATAAATGTCACTTAAAGCTCAGTAACTGTCCAAGCAGTTATTTCTCCTGGGCTCTCCGAATTTCTTGAAGCGCTTGCTCAGTTGTTAGAGGTGGGGATTTGTGATTCTTGATGTACTGCAAGAAAAAAAAATTAATAAACGTCTTTATTAGGTAGATTATTATTTATGAAATAGTAGAAAGCAACTAATCTTCACGTCATGATACCTGCACATTTCTGTACTAGCAGCGGAAAGTGACCCTTCTGTTGGAGCATCTGAATGATCCCTGCTCATTTGAGGACAGCTAAATGCTACAGCAGAAACCTTAATCTTTAAAAACTATGGCTTCCAGCAGGACTCCAGTCTTTTTTTTTCTTTTAAACTTGTTAATTAATCATATGCAAAGAAACTGGGTTTGCTGCAAATACCACAAACGTTTGGAAAGGAATATACACTCAGTCTCTGGTTTGTTGTAAGTACCTCCTTAGCCTCTTCCAGGGTATGGTAGTGGAACTTCTCATGCTCTAATGACTCCACGAGGGATGCGTGAAGGTGGTGAACGTTCTCGACAAACTGCTGGGTCAGCATCACGTGCTGCTTGCACATGGCGTGTAAAACGAGAACCGAGGGGCTGTACGTGGTCAGGGCTGCGAGAAAGGAACAGGATGTACTGGGGCGAGGCACAGCCAGCAGCAAAGGCTGAACAAGCTGGGCTTAGGTGCAGAAAATAGAGTAAAAAAAAAGAAGAAACATGTTTTCGGTACCTTCTACTGCATCCATGCTGATCGCGTGACTGGCAATTGGCACTGGATCCAAGTAGCTGGTTCCAACAGGTGGGCTGAGCACTGCAGAGGGGTTTGCTGTGCATAGGATAGCATCAGAATTACTGGGTGAGGAGAGGGGAAAAGTTTAATGCTACTGCTTGGTTCTTCAGCAGTTTCTTGGGACAGCAGCTGCCCTAAAACCACTGTACAGCCTAACAGGAGAATTCTGTCAGCTAAAAAAACGTTGACATACTTAAACAACTTCTACGGTTTTTTTACTCTCAGGCTCACACCACCATTGCAGAAAGCACCTTTTCTAACCCTAGGCAGAGTAAAAATAAAGACTTCTGTACTCAATGCTGCTGTTTTCAAGGACACTCGAGTTTCTACTTTCTCCTCGAGTGTGGCAAGGAATGGTGGCTCTTAGCACTTTTTCCTTTAAGTAAAGAGATGTAGGCAGGGAGCTACTCCTCAGGATATCAAAGCTCATATCTGATCCTGTCCTGGGGCCATAATGCTTTCACAAGAGAGAAGTACAATGCAAAAGAACTCTATGAATGAGCAATCACTTTAGTAATGTGACAATGCTATTATTTACAACAGTAAAGATGTCAGAATATGGAATTTCATTAGAGAGTACTACTTGTGCTACTGAGAGCTCTGCTGCTAACACTGGCTCATCCAGCCTCAGGTCCTGTGGGGGGTATTTTTAACCAAAAAACATTTGTTATTATGATATTCAATCCCAGTCTTTTCTGTAGACAGCAGATTAAAGTGTTGGGCTTTAGGCAAATTTTTATTTAGGACCAGTGAGGGGAAGCTGGCACTGAAGTGAAGAAGTCTGTCAAGGCTGACTGGGCATATGAAAAAGCATAAAACTTGCCTGATTAGGGCAGTAGCTGCTGAACTCACCCTTTCCCCAGCAGCAGGTGAACGGAGACTCTGCTGTCTGAACCGCGGTTTCTGTGACGGTCACTTGGTGCCCCCGGCTGTGCTGCTCTCGGGCAACCAACAGGGATGAGGCTGAAGATGGGTGTGCTCCAGAACATGTGCAGCTCTCAGCATGTCCCTCTACAGATTCCCCATCTGCTGTAGACAGAGACCTTTTGAAGTCTTCAGAATATTCTGAATTAAGAGTTGTCTCATTCTGATTAAGATAATCCTGTTTGTGTGGAGGGAAGTCTGAGGAAACTCCACTTAAATGTTCAGAGATTTCAGCTTCAGAGACACATTTTTCAACATCCTCTTCAGAAGAATCACTCACACTAGTTACTGCACTGGTCCTTTTAAAAGCAGCCTGGTCCTCTCCCACCAGCAATGTATCTTTTTTCACATATTTGTTTGATTCTTGAGTAAACTGGATGTCTTTTCCCTGTAAAAGTATTTCTTTTAGAACCTCCACACTCCACCAAACAAATGCAGACTGGGAATATGTGCTAGTGGGGAATTTCTACTTACTTTTTGCTTTAATTCTACTGCCTTACTGGTAGTATCTGGTACCAAATCATCAAAGCTCATGACATTCGGTCTGAAGCCTGCAAACAAATGAAACCTATGCATGAGAATTCACATTAAAATTACAGTACACTTTCTCGTGAGTGAGAAAAGTGGGGGGGAAAAAATTAATACTACCTTCCTAGAGTAGCACTAAAAAGTAATAGCAATCAGTCACTGATTTTAACTTCATTTCCAGCTGTTCTCACTCTGAACCATTAGTATATTGTGCCACTGATACATGAAAACTACTCTAAATTACCTATTTGTTTTGACATAATGTCACTTGGGGCAGTGTCATTAATCTGAACCCATTATGTCAAAAGCTAAGAAAAATACCAACCTATTACACTAGAAAAAAGATCAAGATAATTACTTTGATCAGGCCTTGCTTTATGTAAGATTTCACCAGTGAATCCTTTCAAAGTGACTATTTGCCCATGTTTATTAAGAGAATTTATCAGGAGATTATCAGTACAATTCATACTGAGTCTACTGAGACAGTATTTTAGGAAACTTACATTTTAAGTTGCTGCTGGTTGGATCTTCTGCATCAGCACCTTTAGAAAATAACTCATCTAATGACTTTATTTCACTTCTGTCACTTTCAAGGGATTCTTGGATTTGTTTGGTGTAGCCTGTTTTAGGCAGAGCAATCTTTACAGTGTTGTCTTTCATGGAAGACGACAGCAATTGAGATCTCATGGTATGTCCTGACAGGTTTCTGCTGGTGGGTGAAAGTGCTGGTGAATTAACTCTACCAAACACACTTTTCTCTGAGTCTTTGTTGTGAAAAGAAGATGCTTTAGATAACTCTGCTGGTGAAACTTCCTTATGAGGTGGAGGAGCCCTTCCTGATGGAACTGGAGTCTTGCTCTTTTTGAAGAACATGAAAAAGAGATTTATGTTACTTCATTGTTACGTGTAGCTTGTTAAAGGGAGAACAAATCATTGTGGGTAAAATAGAGTAATTTTAAAATGTTAAGGTGTGAACCTGAATCCTATCACGAGCAAGACACAAATGCAAATTTAAAATTTAGTTGTTGGTGCTATCTAAATAAAAAGCGATCAGTCAAAACAATTACATAAAAGCATTCATAAAAATACATAGTCCAGCAAATTTGTATCTACGTTTCTCCCCACTGACCATCACTTACCAGAACCTTCTGATTCCCATTTCCACTGGAAAACCCCAAAGAGCTCTCCATCAATTCTCTCATTTCCTCTTCATCACTATCCAGATCAAGCTGTTGTTTAACCGTAGCATTCATTTTAGGGCTTTGGATGCTTTCTTCTTCCTCAGAACAGGCATCCCTGCAGGTCCCATTCCCACTTCTGGTACGGTAATTCTTCCGGTACTTCTTGCCCCTGGCACCACCTTCATGCCCAGAGGCAGATGAGGTGCACTCCTCAGCCAAAGGCTTCAGGCCCGAGTCAGTGTTCTGCAATTCCAGGTGCTTTTTTTGACCCATGAATTTGCTTTCTAGTTGTGCCACTTTATTCAGGACTGAGCTTAACCGCGTGTGGGAGGCGCTGACCAGAGTGCTCTGGGCTACACGGCTGCCCCCTGCCCACACCGTGCTTCCCGGCATCTGGCCCCGCAGGCTACCACGAGCGTTTCCATCACACATCTTCAGGAACCTGCCGTGGTGGGACGGAGTTCTTCCAGCCTTTTCCAGCTCTGTGTCCATCACCGTGAGGTCACCACGGGTGGTGGTCCTGCGGGGTACATGGCTGTGGCCCTGCCAAGAATCAGAGAGTCACTGACCTTAGGAAAGACCTGACATCATCGAGTCCAACCTGTGACTGATCCCCACGTCGCTAACCAGACCAAAGCACTGAGTGCCACATCCAGTCTTTCCTTAAGCATCTCCAGGGATGTGACTCCACAGGGATGGTGACTCCACGGGCAGTCCCTTCCAATGCCTGACCACCCCTTCTCTAAAGAAATTCTTTCTGACGTCCAACCTAAACCTCCCCTGGCACGGCTTAAGACTGTCCTCTCGTCCTGTCGCTGGTTCCCTGGGAGCAGAGCTGGTCACTACCTGGCTGCACTTAGTTCTGTCAAGGAGCTGTAGGAAGAGGGTTGTACAGATCCCTCCTCACACAGGACGCAAACGCCGGCCCGGGCCGAGGCTGCCTAGGTACAGACTGAGATAGGGCGCCTGTGCCTCACCTGACCTCGGCCCGCGGGTGCCCGAGAGATCGCGGCCATCCGGCACGGAACTAAACACAGCTGAACGGGGCAGGACGGATGGGATGGGGCAGGACAGGGTCGGAGCAAACGCCGCCGGATCCGCCCGCCCCGAGGCGGCAGAGGCTTCTCTGGGCCGGGCTAGAGCGGGCGGCGCGCCGCCGTGTCCTGGAGTCCGCGACTCGCCAATATTTCGCCCATTCATTGGCTCCGCCTGAGAGCTTCAGCGCCGCCAGCCAATCCCAGGCAGGTTTACTGCCGCCGGCACCCGGCGCCCCGACTGCAAGCCCCAGCATGCACCGGGGTCAATAAATGCGGATTTTTACAAACCCTCGATTTGCTAGTTATTGGAGCGAATTGGGAATTAATCCAGTTGTTCAGCAGGATTTGCGTTAAGACCCCTCACTGGAACAACATATTATAGGCTATTACCTGCCCTTTGTACTTGTGAGTCATTTCCAGGGACTTGGTGAAACTTCTATTTTGCGTGTGACAGTGAAATTTGGCATTAGGTATCCAACATCGTTATATAGTTGTAATACAATTATATAGTTATTGAGCTTATGCCATGGATCGTTTTTATTTTGCCTAGGTTTTTTTTGTTTTTCTGAGTTACTTTTCTAGTATTTTCTAGTGTTAATCATTCTGCTGTAAGGCAGTTCCTAAAACTTGAGTTTAAGATTCTTAAAAACTTTGCCTTGCTGTCTCTAAAACCCTGGCTAACAGATACACACAGCTATATACTCCGGTTATATATTTTGATTATATTGCCAGATCAGACGTATGAAATAAAAATTGATAACAAAATGCATCTAGCAGCCCACAAGATGATTTAGATTGTTTACCAGTGACAAAAATTAATGATCAGAGAAGCCCGCGGATTGGGATGACTGAATCCGAAGTTATGATCTAAATGACATCAAACCTGAGGTAATTTGCTCTCCTTATTCTGTATTAATAGATTATTTAATTTCTTTTTAATATAGTTGAACTGTGCGCTTTTGCTTTCTTATTTTTCCTATGTCTTTTAAAGGATTGGGATGAACCTGAACCCGTGGTAGAGCTAGTGCTGAGGACCTGAATTTTGGGATGAAGAATAATAATAATTCAGAATGGTATTATAGTGTGGACAAAACTCCTTTCTACAGTTTATAAATAGTTTCCTACTCCTAGCTAGGGGGACACCTTGAGCCATTTTCTTTGACTGACTGTATTCTGAATAGGTAGTTCATCCGAGGGGGAATGGAAACCAAATGAGATGGGTAGTCTGAGGACTCTTAAGAAAACAGACTTCCTGGGGTTTTTTTCTGTTTTCCTTCCAAATTGAAAGCTGGCACAATTTTTTACAATTTCTCAATAACAGATGCTGAGGTTTATGCAAAATACTTTGGAGATGGAATGTGGGGAGAAATGCAGTGAACATGAAATCCCCATGGATGATTTCATTCTTTATTTCTGCATTTTAAAAATTCCTTGTCTAATCTGATTGAGAAACTATTGGTGCATAAAAATGAAATTGGAATCCCATGGTCCTGAAAAGGAAATGAATGTAAAGCAGGCTGAGGAATAGCAGGAGAGAGAAAGGACTGTGGAGGAAAAATACTCGGAGCAATAGTTTAAGAAAAAAAATAGAGAGCAAAGAAGACTCTGGAAGGGACAGAGTAGTGGGGAATGATATTGAGATGGAAGAGTTTTAATTGTCATTTGAAAGAAGTTCATATTTTTTCCACTTACATCATGTAAGGATTGTGGTGTTTTGTTAACAGCTTATGGAAATCTGCTCCAATTGAGTTGTTTTAATACAGGCTTTTTTGATGCGACATTAGATTTTGTGACTAGTTGCAGTTATTTTTATAAAAAATACTGTGTCACAGTTAAATTCTCTATAGAAAAAGTTAGAGGTTATTTGTTAACTGTATCTTAACACTGCTATAGTTGATAATATATTATCAATGATATATGTTTCAATATAATATTGAAACCACCTGTGATAAAGCATGAGATTTTGTTACTGTTCTACGCTTTAATGTTTTCATATAAAATGTAAAATTAATGCTCATTTTTATTGAGGGAATATTGCACTTTTGTGTTCCAAGAAAGAGTTCAGTGTGTCAAATGGGCAAAGAATGCTTCACAACATATTTGGAACCAAGGAGGAGATAAGCTTTGCTTCACTCCTGCAGCCATTGTGCATCTGTCAGAATTTCTGAGCTTATTGAGTCAATGCACTTATCTCCTGCTGGACCATTCCAGCTCTGTTGTGATGTAGGACTGACAGCAGTCTGTCCGTCCACAAATCTGATCTTATAAGTTTAAATGAAGTTTAAAATTTTTGATTCAGACAGGTTTTTTCCCTTTCACAGTTCTGAAATAGACATACAAAGTGTCTGCATGCTGTCTTAATTTTTTTTTTCTAATGCAATGAGAGAAATGAATTGGAAGCAATGAATGATGTGCCTGGTTTTTTGTCTGACCTGTCTTGTACCTCAATCTTGTAACTTTTTCAGTCATTTCATTCAATCCTTTCTTAAGTCCTGCTTTTCTGCACTTCCTTCCTCCCCCAAGAACTAATGCTACATATTTAGAAAAAAATGAAGGCAGACTTTTAATGAGGGCATTTACCTCTGGACACTGGCTGAGAGGATTTTGTGTGGTGAGGAGAAAGGAAGTGGGGGAATCCCTGGAAGCCCCGACATCAGCTGTGCCACTTTGTAGTCTGTTGACTGAGGTCAAATTTTTCTGCTTCTGCTTGTCCAAGAGCTGTAAAACAATTAATTGACAGTGTGGGGTGAAGAACTTTTAAAGCTCTGAAATATGGCACTTGCCCTGCATCTTTTTTTTCCTAAATGGGTTCCTGTTGATTTAACTTTTATGTGATCACAGTGATCCAGCCTCCGTCAGGCTGCTGCTCAGGACTCATACTCTGCAGTCAGGGGCTTGTTAACTTTAGTGTATTTGATGCCGAAAAATTGATCCAAGACCGGAAGAAGCTTCACTGGGGATGAAAGACCTTCACTGGATGAAGGCTGCTTTGACAGGGTTTAGAGTTACAAACTTGATCAAGGACTGGAGCGTCTCTCTGCCAAGGAAAAACTGAGGGAGCTGGGTGTCTTCAGCCTTGAGAAGAGACGCTGAGAGAGGACCTCACCCCTGCCTATCAGTGTCTGCATGGAAGGGTCAGAGCATGGACCAGGCTCTGCTCCGTGGGGCCCAGCACTGGGACAAGAGGCAGCAGGCAGAAACTGATGCCCCAAGAAGTTTTCCACCTGAATATGAGGAAGAACGAACTTCTTTATTGTCCAGTGACTGAGCACTGAAACAGATTGCAATCCCTCACTGGAGATATTCCAGAACTGTGTGCACACAATCCTGTGCCGTGTGCTCTGGGATGGCCTTGCTGGAGCAGGGACGTGGGACCTGGTGGCCCGCTGTGGTCCATTCAAACTACCCTTGTTTTGGGATTATGTGACTGCCTAGGGAGGTGGTGGTGAAGTCCGCATTCCTGGAGGTGTTTAAGGAGCGACAGGAGTGGCACTCAGAGCTGTGATGTGGTTGACAAGGTGGTGATCGGTCAAAGGTTGCACTCAATGATCTAAGAGGTCTCTTCCGTTCTAACCAACTCAGTGCCTCTGGGGAGCGCTGCGGTCAGCGGGAACTGCCGTCGAGGTGCGCCTGCCGGGACCCGATAAACCCGCGACCACTCGCCGGCAGGTCTCCGGCACCTCCTCAACCGCCGCCACCGCCTCCTCGGGCCCGCCCGGCCCTGCCGTGCCACCGCCTCCCGCCCCTCGCTCCGCCCCGGCCGCGGCGCGACCCAGCGGGAGGAAGATGGCGGCGCTCATCCCCCTCAGCCAGCAGGTACCGGGCTGCGTGGGGGCGCGCGGCCCTCTGCACCGGCAGCCGGGCGGGCGCAGGGAGCGGCAGCGGGGCTGCAACGTAGCAGGGTGCAGCCGGGCCGGGATTGGCGCTGAGTACAGGCCCCGTGCTGGGAGGGGCTCGGCCCGCGGGGAATGAGGGTCGGGGCGCGGCGGGGAGCGGGACCCGGGCGGGGCAAGGGCGGCGAGCGGCCCCCGCCGTACCCCTGGGCCGGGGCGGGCGCTGGTGGAGAGCCACGAGCTGCGCCGGCGCCCTCCCCTCATGGAGGCCCTGGAGCTGCGTCCCTGGGGTGGGGCTGAGGGTCTCCTGGCTCTTCCCCACCCCGAGCCGTCGGGATTACCGTGGGCCAGGGGTTTGAAGGCAAGGGATGGTGCTCCGCACGTCACCCCGTTTTCCTGTTCGTACCGACGGATTGATGCCGCCTGGAGCTGCTGAGTTGTTGTGACAAGGTGTCGTGACTGTGTAGGGTGTTGAGGAGCTGCGTGAGGAGAGCGGCCGTAGCGCGGGGACACTGGGAGGGGGCTCCGGGATGAGCGGGAGGTGTTCGCCTGTCAGGAGGAGGATGAGCGTCTTCAGGGCAGGGGGCAGGGCACATATCCCTGATCCTTGGGAGAGGCTGTTTCCAGCTCTGGTTGAATGCTTGGGAACCCTGGGTTGATTTCTGTTCTTCCAAGTTTTTTGATTGATTTCTTACCCAAATAATTCAAGCCTAAGCAGTGTGATCGGTGTTCGTTATTTTCCATAGCCCTGTGAAGAGAGTCAGTTTACTTCTTTGCTTAAAAGCAAAAGAAAAGCAACATCACCCTACTACATTTAATGTCTTGAAATTGAGACTATTTTCTATGCTGTGCCTAGGCCAGTCAGGCATTCCAAATGACTCCTGTTAGTAGTTCAGGTTATTTAAACATATCGATTTCCTTTTAATAATGATCTTTGAGTTGCAATGCTCTAAACATTTATCTCTCAATGGAATTGGATAACATAACTTGCTGTGTGTCTTACTAAGAACATGTACTGCTGTTTAGCTTCTGTTTAACAGGAGTCCTCATTAACAGGTTTGATTAAGTATTCAGAAACATCTGAAAACATCCATGTGCACACGAACTTATCAAAATTTTCAAGTGATTAATGTGGTGCAAAATATGTAAGTCAAACTCTGGATGTGAAAGACTTTGTAGCTGTGAAACTTCTATAGTACATTGGGAAAAATAAAATAATTATAAAATATTTCCTTTAGAAATTGAGTTTCTCTGTTGTTTAAATTCTCATTGCTCTTTGAGAGACTGGCATCAATGGTATACCTCTTGATAGAAAATGTTAGGTTTACAGGAATAAAGGACCACATTCTTTAAACATATTTTTATAGTATTTTCCAACTAGTTCAGTGCAAGCACTGTAGTTCTAAAACTTGTTTTCCTATATTGAACTGTCAAGAGTAATCCAGCTGTAATCGGAGCAGCCAACAGAATTTCCTTTAGAGTAATAAACTTCCTCTTTTAATAGCCTCAGTTTTGTGATTACTAAAGAGATGTGTGTTCATTAGAGTAAATGCCAGAAATGGAATTAGACAGAATAGGAGAGGGTGCATATGCTATAATGTTGTGGCATGTCTGCTCAGAAAGATATAAAATAAGACTATTGATACCAACATATTAAGAGCTGCAAACAGCATGGGTAATTCAAGCAGCTTAAAATATTTGATCATATTTTGTCATTAATCATTTATCATAATAATAATTTTATTTAAAATAACTGGTGTGATCCAGAGCTCTTTGTGACCCTGAGATGACCTCAGGAAAGAGAACTGGCTGTATGAATTGTTCTGGTGGCAGGCGCTTACTCCTGCCTTTTTCCCAGACCTGCACTGAGGGGCTTGGAACAGTATCTGTGCGTGTGCACTGCGTACCACAAACACAGTGTACGGATCTGCTGTGGGTGTGCAGGCACAGGGCTTGAACTTCTGAACAGGGAATCAACTTGGAGATTAAACAACAAGGCACTAGGGCTCTGAAGGGTCTGTTTGGAAGATAGTCTGAAGCGTTGGTCAGAGGTGATGTTTTGGGGAGTATAGAGCAGGCATAGAAACCACGGGATGGATAAACTGTTAGTCAAACGGAACTTCTCTAACAGGTTGTGCTTTGACATCATCAACTGTACACTCTTCAAAATTTTTGCTTCTGCTGGTGTTGACAGCCTTGGGTTGGTCCTTCATCAGTCGATGTCACCAAATTACAGAATCCTCTTGAATGGTGGTGATGTCACTGCATGTGGTGACAGGTGGATAGAGAGCTGTGCTGTTTTTATCACTTGAACCCATTTTGTCTGGTCTGCTTCATCACAGAGGTGTAGTCATTTAGGTAAATCGGTCAGAGAGACTGAATCTTTCTAAAATTCTGCAAGTAGAGAATTGATCCTGAAGTGCTTTCCAGCAGCACTTGGGTGAATAATTTGCTGTAGAAGAAATTTCACAGCACTGAAGCACATTACCCTGGCTTCCTGCCACCCCTGCCAGGTAAGTCGGCTCCACGTATTGGCTGGCAATATCAAATGAGGGTGACAGGAATGTCTGGTGATGGGATGAGATCATTCAGTCCTGCTGCTGGAGCGGTTTGCTCTGTATCTTGGTACAAAACCAGTCTCTGCATGCTCTAGGTCACTCACCGCATCAGTTAGAGGAGCTTGTAGTTGGTGGTTAACTCTCTTGTCGGAGCTTTCTGATAAACAAGAGGTGCATAGTTTGGTGATAGTTGGCTGAAAACATGCTGTGTTTTATTCAGAGTGGAACAGGCTGTTTCCTACTTCCACCTTTTCTCTGAATGATGTGTTTCCTCCTTGGACAGGAACACAATGCTTATATGTGCTGATCGTTTACATGCCAGCACAAAAAATAGTCAAATTTATGTTTGCTGCATCCTTCTGAAATCCTGTCCGCCATCAGGAAGAGCGAGAGCTTCCAGAGGATGCTGATGTTGGAGAATGCAGTAGCTTATTTTGTTGATGGATATAAGTGAAGTACATTTAAGACACTTAGGAAACTGTTCTGAAAATGCAGGATTTTTCTATTCCAATGAGCTGCAATCTTCCGAGAGTCAGTGTTTGCTTGCGCTCGGTTCAGAAAACTTAGTTATTATGGATAGCTCCTTAAATGAAGATTTAGCATGTTTATCGTAAACTCACAAGAAGGTTCTTTGTGTAAAATAAAGTTTTCATGTTCTTGATTGGTCTTTTCTTTCATCATGTTCTTGCCTTCCTTCCTCTCAGAGTAGGCGGAACATCTGGAAATCCATGAGGATGACAAGGAAGAAAGTGACATTTGGGAGGGGATATAGTAGTGATGGGACTTAGTGTGAAATACTCCTTTTCAGGTGTCTGACTGCTGTCCTGGAGGTGGAGAGTGGTTGTCCCAAGCAGGTTTTGTGACATCTCTTTGTCTCGCTCATTAAACTCTTTATTGGGTTGTTTTGTTGCTTTCTTTTTAAGGCCTCTGAGTGGTCTAAGGACTGACCTGGTTTTGACTGGATTGGTTTTGCTATTGGCATTGAAGCTGAGGAGAACAGTGTGGAGGGATAACCTGCACAGGGCTAGAACTCACATGGCAACTGTAGGAGGCAAGTGAGAAGATAGGTTTTGGAGCTTCAGCATCTTTTGGCATTCCAGTTCCCATCTGCTTGGAATGTCAGCAAGAGGGATTGGGATCTGCTTGTTTAGTACCCTGAAAAGGCAGGGCTTCCCTTGGGTCCACAGCTTTTGTGTAGTGCAGTGATTACACCAAGTTAAAATCCTCCAGAAGCGTTGTCAGAGAATTACAAGAGTTGTTAATTTGCTATTCATTTTATAAAATTATATATATATTTATATATATATGGTTTAGGGGGTTTTTTTGTTTGTTTGTTTTTGTTTTGTTTTGTTTACTCTGTTTCAGTTTAAGGTCCTAGTCCTCAGAATATGTTAACACAGGCACAGGGCTCTGTGTGTGTGTGTGTAATTGTCTGCTGAAAATATTCTGTAAGGATGTATGTGGTGCAGGAGGTAGTCAGGTCAGCATTATTTTGAAAACTGAGCCTTTGTTATCAGTGCTTCTCATACTGAGATCTGAAATACTTTGGCAAATAATTCAAAGCTGTTCTTCAGAACCTTATCCCTATGTAGTGTCATTAAGTAAAAGTGTGAGGAGAGGTAGGAATCCTGATGAGTGAGAAGTTTTAAGAGATGGCGATAGCCTGTGGTCTTGATGGATCGCTGTTATCCACACTTAAATTCCAAGTGTCCAGTTTGTAACACAGCAAATTAACATTGTATTTTAGGTTTTCGATAGAAGTAATACACAAAGTGCTATACGTTTCTTTTCCTGTCAGTTCTGATTGTTACTTATTCTGTTCTCTTACTTGTGTTTCAGTTTGCTACTGGGAATCCAATATATGAAACATATTACAAACAGGTATGTTCTTTAAAAAAAGTAAAAATAAAGTGCAGTTTCTTCTTCCCCAAGATTTCCTTCTCTTTCTTTTCCCCATTGCAGTTTGTGTAACTCCATTTGACCTAGAGGCAAGAGACATTGCATTTCTTAAATCTGCTTTCACAACAGTCATGCTTTAATTAAATGTTAATTTTTCTTCTTTAGGTAGATCCAACATACACAGGGAGAGTTGGGGCAAATGAAGCTGCTCTGTTTCTTAAAAAATCTGGTCTGTCTGATATCATCCTTGGAAAAGTAAGTTCAAGGAATTGGATAATGCAGTAATTGTCTGTACACTTCATTAAAGTGAAAGGAAAAATTTAGGAAGAAAATTTGTCTTTTGTGTAATGATTTGTTGTTAACAAGTCAATAACATTGTATGTCATTACTTGACAGCTGAATGAACGATTTAAGAAGACATACAGCAGGAACTGTTGAGCTAAGTTTTCTTTGAAATTGACAGTGGTTTTTATTTTGTTTCTCCACAGATATGGGATTTGGCTGACCCAGAGGGTAAAGGATACTTAGATAAA
This sequence comes from Rhabdornis inornatus, assembly GCA_013397075.1. NCBI lineage: Eukaryota > Metazoa > Chordata > Aves > Passeriformes > Rhabdornithidae > Rhabdornis > Rhabdornis inornatus. The sequence continues at coordinate 322,656 of VWZS01004672.1, read as the reverse complement.
CAGGTAAATGAAATGTTCATGTAGCCTTCCTCTATTACCTTTCTCAGATTAGCCTTGTTTCGATCAAGCCCTGGTACCATTAGTAGTTATCTTTATCTTTTTCAGGGTTGAGTTTTTGTTTACAAGATTAGTTTTTTCCCCAGCACTGCTCATATCCAAGTGTATTGCTCAGGCTGCAGAAAAGTTTGGTTCTAATTTTCTGTATCTCTTTTGTTTTGTAAATAATCAGTGTGTGTACTATGTAGATACACAGTCATTGAGTCACAAATGAAAAGTATGATTTGATTTTAGAACTTTCATGCATGAAAAAATTAGTGTTTTTACTAAAAATAGCTTGGAATATCAAATAGCAAGTTACTTGTAGATACAAATAAACTCAAAACATTACTAATTTTTAAGAAGAGTTGTTGTATTTTAATTAGAAGAGAGTTCTTCATAAAAGCTAACTTCAGTTTTCTCCTCTTTGTTTCCTGTTACTGTGAAATTTTTCCTGACTCGTCCTTAAAAGCAAAGGGGTAGTTGTCCTTATGGGTCTGTACATCTGGGATTTCTTTTTACTGAGTTGCACATGTACAATGTTAGTAAAAATTGTAAGCAGGTTATTTTTGGTGATTTAAACTGGTCTTTAATAGACAACACAATTGTTTGTAGGGTTTCTATATTGCGTTGCGCCTTGTAGCCTGTGCACAGAATGGCCACGATGTAAACCTGAGCAATCTGAATTTGACTGTGCCACCTCCTAAATTTGTAAGTAATATCCACTTAAATGCAGGTATGTGTTGTATGAGAGCTAAGGCTTCAGCTGGAACTGGAATAATCTTCTATTTCATAAATATCACAGTTCTAGGGCTTCAGGCTGCTGTCAAACAGTTCCTTAGGACACAGCAGCAAGGGCTGCCACAGTCTTGTCATGCTGAGTGACAGGAAACTGGCCCTTTCCTGGACTGCAATACCAAAGTATAAGTTTAAGTCTGGTCAGTTTGGTCAGGAAGCTGATGTGGCTAAACTCTGAATTTAAGGAAAAAAAAAAAGGAAAGAAAAAAGGCTATTTTGGGGCTGAGTCAACAGGAATGAGTAGTAAAAAGCACCGCTGCAGCTTTGCCCTGCAGTAGCTGCTGCAGAACCTCTTTGGCTTGTGTTGGTTCTGTATTTGGATACTGAATGCATCTACTGGATGTCCTTGCCCAAGTTCTCTAATGCTATTAAATGAGTGTGACCTTTTGTTTAGGTACATGTGCAGCCTATTTTCCTCAATGTAGTTAAGCTTCATGTCGATAACCGTCTCAAACTTAATGCAATTAGTAAGGATTAGAGACAGAAGTGTGTGTATTTATTTTATCTATATAAAAATGTGTATATATAAAAATAAAAAAAATTTCTAATTTTTAGCATGACACTAGCAGTCCTTTGCTGATCACACCACCCTCAACAGAGACTCACTGGGCTGTTAGGGTAAGTGTAAAAGAGAACACATTCCATCCCTTTTTTTGGAAGTAAATATTTTTCTTGTGTGTAGTTTTCCCAGTGAGAGAATTTTGTATCAAATGTATTTCCCATTTCAGAAGTCCTCCATTTCTGTGCAAACCTGTGCATGATAGAGAACACCAAGGTGTGGTTTTATAAACAACCCTTTGACAACCACTGGTGTGATGTTTTTAAGACAATGAATTTTAATCTTCTGCCTGGATTTCTTCCAGAATCCTACAATTAGGCACTTTGTTTGTATAAAGGAACCCTACTGGGAAAAGCTAAGTATTTCACAGCATCCAGTCTGAACTATTAATTTAAAGCTTAAGTTCCTATGTTCTAATTAGTATTCAATGATACAAGCAATATATATAATTTGGAAAAAATAGCTGTTAATGCATATGTGGGGATATTTATATTTAGGTAATTTTCGACTGCAAACATTTCCAAAAGGTAGAAATTTAATAAAAAAACTTGTAGTTATATGTACTTTAAAGTGGGAAGAATAAGTTTCAGTTCTATAGAGTTTATCAAAGTTTCTTAAAAACAGAAGCACTTGTCTGCTGTGTGGTAAAATCTCTTGGCTATCATAACCTTAGATTTAGGAGCTTAATTTCAAAGCTTTCTCTCTGGGTTTACATTTAAATGCAGTACAGAGGCACTTGCAAGAAAGCTTGGAAATTTAAGATGAATACATTGCTGACCAGTCTTAATTTCTTGCAAGATCTCATTTTCATTACTCGCACAGACACACTTTTTTACTTATTCAGACTATTTCTTACCAACTAGGTGGAAGAAAAAGCAAAGTTTGATGGTATTTTTGAAAGCCTTTTGCCAGTAAATGGTTTACTTTCAGGAGACAAAGTAAAACCAGTACTGATGAATTCAAAGCTACCTCTTGATATCCTCGGAAGGGTAAGTAAGTTGTTTAGATTTAGCTAGTCTCTATTTAGCTTCTTGTAGTTGCAGTGTTAAAAATGTAATTTATCAACAGAGATTAGGTTTTGGCTGCGATGTTGCCTCATGTGCATGCTATAAATCAGGAATGCTAAGACTCTGAAGTCTTCCACTTAGAAATAAGAGTAAGAGTAGTAATTTTGGCCCTAGAGTAGTTTGGCTTCGTTATCTCTCCATTCATTTAAGAGCTGGAAGTTTGATATTGGTTCTTTGAAAACAAGAAAAAGCTTGCCTGACCCATAGTAGGTGTTGCAACATCAGATTCCCCTGTCTTCTCATTTTTACAAATATGAGTTATTAGACATACCATTAAATCCATCCCCTGTTTGTACAGGAGAATACCTTAAAACACCCTCCTTTATTTGTAGTACAAATTGTCAAGTTGTTTTTTCTTTCATATGTATTTATGAATACTTCCAAGGTCTGAATTTAGTGTATCCATTGTGTATTTGCAAGGGAAGCAGACCGTAAAGTATTTTTCTGCCTCCATTAAAAACACGTTCTTTAATGCTTTGCATATTGACATTTCTGAGAACGAGTACATTTTGTGTAAGAGCTCTGTTTGCTCTTAAAGTTACATACTTTTATCTCTTCAGGAAGAAGTGCTTTTTGCTCTGTATTATCTACAAAATCTAAGTATGATTTGTTTTAATTCTTGAGTATTGTGAAGTCTTGAAAGGCTTTGGATTTTATCTTGTTATTGTCACAATAGAAATTCAGGAAGCTTTTGCCTCTTCCAGAAAAATTTGCGGACAAGATAAGGCACTGAGAAAATGGACAAAGGACTAATCAAGGAGCTTAAATTTGTCAAGGATCCAGTGATAAAACAGAGTTCTCAGAATTGAGTCTAAAGTCTTGGCTTTTTGTGCACTCTACTGTCTCCAGGTCATACTGATGATTAAACAGTACTATGTTGGAGTTCACAAAATTTTGTGTCTCTCTAAATCTTCTGCAAGTTTCATTGACTGTGCCTAAGCTAATAATGAACTATAGTTGATAAATGCTTAAATTCTCTCCAACAGGAAATTGAGGGGGCCAGAGGGAGCTGCACATATTTTTAGCTTTTAGTAGAAAACCCTAATCATCTAGGAATGAAATAGGAATTGGAGATGTATTGACTTTTCTATTGAACTTTCTTGTGAGGAATTTGAATGATCTGAATGCTTTTACTTAGCTTGATGACTCCGTAATTGCATCATAGAAAGATGAAAAACCTGCCTGTGTTGCAGCCAGAATTTGTTAGAGCCAGTGTTGATTCATGTGGCCAGAAAACTCTAATCCAGTCTGTTTCATCAGAGAATGCTTAGATAGGTAATATAACTAATAAGGTCTTAACCAAAATCTCCTCTACGAGGAGTCTTTAGAGGGCATGTTAATATGATGAATGTGTAAAATGTAACTTGGTCTGCAAATCGTTTTTTAATCTTAATTGCTGTAGGTCTGGGATCTCAGTGATATTGATAAAGATGGTCACCTAGACAAGGATGAATTTGCTGTGGTAGGTTGCTTTAAATTCTCAATTTGCTGCCTAGTCTGTCTCTCAAAGCAAATAGCTCATTTCTTTCTCAAGAGCTTTGCAGTTTTCTCTGCTACAATCGACTATTCTAATCTAAATTGTTCACATGGCGCTATTAAATGACCTTCCTCAAATCCATCTACTGACTCTTGTCTGTGTCAAGATTAAACTTGTTGGAATTACATTCAAAATTCATTGCTCTGGTTTACATCTCTAGTTTTACTGTCTTTGATTTACTAGTATGTAAATGACTGACACAGGAAGTTCTTGTTGCTTTTTCTAATAGTTGTGAATATTATCTGACCTTTTTGCCTTTGCAGGCAATGCATTTGGTTTATAGAGCTCTTGAGAAAGAGTCAGTTCCTTCACGATTGCCTCCTTCTCTCATACCACCTTCTAAAAGAAAGAAGACACCAGTCTTTCCTGGTGCAGTTCCTGTTCTCCCTGCAAGTCCTCCACCAAAAGACAGCCTCCCTTCCACGCCATCCCATGGCAGTAACAACAGTCCGAACAGCCCAGGGAGTTTGTCTCCCAAGCACATCATCAAACAAACACAGGTACATGTCTTTCTTTCTTATTTTTGTAGTTTTGTATATTTGTAAGCTGTAGGAAAAAGAAATCTACTTTTTGATTTCTGCCTCATGTGAGCACTTGCGTTTGGGTGATTTGGGTGGAGAAGGTGAAATGAGAATGGTAAGACTTGGAAGAACATCAGGTGAATTTTCATCAGTGACGACGAGGTAGCAAATCTTAGGGGGAATTTTCACTTTATGAAGAAAGTGAAACCATAGAAAGGCTTTGTGTATGTGCTTTAATACCAAAGAAATACTTCTAAATCTCCTGCTATTAGCATGAGGACTTTATATGCCTAGTTGTATTTCCAAAGAATTAATGCTTTTCAGCTGATGAATAACTGTTTATCAGTATTTTATTCAGATGAAAAGTGTGACGTAAAACATTCACTGCAAATACTTATTTACCAATCAGACTGGGGTATGCAAGATGTTCAACACATCCCGTTCTGGATGATATTGTATGTACTCAGTGTATTCATAAAGACTGTTTCTGTTCTTTTGAAATACCAAATTTTGTTTTGCAGCCAGCTGTGAACTGGGCAGTACCAATGTCCGAAAAAGTGCGATACGATGAAATTTTCTTAAAAACAGACACAGACATGGATGGGTTTGTGAGTGGCCAAGAAGTAAAGGACATTTTTATGCATTCAGGTCTGTCTCAGAATCTCCTAGCACATATATGGTAAGAATTCCATACTGGCTGTGTTTTTGTAACTTGCTGATCTGGGAACTCAGATTCAGAATGTGATCCTAACATTAAAAAATGCCAGTAACAAAAATCCCCAACTTCTTTTACTTGTCCACATACTGCAATAGGTGGGCTATGTGGAAAAATAAGGGAGAAATAAATACTCCATTTGCTTTTCTGGGAGGGGAGGCAGTAGGTCAGTCTGTGAATTGTGATTGTCTTTTGAAGTTCTAGTGCTCTAAATATTTTCTCAGACTAACGCTACTCTATTCAGTTAAATATGTGTAATAAAGTACTGCACTGTTCATGGAAATCTAACGAGAATAAGTAAGCTCTGACGAGGATAAACCAAAAAGAAATTACGTGTGTATATGTATTTCAGGCTTTTTGGTGGAGCAGAAGTAAGATTTTCTTGTTTGTAAGTATGATCTATTTTTTATCAGGGCTTTGGCAGACACAAGACAGATGGGAAAGCTCAGCAAAGACCAGTTTGCACTCGCCATGTATCTCATTCAGCAGAAGGTCAGCAAAGGGATTGATCCTCCACAAGTGTTACCTCCAGATATGATCCCTCCCACAGACAGGAACACGCCCATCCACGTATGTCAGCAATTTGTTGTTGATAACACTGAACTTAATGTGCTTTAAAAGTTATGGGCTTTGAGTATGAATTTTGTATGTTTTTTTTTTTTTAGTGTTATGATGAAGAATTGCCAGTATTTTTTTCTTATCTCCTCTTACAAAATTCTTTTAACATTTGAAAATATAGCTTATTTTTTAACAACCAACACAGTAAGTAAAGAAAAACACAGTAAAATATTCCATAAACCAAGGAGTAATAATGCTGGAAAAAAATATAGGATAAAACATAATCCTTTGTCATACAGAAGGTTGAGTCAGGGAATTTGTAACAGCAAATATTAAAAGCTAGCTGAGCAGCCTGACCTTGGCAGTGATCAGTACCAAATTCCTCCCATGAAAACATAACATTTTTTAATGGCTAAACGAGGAGCGATGGCTTCCCAGTTTCTGGGATTCATCCTTTGTAGCATGGCAGTCCACAGTCCTGTATCCATCACTGCTAATACCACTTTACTGAAGCATGTGACAAAATTCCTCAATAGCATGTCAGTGCATTTCTGAAACTGAATTGAAGAAATACTTCTGTCATGTCACTATATTCACCTTTTCTATAAATTATATTGTGCTTTTATTTACTTTTATTTGCTTTCCCTAACTAAAAACCTTTAGAACTCTAAATATATTTGAATTATTGCTGTTGCTATGGTCCTCCTAAGGTTTTTCCTATATCCTTTTCCTATAGACTCTATCAGGTTACTTGACCCCTGTAGGAACTGAGATCTCAGCACTAACAGAAATGCGGCGTGTGAGTAATCGCAGTGTCCAAAGGAATGCACATTTCTAATGTATGCTTTCTGTAATTTCAAAATAGTTTCTATTTCTACACCTTTGCCTGTCTCTGCTCTTGAGTTCTGTGCCGTTTGCTCTTGGCGTGGTGATAATGTCACAGCAATGTGAAGTGCCCAGCACTGGCTGCCAACCTGGTGATGTTCCTTCCTTCAACAACTGGAGATGTATTAATCTGGCAGGAAGTTCCTGGGACAGGCAGCGCAGTGCTGTTGAAATTATTTCTGGACTAGTTCTCTGCAGCAGTGAGCAGTAAATACATCTTGGTGTGAGCGCTTTAAGCTTCGTGCTACTTTCAGTTAATTGCAGGGTTTTTTTCCATGTAGTATGTGTTTAGCTGAGCATAAGATAAAATAAACTGTATGCTACTGTGAGCTTAGTTAAGCGACTGTTATCCTAACCAGTGCAGCAGCTCATTTTAACTTGTTTTCATAGTCATGTTGGGTGACACCTGGCTGTGATCCTGTCCAGCATTCAGAGCAGGTCTCCCAGCAAATCTGTATCTGCCCTGCCTGTATGAAAGTGATTTTTTTATTTTCTGCCTTGAAGAATTAGTCTATATTGTTGTTGTTACTTGTGGTTGCTTAATGGCATGTTACCAGAAAAATGATCCCCCAAAAGTGAGGACTTAATTAAATTATTTAAACTGTATATTCACCTATTGTTTCTACAAAAATGTTGCATCTTACTCTGCTGGTCTTGGCTTGTTGGTTGAGTTCTTATTTATTTTCTTAATATTTAATAAAGCCAAGCTTTCTGTGGTTATCACAGCAGTCTCAAAGTGAGTGAAGCAAGCAAACTCTGCATTCTTCTTTTTAAAGTGCTCTATATATAAAAATTGTAGGGCTCCTGGTTTGTCATACTAGCATTGAGTTCAGTGCTGCAGTTTTTGCTCAGTTGGGGTGGTTTTTTTTAAAAGACCAATCCTTTTTATAATAAACAACCAATTTCGTACCTAATGCTGACATCCTTTCTTAACTCCTGATAGTGATTGTCTTATCTAGAAGGCAGGGGATGCCCTCTGTATCTTTCCTGATCTACATTTGAATGTGGAAACAAACTACAGGAAACAGGGTAAAACTGCAGAAATTGCCATTAATTTGTGGCAGGGCTCTAGAAGACTGGAATTACGATCTGATTTCATTAAGTCCCCTGTAAACTTTACTATTGACTATAGCAAAACTGAATTTTTGGTTCTGAATTTTAATTCTACCATAGTCTGCAATTTCCTTGTTGGCACTGTGCTTATCCTTTCATTGTTGTGTGTTCAACTGTCCTGTCTGTTGAACAGGCATATTAAAAATTCTCCTGTCTCACAGGTGGGACTGTGTGGCATGTTCCTTGCTTGTTACAGATTAATTTGATGTCTCTTGTAGAATTTTGCAAATGCAAATAATGAGGATTTTGTATCCCACCTCTGTCTTCAGCCTTTATTAAAGGAAGAGCTTCTGTTACAACTTGACATTTTAATAGATTGTTTCACTCTTAACAGGATAGTGCAAGTTCTGTTGGATCAGGAGAATTTACAGGGGTGAAGGAACTGGATGATATTAGTCAAGAAATTGCACAGCTGCAGAGGTAATAGTTGTGGACTGTTAACAAAATCTTGCTGTATAATAACAAAATAAGTCTATAATACTGGTGTGTCAGTTACTTTTATTTTCTTTTAGTCATTTTGTCATCGTTTGTTGCTATAATTGGTGATGAATTTCCTAGTGATACCTTGCAGGTCTATCAGGTGACTTCAGAAGATTGATGATGAGCACAGATGGTATTTTTCAGAGAATAATTGGTGCCTTTTCTCCTTTAAAGAATACATGAGAATACGGGTTGGCATTTTTGCCTGCATGGTGTTTCCAGAGTAATATTTAATTGATTTTTACATGTGTGTTTTATTATTTAACTGATCACAAGTACATGTTCTTGTATATCTGACAGAGAAAAATATTCTCTGGAGCAGGACATTAGGGAAAAGGAAGAATCAATCAGACAGAAAACCAGTGAAGTTCAGGTAAAAACTCTGTTTATCATCAATAGTTTTCATGTTAATCTAAGTAATATATGGCAATTTAGAATTTTTTCTGTCGTTCTGTAATTCTTTCTTTCTTGGGATTTTCCTCTAACTGCAGAAGAAGTTTTATTTTACTGTTCTCCATCATAAGTGTTTTCATCTGATACTGGCTAATATAACCACAGTATATGTGAACAGTTTGAAATGTCTTTTTTGTTAGTGTTTAACTAAAACTAATTTAGGAAATCATTGTTTGGAGAGTACTGGTTTTGATAATTAGGATAAATCAATGCCATGTGCTCTGTGTCACAGTCCCTCTTCCTTCTTGTGAGCAGTGATTTATTTATTTCCTGATGTCTTAAACAAGTTCCTGCAGAAACAAAACAGACCAATGCAGGGTGTAGCCTATATGATGTAGAAAATATTCTGAATTTTGCTAAGTTCTATGTCTATGGCTGATCCTTCCTTGAGACAGCAGCTAAATGTGACTTACAAGTTGTGGAATTTTCTTCAGGAACTGCAAAATGATTTAGATAGGGAAACAAGTAACTTGCAAGAGCTGGAGGCTCAAAAACAAGATGCCCAAGACCGCCTGGATGAGATGGACCAGCAGAAAGCCAAACTGAAAGATATGCTGAATGATGTAAGGCAGAAATGCCAGGAAGAAACACAGGTGGTAAGTGTATGTTAATTCTGGACCTGCTCAAATGTAATATGTGTTCTGTTGAGGGAAGTTCTATTTATTTAATGAATAAGCTTGCTTGCTTGCTTTTTACCATAAATAGCAATTTTCACACAAATACAGAGGTCGAGAAAGGATTTTGTTATCCTTAATACCTTCCACAATGGTCATAAATGAAAGGTTGAACCCAGTGATCTCCGGGGGTCCCTTTCTACAGGAATTGTTGTTGTTCTGACAATATACGAAACATTTATTCAGCTTAATAGGGCAATTGAAAATCAGTAGTCCTAAACCATGAGACAGTCCATGGCAGTGGTGCTGATTTTGATCACTCTGAATGTCATCAGGATTGAGTTTTCAGGTGGATGCAACTGCCAATGGAAATAGGATGTAACCTTAAGGTAGAAACTTCCTGCATAAGGAAGTCACATAAAAAGCATTTAAGGAAGGTTATAAGCAATGTGTAATTTTAACTCTTAACAGAGTTAAAAATCAACCTTAAACTACTTGATAAATGTTTCAATGGAACCAAGTTCTGAAGGTGAGCATCTAGGAAACAGCTTTTGATTACCTTTATATGTAGTGGGGTATTTCTCTGATTTAAAATAGTATTTCTTGGTTTTATTGAATGTGCTTTTAGCAAAGATTTTGTGTAACAGCAGAAAGCAGCATGCATTTCTTCATATTAAGTTCTAAATTTTTTCCTTAGTGGTTGATAGGTTGCTTTACCACTTTCTATTACTTATTATAAATTCACAATTTAATAAGTCCCATTTATTCCAAATTTCACTGTGATTTTTCTACTGTGTTGTTTCAGATTTCATCACTAAAAATGCAGATTCAGTCTCAGGAATCAGATCTAAAATTACAGGAAGATGACCTTAATAGAGCAAAAGCAGAGCTGAATCGCCTCCAGCAAGAAGAGACTCAGCTAGAGCAGAGTATCCAGGCTGGAAAAGTGCAGCTTGAAACAATAATAAAATCTTTAAAATCAACCCAGGAGGAAATAAACCAGGTATTCTCTGTACTTTATACAGTTTTTTGCTTCTTGAGATGTTGAGTTGAAAAACTGTTTTTCAGAGGAGGAAAAAGTCCAGGTTCATGAAATAAGCCTTTTTGACTGGTGTTTAGTAGATTAATTCCTGGTTTGAGTCAGGAAACATTCAGTTCTGGTAGGGATAAAATGCAGCTGTCAGGCAGCAGTGTTTAAGGAGACTGTAAGAATGTCAGTATTGTTGAGTGTATAACACACTAAAGCATTTTTCCTTCTCAGGCAAGAAGTAAACTCTCTCAGCTGCAAGAGAGCCGTCAGGAAGTGAGCAAGAGCATTGAAGAATACAATGAAGCTCTCAATGGGGTTCATGGTGGGAGTCTGACAAATTTAGCAGACATGAGTGAAGGCCTTGGGCAGACAGAAAGAAGCAATTATGGACCTATGGTAAAAAAAATACTGTTTAATATATTTTACACTAATTAAGCTTCTGACTTGCACCTAATCTGAAGTATTTTTCAGTTGGTATTTCGTGCATGGTCTTGTGGATTTGTAATCTGTCACATATTCAGTCTCAGGAAAGAGGTGGGGCTTTATTTCCAGTTCAGGTGGTTTGTTTTTTCTTGCATGTTGTCCAGTTTACCAAGGTGAAACCTTCTCTTGATGTAAATTTCCCTTTATCATGTATTTCCATCTTATTTCCAAAAGAAGCTCTACAAATTTCTGCTTTACAGTGAGCTGTATTTATTATATATCTCATGTTCCCTTTCCAAAAGGATGTTTCTCGTTTGCTGAAATAATTGCGGCATCATCTTTCTTATTTATTACGTTTTTATTTAATCAGCATTTTTTCCCAAATCATAAAGTCTTTCAAGTTCTTAAGCATTTTTTGAGTCAGTTTCTTTTGGGTATCTAATGTTGATTTGGGTATTAAATAATCCTCTAAATTACAGGAATTTTCTTTTGTTTTTAAAGCATATTTCTTGTCTTAAAGAAGACAAGATACAAATTGCATACTTGCTTGATTCTGCTTGCACGTCTGTGTGGCCCTTCCTCATTATTGAAAAGTGTTTACCCTTGTAAACACAGTATTTGCTTTGAGTTTAATATGAAGTTAAATATATAATGTGTTAGTAAATATTTACCAGGGATTGCTGCTTTTATGCAGTACTTCACACTTGCTCTGTAAAAACAAACTGCTCGAAAGAAAAACAGTGTAGATAAAAAAGAACAGTACCTTGAGAAACATGTGCTTAAGGGTCTTAAAACACTTCAGTGATTAGTTTCTGTGCTTACATGGCTTGCATAAATATATTTGATTTCCAGTGAAAACTTCCAGATGTTTCACTTACTTGCAAAACCTAGGAGCCACTTACTGGCAGAAAACACCAGTCTATGTTCATAGCAATTTTTTAAACCATTGTGCCACTTTCCTGTTTCTCAAGTCTTCCTTCCTCTTCCTTGTCTCCTCCATCCCCCTGTTCTGAGAAGTATTAATTAGGATGTTTTCATTTGCATCTTGTAAGGGGATGAAAGAAATCCTGTCTCTTTCTGGTGTTGGAGGCAGTGTAAGTGGGTAGCTATTTCTGGATATTCCTTATGCTGGGATGGAATGGCTCTCATTGTCCCTGGAATTCTGCTGTGCAGGTGCTGTCTGCACTAGGGGTTTCATCAGAGACCTCCTATCCAGCCCCAAGCCTGGGGTATCGTGCAGATGAATGTCATGAAGAGGTTTCATAACTTCAGTTTGCTGCTTGTTCATGCAGGGTATTTTCTGCAACTTGACAAACGCAGATTTGGCCTCTGCTAAGAAACATCTTGTCATCAAAATGTTGGGGTGACTCTTCCTGCATGAAGTGCTTTATCATGGGAAATCAGTACTTTAGGAGCTTTAAGCTCAAAGATGAGTTACCAAGAAGCAGCCTATTATCTGACTGCTCAGTAGTAATTTGTTGTATTTGTAGTCCATAGATTATTTATGTATCCCTTCCTTTTAAATAAGTGTCTTACATGAAGCTGAGCTGTAATGGGGAGGGAAGAAGTTTTTGATAGTGTGGTGTTTGGGGTTCGTTTGCTTTTCTTATCTAAGTATTTGAAGGTTGAATGTATTAATATGGGCAACATTTTAACATTTAATTATATGTACTGTTACCTTTTGGTGTTCTGTGTAGCCTTGGGGTACACATTTCCTTCTTCTATGTAATTACTTCTACTTAGAAGTCGCACATTCAGAAAGTTCTTTAGGAAGTAATTTTAAAGACTGTTAAACAGGAACCAAGATAGCATACAATTTCTGCTAAATGGGTGACTGGGCATTTTTATCATGACAAGCTGCTGTTAAGTTTCTCCTCTTAATTTTTAGGATGATCCATTTAAGAATAAAGCCTTAATGTTTACCAGTAATACACAAGAATTGCATACAGACCCATTCCAGTCAGAAGATCCTTTCAAATCTGATCCGTTTAAGGGAGCAGACCCCTTCAAAGGCAGTAAGTGACAAGTGCTTATTGTTGAGTAAATTATATTTTCACAAACTTTTATCATCTTGCTAAATAGTAGATAAAACAAATTGTTTTTTCTTTTCTGCATAGGTGACCCATTCCAGCATGATCCTTTTGCAGAACAACCACCTGCTCCAGCAGGTAATAGCCCTTTTTAATGACAGGACAGATGTGGGATAAACAATTCGTAGTCAAACACAAAGATTTACAAACACAAAGGAAGCATAAAGGTTTCCCTGGCGTCAGATTTTTGGTTTGCCTGTGGGGACATGGAAACCCGACAGGGTGTGCATTCACAATCAGTATGTTTAATGAGAAGTGTGTGACTCATTATTAAGTCTGAAAGCTTCATACAGACATGTACTTGTTCAAACTTAGTAAATAGCCTCTGTAGAGAGGTCTCTGGAAGTCTGTCAGATTTACCAAAACACTGCGTTTGTGTAAGAAAAATTGTATCAGTGAGTGTGAGGTCAAATATAAAATGTTCTTTATAGACGCTCTAGTGCTACATTCTATTTACCTTTTCATGCTCCTTTTAGATCCCTTTGGAGGAGATCCGTTTAAGGAAAGTGACCCATTTCGTAGTTCTGCCCCTGAGGATTTCTTCAAGAAACAGGTGAAGAGTGACCCATTTACCTCAGATCCATTCACAAAACCCCCCACTTTACCCTCAAAGGTCAGTAATTTTTAAATCTACACTTAATAGATTTCTTTATTATTGACAGGCTTATTGTCTGAAAGCTAAAAAGAGTGAAATAGCACAAAATACTTTTTGCCTAACTGATGAAATATCATTAATTGTATTCTTAAGATGTAAGTATGGATTGTTAGGGCAATCAGCAATGTTCTCTCTGGTTCCATGATAATGAGGTACATTCACCATGAAGGTACAGTTAGGTGGGTATTTTTTCTCTCTGTTGGGAATTTCAAACCAGCAGCACCCACTCATTCCAGCATTCCCTCCATCCCATAGATTTGTGCAGTCACATAGTAAATGGGATGGAGGAACTGCTCTGGCTAAAGGATTCCTGAGACTTCAGCAGACACTGGAGCCAGCGCAGTGGAGGGACTGCACAGAACACGCTTGTTAGAGCCGTAGTCGCAGTTCTAAGCTGTCCTGATGTACATGTGTGTGCTTGGTTTGGGGGGGGGGGAGTATGAATTTTTTGGTTTTGTTTTTACTAGTATTTTCCTCACTTTATGCAATTCATTAAGTGTTGCTACACAACCCCAGTTTCAGTCAGTGGAAAGTTTGTCTTGTAGTATAGGTTTGTACTTAAATAAAAGCTGACTTGTCAAACTGAAGAGCAACTGTTAAAACCATCTGTTTAAAAAGAAGCAGTATACAGACTCCCTGAATTAATGATAATATCAATGCATGGCCTGAATATTCTGTCTCTGTTGCTTAAAGACTGAACACTTGTATATTTTCATATTTTGCCCTGGTAACTAATGCTGCATGTATTTCAGTGGGGTGCTCTTCTCACTTGTAGGTATCTGGTATTGTGTTCAAGGCTATCAATAGCCAAATGCACTAATAATGTAAATTTAATCCAATCAGTTGATTTTATCTTACTTTGTCCACTGAATAGAGTGGTCTGAAATTGGAAACTATTCGTCTTAAAGCAAGAGATTTTGATAGGCATGAAAAGGTAAGTGCGCAGTCCAGCAGAAAAATAATTATGTATATCTGTTCTTATTTAGCCTGACCCTTTTGAAAGCACTGATCCTTTTACGTCTTCCAGTATATCTTCAAAAGGTCCAGGTAAGAAGTAAACATTTTCACATGAAGATGTATAAGGAGGTATCTTTTTATGAAAGAAGAATCAAATATAAGAGTTGAGAATAAAGAGTCTTGTGAACTGTTGGCAAAAAGCATCGTGGTCTTGTTCTGGTTCATGAAGACTGTCTTTGTGGCACTATATATGTCACCTTTTTCTTCTCGTATTTTCCCTCCAAACAACTGGTAGAAAACCTATTGTTTTGTGGAATTCTATTTTAACATCTCATGGCAGGTCAAAATGCAGGGTTTTTTTAATCACCTGCCTAGTTTTGTGCTTCATTGGCACCACCAAGCATTCCTTGTAATTCTTAAGTGTGATTCAAAATAACTTTTTTTCACGCATATCTGTTCCAGATCCATTTGGAACACTGGATCCATTTGGAAGTGGTGCTTTCAGTGGTGGTGAGGGATTTGCAGACTTCAGTCAGATGCCAAAGGTAAAGGTTAAAAGGAGAGCAACTGTCCTTTTAAAAATGTATGTACAAACACTTTTTTAAAGAGTGTGATATGATTGTAACTTTTCAGGTGACAATCTGGTTTTATTCATTTTTTTTCGAAGTTGTATAGCAAAGAATTTTCCAACCATGTCAGATATAGCAAAGTCTTACTAAGACTGGTAGATTCAGTAGGGGTAAATAAGCTTTTCACAAATACTCTCAAATGCCAGATCTGGAAAAGAAATTAACTTGTAGTTTTAACTTGTAAGAAGAGGTAGTTGTTGCAAATATTAATATATTTCAGTGTCCAGCCTTTGTCTAAGTCCTGGAATTTGCTTCTTGGTTACTTTGTAGTAAATATCCTGACTTGTTTCTAAACTTACCATAAAATCATTAAGGTTGGATAAGGCCTCTAAGATTGAGTCCAACTATTAACAAAACACTGCACTACTAAATTTACGTAAACAAACCTTACACCACTGTTAACAGTCAGTCAGTCTCTCCCATGTTTTAAATGTGCAATTTATGTTCATTTTAAATAGCAGATGAATAAAAAGGTTCAGGACACACATGAAAAAAATGGATAGTTGGTAAGGTCTTGCTCTTCTCTTTCCTGAGGTGGAGTTTGGAATTTACAGTGAACATCAGTGCCCAACGCCTGACATTAGTTCTACAGTAACGCTTGAACACTGTCAAGTAAATGTTAAAAAAAATAGGTTATCATTTCACTTTGACTAATTACATTTCTTGGTGGTTTTTTTTTCTCCCCTAACTTTTACTATTTTGGGAAGGGTTTTAGCTCTCCACTAGATGGCAACAGCCTTTACCAATAGACATGGCTGGCTTGAGGTAGAAATTTTAGCAAAGGTTTGACTGTGATTTTTACCTTTGTTCACAAAATTCCTCTTTTTTCATTTCACAATGATAAATTTCCCTGCATGGTGTAATTCTTGTGAGCTTCTTAATTTATAGCAGTGTCCTTTAGAAAAGCCATCTGAATACAGGAAGATTTAAACACATGCTTTTGGATATTCCCTAAGGTTTTGCTAAAAAGTCAAATACCTGTGTGTAACTTCAGAAAAGCTTGGAATAAAGTTATCCCTTCTGCAGTGTGCTGTGTTTTTCCAGTTTCTGACATGGTTCTGTTTATCAGAGTGAAGGTCAGGCTGTGGTATGGCTGTTCATTGCCAAATAGTAAAAAGTAGAGTTTTACTTCCTTTTATTTTCTCATCAGCTTTTTAGCTAGTACTAAAAATTTCTAGAAGTACTTTAAATGATTAAGAGCATAAGGTCTTTTGAATGTAAATGCCATCTCTTAGGACCTCTGTCATTGGGCATTAGCCTCCTACACCATTGACAGTTTTGTACATCTGCCCTCAGGTTTTGAAGTTAATGCTTTTACTTGACTTTACAGGTACTCTTCAGTGTGCTTACATCCTTTTTCTTTTCTTTTTTCTCGTGTAGTCAATAGTTTCAGACCCGTTTGCCTCCTCTTTTGGAGGAGCAGGATTCACAGATGACCCTTTCAAAAGCAAATCAGACACACCAGCGTTACCACCAAAGAAAAATGTCCCTCCACGACCCAAGCCACCCAGTGGTAAGGAGGTTTTCTTCTTTTAAAAGCTGCTTCTTTCAGTTCACAGTGTATTGCTGGATATGAGAACAAGTTGAGAGTCTACTGTCTATCTTAGATTTCAACCATGGAGGAATATATGAAGTTATCAGTAAATTGACAAAATTATCAGTAAACCAGACTGAAACTCTTGAAACTGGAAAACAGATGATATGCCATGACAGATCTGTAAAATCACATGTGGCAGGGAAAAAACCCTTTATTTTCTAAGTAGGCAACACAAAAGATTAGTAAATGGCATCTTTAAAATAAAGAGGTTTGTTTTTATATGGTAATCTAAATTTAGGGTTTATTTCTATGTTTGCCAGAGAATATGGTGAATGCAAAAAAGTTTAAATGGTCTTAAAAAAAACCTCTAGATAATTTGCAGAAGAGAGGCAACGGGGTGTCCCAAAAGCCAAAATACTGGCTCTAGCTCTTTTGTAGCTGAGTAGCAAGGCAGTCTGACTATGGCTGCATCTTTATCTTGTTTTGATGTTCTTCCTGAGGCATCTGCCACTAGATACTAACAAGAACAGGGTATACAGTCAGACAGACCTGTCCTGATCTGTCTATCCGGGTAGGATCATTCTTGCATTTGCACATTACTGCATGAATTAAACAGAAAACACTTTCTGAATAT
This sequence comes from Rhabdornis inornatus, assembly GCA_013397075.1. Classification (NCBI taxonomy): domain Eukaryota; kingdom Metazoa; phylum Chordata; class Aves; order Passeriformes; family Rhabdornithidae; genus Rhabdornis; species Rhabdornis inornatus. The sequence continues at coordinate 305,365 of VWZS01004672.1, read as the reverse complement.
ATATGGCTTTGTTCCTGCTTCAAGTCCATTATTTATGGAAATCTGGGAGATACATAAATCTCATGAATTGAAAATAAGATCTCTTTTAGTGGAGCTTCAATTTCTGTTCTTACTGGAGTTGTTTTCGAGATACTCAGCTACTGGTGAAACTGTTTAAAGAACTGAAGCCATGTAGTTTCAAGTCTCCTTTTAACAACAGTGTTAGAGTTCAGTTGATATTAAGAGGGAACGTTCAGTTGGCTCAAAAAAACAACAAAAGCTGGATGATTCAAATACATACTAAATATACTGATGTAATCTCTTATATGTGGTTTCTTTCTATTCCTTGTTAGAAACATGATTACCCTTAGCAAATGCAATGTAATAGTATCAGCAAAGGTGAGTACTGAGTCACCTACGTGAGGGATTTTGGATTTCTGTGTCCCCATTCCCTCTTTTGTACATATTGAGGAATTTGGTGAATATTCAGCTGTACTAATATGTTTTTAATTTAGACATGTGCACTCAGTCTTTAATCAGTTGGTTAAAAGTGGTTTAAGTGTGTCTCTTCCCCCCTTCTAAGGAGATACAATATTTGTGAGGTTCCGCTGCTCTACCAAAAGCAAATGTTGTTATGATAAAATAGACTAAGGAGGAAACAACAGGGGTTTTTTTAAAGCAAATGAGCCTCATGTGCTTATGCAGTTCTGCTCCTCCCTTCCTTCCACAACTAAGGCAATCTTCAGTGGTTACTTAAAGCATGAGAAATTATATAGTAATATAGTGCGATTGTAGCAAGAGATACAGGCATAAATGTGTGTTAGAATGGGCTCAGCAAACAAACAAGAAACTTCCGTTGTTTCTTACCTTTCTTATTGGTCTGTTTAATTAAAAAACAAGTAAGTGATAAAGATCTTGCTGAAGGATGAATAAATGCTAGTTATTACCAGACAAACCTGTAATTTGCCTTTCTGTTCCATACGTGTACTCTTTTTAGTAAAACAGTTCTTTCTGTTTGGGGGGGGTTTAATATTGAAAAACACTTTTGTGGTTTGGTTGCATTTAGGCAGGTGCAAAATGCTCTAAAAGAAAACTTTACTTGTCCTCAAACCTCCGCAGTCAATTAGAAAACAGAAATATTTTTGCAGAGCATTGGAAACTGTCTGATTTCCCAGGCAGTTGAGAGTGGAAACTAAAGAGGATCCACCAAAGATTGTTCCTGATTATCTCTGATTTGGTGCTTTTCTGCATGTGAAGCTTTTGCATGTGACATGCAAACATTGTCTGATAATCCGTTGAGGGATTGCACAGTGTCCTGGACCAAAGTGTGCCACAGTTCTCACCTTGCCCATGGGTCTCTGCTTTGTCCAGATGAATGAGGAGTTTGGCTTTAAGTCTCATTCTTTCATGTAAACAAAGGCAGGCAAACCCTTGGAGCTGAGCACAGGATCAGGGAAACACTTAAAATCATGGCATGTCCTGAATTGGAAGAGACCCATAAGGATCATGGAGTCAAACTGCTGGCCCTGCACAGGACACCCCAACAGTCTCACCCTGTGGCTGAAAGCATTATCCAAACACTTCTTGAGCTCTGACAGCCTCTAGGCTGTGACCCCTGTCTGGGGAGCCTGTTCAGTGGCCCAGCACCTTCTGGGGGAAGAACCTTACCCTGAGCTCCATCCCAAGCCGTGGCACAGCTCCAGCATTCCCTGAGTCTTGTCCCTGTCCCAGAGCAGAGCTCAGCCCCTGTACATCTGCCTCCCTCCGGAGGAGCTGCAGCCCCTGAGGAGTCTCCCTTCAGTCTCCTGTGCCCCAGCTGAACGAACCAAGTGCCCTCAGCTGCTCCTCAGACCTTCCCCAGCTCCATGCCCCTCCTTTGGACACTCTCCAACAGCTTTGGATCCTTCTGATCTTGTGGTGCCCTCAGTACTCAAGATGTGGCCACCACAGTGCAGACCAGAGTGCGAGAATTCCCTCCGTTGCCCGGCAGGTGATGCTGGGCCTGGTGCCCTCCAGTACATGGTGATACTTTGAGCTGCCAGGGCACACTGGTGATTCAGATCCAACTTGCCACCGACCAAGGACCCCCAGGTCCTTTCCACAGCCTCTTGTTCCCCAGTCTGTCTGTGCATCCAGGGCTGCCCTGGCACAGGGGCAGGATCTGGCACTTGACATGTTAAGTTGGAGATTGCCCTGCCCTTTCCTTTGTTAAGATCTCTCTGCAGCACGTCTGCCTTCAAGGGAGTCAACAGCTCCTCCTAACTGTGTGTCATCACCAAACTTACTTAGTCTGCCTTCCAGTCCCATATCCAAGTCCTTCATGAGGAAGTTTTGGAGCACTGGTCCTGAAACTGAGCCGTTTGGACATGACCTCTGTTTACCATATAGTGATGGTCAGAGCAAAAGGCCTTCAGATGTAGCTGGAAAGACCTCTAAAAGGAGTTCGTGGTTCAGGCTCTGAACACAGGCTTAGCACAGCGTGTAGAGAAACTTCTCTGCTGCTGCCAGGGTTGTCAGTGGCAGGATTGCAGTGGGTCATCAGGTCTGGTCCGACACATCCTGACTTATTTGCTGGCTTCTTGTAAAGTGAAAATGGGTTGGTTCTTTCAGTTGGTTTGTTTGTTTTTAGTTGATATTTGGGTTTTTTCACAGCTGGAACATTGAGGAGCAGCTGTGATCTAAGTGTATTAGCAGATAGTTCAGTTCACAGCTTTCTGTGGTTGGTACTATCAGGCAGGGATAGGCAAACCCTTATTGTGTGGCATGGATTGGGCACCCTTCAGATCCGTATCTTTCCCATCTTGAATACTAAGATTAAGAGAGGGTATGACAATCATGAGATTATTTTATTAGTTGTATCTTGGGTAGAATCTCAGCCTTATGCTTGTTTCGGTCATTATAAATAATTTTCCTTCTTTCTTCCTCTAATGTTGACCAGTTTGTCAAGATCTTTTAGATGTTTCAAAGTCCTAATCTGATCCTTGCTTGGTCCAAGAGAAATCTCATGTTTGTTTTTGTGGTAAAATACTGTATTAGTGTATTTTTTCACTGTAACTATTTAGAGGTTAAGTGCAGAATCTTTAAAGAGAATTGGAGGAAGGTTAATAACTCACTGAATCTCAGCAGAGAATAGCAAGGAGAAGGTGTTCCAGAAGCAGCAAACCTAGATACCAATGGACCTCAAAGCTCCAACTTACTGTTCCATGAAAAGATTTGGAAAATCACCATCTCTGTCCTATACATGGTTTAAGATTCTCTTTAGGTTGAGGCAGATCAGCCAAGAAAAATTTCTTTAGCTCTTCTGACAAGACAGTTCTAATGAAAATCCTCAAGAGAGTGCGTGCATGTTCTTTTTCTTCAGAAAGGTATTAATCTCCATGAATTTCCTAATGGACATTAGGTTTCATAGGGCTCCCCTAGGACTTGGCTGGAGTAATTTGATGTTCACCAGGTGCTACTGGAGAACTTGCAGGTTTCTTTGGAGAGGAGTGGGATGTTTTGTAAATTTATTGATGTTATATCTTGAGTAATGCTCAGAAAGCACTGAAGAAATGCCAGTGCTTTGTGTAATGAGCTATGATAAACGAAAAGCAAATAATAGTAAAGTATCTCAACATTCTTAAACAAAGGTGCCCTGTGACAAGGATCTACATTCCACTGCACATTATTTTTTCAAACTCCCCTAAAACATTGCTGAGTTTTGTTGATTTATAAGTACATTTTATCATCTGGCAAAGGACTGCCTGTGGTGTTCAGCACTACCAAACTTCTAGTTGCTTTATATTTCTTACGCAGGTTCTCAGGGTTTGTTGGACTTCTGTGTAATTAAGGATAAAAAAATCTGAAAGAACTGGTAGACTGAAACCTGTCAGTTAAAATGGCTCGTGTAGGTTCTCACAGATTAAAAATTATGTTTTCTGCTGTGAGCTGCAGATTGAAATCAGTCAGAGTTTGCCGCTAACTAGTTTCTAGGTAAAAGTTGTTGATTACAGAACGAGAGAAACAGATTTTTTTTTTTCTTTTTCTTTTTTTTTAAAGTACAGGAAGTTGCTGTGTGGGTGTCAGTGATTGGGTTATAAGTAAAATGCTCTAGTGCTTTGATCGTGGGACCTAGTGCTTATGCCCCACCCTTACCACTTCCTTTCAGTGCAGCCCCATGCATTCCACATTGCGGTTATAGCAGCGCTGTTAACCAGTGAGATTAACCACTACTGACAAGCATCTGACACACTACTCTCTATGCTCTGGGCTCTTTATCAGGCCCTCGAGTTGCTGAAGGAAGCCACTCTGTATCCAGGGAGGACAAGAAACACTTGACCCCTCCTATTACAGCAGGTCGTGCCCTGCCTTACTGATGCTGTACATTAAGGATGAGAGGAGAAGATGTAGGCATTGAAGAGTGTGGTGCTGTATCTGCATTTTGTGCACCCTTTCAGACGTGAGAGTTCCTGCCCCATCAAGTTAGCACCGCAACAGGAGAGTGACCTGGCTTCCAAGGGGACAAGGCACACCAAGTTGTAGGTTACAATCAGTTCCCAATGATGCTACGTTGTCCTAGGTTTTACCACTAGTATTCCTGTAGGCCTTCTTAGGGATGGGAGAGGTAACTCGCACCCAAGTATCAGAGAGGTGGTTTAGTGCCTATAAGACTGCTGGTGCATTCAGTGACCCATGCTCCATATCCACCACTCAGTATTCCTGCATAGTACTGAAATGATAGCATACAGGACAGTTGGTGTCACCAGATACTAGTTGGTATCCTCCAAACAAATGTTACTAGCCCTGCTCAACTAATGATGGTCCAGGTGCACATGGTTGCCAGAGAAGCTGAGAGACAACATTTTTTTGCCATCAACAAGTTCTTGGATGAATGTGATTCTGCCTTAATCCTGATTCCACGAGTGATGGATGAAGTACCCGAATTTCAGGACACATGGAGAACCCTAGAACTGGCAGTAGGTTCAAAATGGCTTCTCATGCAAAAGTCACCCTGAAGCCTCCAAACTGGCACCCTCAGTGTTTCTATGACTTGCATTGGCAGCACTCTTACCTTGCTGCAGAAACAAGCTCAATTATGAGGGATTACAGACAAGAGAAGCCTATCCCTGGTGGAATTGCCAGATTCCAAGAGGGGTATTTTGAAAGAAACTTGAGCTTAATTGGCAGACAGTGTTTACTGAGGAGCAGTGGAGGATGCATGAATCATTCAGAATCACCGGAGACATAGCTGTCGAGGCTCTCAGGTAGAAGAGATTTTGCAATGAGTCCTCGAGCTCAGGGACCAAGAAAGTATCCATCTCTTGGGTGCCCAGCACAGGAGGGACATGAACCTGTTGGAGCAAGTCCAGACAGAGCACCAAGATGATCAGAGGGATGGAACAGTTCTGGTATGAGGAAGAGCTGAAAGAATTGGGATTTTTCAACCTGGAAAAGAAAATCTTTGGGGTGACCTAACTGTGGCACTCCAATACCTGAAGGGAGCCCTGAAGAAAGATGGAGATCCTGAGACTATTTACAAGAGCCTGAAGTGACAGGACAAGGGGGAGTGGCATCACACTGACAGAGAATAGGGCTAGATGGGATGTTGAGAAGAAATTCTTCTGTGTGAGGGTGGTGAGGCGCTGACACAGATTGCCCAGAGAAGCTGTGGGTTCCCCATTCCTGTGTCAGAGGCCAGGTTGGATGGGTCCTGAAGCACCCTGGGATAGTGGAAGGTGTCCCTGCTCATGGCAGGGGTTGCACTGGATGAGCTTTAAGATCCTTCCCACTCAAACCATTCTGGAGTTCTGTGATGTTAGTGGAAGAACCTTCACCACAGAGCAGTGTGAAACCTTCAGCATTTTCTAAATTTTTATTGCTTGCTTATAGTGGTTTTTACCTTTTTAACCTTGAAAGAATAGAAGTCCTAAAAACACAGGAAGAAAATACACTTTCAATTTCAGTGTGCTTCTTTTTTGCAATGCTTATTTAATAAACACAATTATTTTAACATTCTACCTTTTTAAAAAAGGTAAATGTTGTGTAAATGTTATAATTTATATTATGTTATTGTATGTTAGTGGTTAAGAGAGGTAGTGAATATTATATTGCTAGTGAACTTCTTAAGCGCTAATGCACTGAAAAAAATTCAGTTTTCCTTTGGGGTGCCAATATGTAAATAGCAGAAAAATACAATGTAACTTGGAATATATAGAATCGTAGAATCTTAGCCTGATATGTGTTGGAAGGGACAGTAAAGATCATCCAATTCTAAGCCCCCTGCCTTGGGCAGGATCACCTTCCAGTAGATCAGGTTGTTTCAAGCCCCATCCAAACTGGCCTTGAACAATTCCAGGGATGAGGAGTCCACAACCTCTGTGAGTAAATTTAAAGGAATAACATATTGAATTCGTCCTGTATGAGAAATAAATTAGCGGAGTTACTTAGCTGCTGTTTGAAATATAGGTATTAAAATAAATTCCATTGGTGAATTACTGTTTGAGAATGGAGAGTTTGTCAAAAAGCTTCAGCTTCGTTTTGTGATCCATTTATTTTTTGTAGCTCTGGTCTATGATGGCAACTGAATATTGGCATTTCAGAGGTTAGTGGTTAACACCTCTGTGTTAACCTTTTGTGTTAAGGGCTTCAGTTTTGTTCTCACAGTGTTTTTATTACTTGCTATGGTTTTGAAATGTTAAAATACTGGAAAAAACGGGGGACAGTAGCCTGCCTTGAATTAGGAAACATGACCCTGATCCCTCAGAGAGGCCTGGTTCTCTGAAGCTCCAGACCTCAGTGCAAACACAAAGGTTTGCACAGTGTTGGAGTGACTAGAAATTATTACAAAGTAATAGTAATGATGTTACTGATAAAAATCAGTCAAGGTGTTAGGGTTCAGTATTTCACAAAATCACTAATTACAGGACTGCTAGATGTATTTTGCTATCCTACCAAAAAAGACAGAAAAGTCTGATGCAGGCAAAATCTGACTGATCAACTGTTTTTTCATCTTGCCAATTGGCTGATAAACGATATCTGAACCTGTTGGTAGCTTAAAAAAATGAAAAGGGGTCAGAGGTCTAAGATCTTAACAAGTCTTCAGAATCTTAATATTTTGTTTATTGAACCAATCTGTGAACTTATAGCTGTGCTGGATGTTGTAATCCATTATCTACAGAAACACTAATTCCCAAATTTGGGGTGGGCATCCTTTGCCTATCCTTAGAAGCGTGGTTGCAGAAGGTTGTTGTCAGCTCCAGAGAAGCCAGAAGTGCAAGAAAAATTACCAGCAGAGCATCTGTTCCTGCGGTGCAGGGAGCTTGCAAGGAAAATTGCAGAAAGATTTGCCCACTCAAGTGCTCATGGTTATGGAGGGATCCTGAAAGAGTGTTGTGTTCTGATGGCACTTTGACCTCAAAGCTTTAGTGAGTAGATAACCAGATAATCACACATATGCAGACATATTCCAGGTTTCTCTAGACTGGGATTGTCCAACTGAAAGTTTTAGATTCACCCTTTGGGGGTGTCTTTTGTACCTCTGGGACCATTTCAGAAGCCTCTTGCTCCTTCTGTGTGTAACCAGCTGCTGGCCCAGATCGAGGCAGTGCAGGCGATGTTTGTGCAGTTTCTGCTGCTCCCTTCCTTTGTGTTTGATGCTTCCTCCTCCTTCATGTCAACGATAAATATAGTTCTTTTTTGTATGTGTCACTTCTCTAAATTTAAGGCACTTTATGGTTTGACTGTTTTTGCAATTTTAGACTTATTTTTCATCTTTAAGGCAGCCCAAGAGCAGTGGCAGTGCACATTGACCTCATGTTGGCACCCAGTGAGGTAAAGAAAGCTTAGATCTTTGCACTTTTTGAGTTGGATATATAAATGGGGTTTAGTAGTTTGTTTGCCTAAGATGTGTCTTCAGTGTCTCAACTAGATCAAAATTAAGACTTCACAATTTGTTACTTATAAATGCAGGCCAAAATCTGAATGCTTTGTCTTGTGCATTTACTGAGTTCAATTCTTGAAAGAAAATCATGTCCTGTGAATACTTACTGTTTAAACACATCATGGTTTTGTGGACTTTTTTTTCTTTTTTTTGCTTGCACCACGTACAGTGTCCCCATGTAGAAATTTGCTCGATGTATTTAGTCAGATAAATTTTTAGATAAAGAAGCCATGTTAAGTATAATGGATGTAATCAGGAGTTAGGAACAAAAGAAAGGATTATGTTAATCAGAAAAAAGATGTAATATAATTCCCTTAATTTAATTTAGATTTAACTGAATTGTGTAGATTTTTTGAAGTTGTGGAGATCAGTCATTTGGTCTAGAGCAGGATAGATAGAGTTCTGTTCTTTACTCATGTGAGATCACGGGAGTGTTGGGATGTTTATTTCTGTGTGATACTACACACCTGTTTCCTTAGAACTTTTTCAGCACCCAGAGCTATTCACAAGTACCATGCTGCCTGTTTACCTTTATTTGTTCCCCTCATCTGCAGCCAAGAGTGAGAAAATCAGCCTCAAAGTTGTGACTGACAGGAAAAGCTTTTTTATTTTTCATGCCTTCTAGAAGACCAGACAGTTGCATTAGGACACAGGCATCCCTTGTTGTGTAGGATAAATGACTCATGGGTGGAGCACCTGCCTGGCCACAAGCTAAAAATTCCATTCACGCTTTGATTCTCTTGTTTATGCTGGCCTCTCAGAGTAAAGATATTTCAGTACTGATGGTTGAAAGAGGTTGTCCAGAAGCTGTTTTAGAGCAGATTGTTGGGCTGAACATGTAATGATTTCTCACCTTTCAAGAAGTTTGTAGATTGTCAGAATATTTCTCTTAAGCAAAAGTTTTCAGTGAACTCAAGGTGCAAACTTTGCAAATATTAAGCAAAAGCTCTTCTGAGGGGATTTTGCATGGGAAAACTTGTCCCTTCTGTTACAAAAAACATGTTGTGATTTTTTGCAGAGAACATTATCATCAAATAGTTGAGTTTGAAATACAGCGCAGAAATAGCACCTGTTGAAGGCAAAGACCTCCAAGTATTCTGTAGAAAATTTAGTTTAATGTAACTAACCTTTAGGCAAAGTTTGAAACTAGTAATCATTTTTCTGTGAGTTTCTTCAGTTTATGAAGGTTATGAAGCACTGAAGGAGCTGGATAATCTTAACAGGATGGTGGAAAACATGTCAAGTAAGTTGGAAATGAGATGTAAGTTTGGTAAGCTGCCAAGAGAAAGATGTGCTGGGAGGCACCTGAGGCTTCTTGTGCCATGTGAAAAACCAGAGAGGTGGAAATCCTGGGATTTTATGCTCAGGTATAATCACAGGTATGGACTTAACTCACCCTATCACTCCTTATCCTCTGCAGCACAACTCTGACTTCTTAAAGGATATTTTTCAGTTTAGAAAGTTTCCTGGAAAGGAGCCCTTGTTTAGTGAGAGTTTAAAGTTGTATCATTTCCGCTCTGTCCCCTTTGCCCATGAGCATGATCCATCCAGGCTTCCAAGGCAGGAAAAATGCTGTTTCTCATCATTCAGCAAGATCCTCTTCTAAGCAGAAAGTCAGGCCCAACATTGAAACAGAATATTGAGACAGCTCTAAATACTTCACTTTGTTGACAATATCTTGTAATTCAGCAAGACAAATTTTGTGTTTGCATCCTACCAGTGAGGTTATATTTGCTTTGAAATACAGATCTCAGCCCTCCAAACTCAAGTTTGCTGTGGGGTATGAAATTAGATAAACCTTTTGTATGGGTGGAGTTCACTCTAAGTAACAGCACTTGCTGTGGTAAACCATTTTGTTCATCATCTCTTTTTGCTGAAGTGAGTCCTCAGTGTGGTTTGGGTGCACCACTTGGGTAACTGCTGAAACTGCTGTGGTTTCAGAATAGGACCTGTTTTGCTTTTTTCTGAACTTTTTTCCCCTGAAACTATTAGCAAAAAAATCAAATAAGGGTTACAACTGTTTGCCTGCCATACCTCAGAATGATGAGCAGAGTCATGTAAAAATGCAACATTTTCCAGCAAATGGAAGATTAATGCAATCTCGGTTACAACTATATTTTGCAGTATTGCAATTTTACCAATGTCCGTCAGTACAGCTGGTAAACTTCTTCTGTGGTTTGGGTACTTTTGCTTTACATTGTCAAAATTCCGTACCCACATTCTTGACACGCTAAAGATGGGACTACAAAATCTTTGTGTACTTAAGTGTACACTCACTACAATGGGAGACTTACACTTGCTGTAAGTCAGCAAAGACATCAGGAAGATAGTGATGGTGGTGTTATTACTAATTTGTGGCTAATAAATGAGTAAATTTGAACATCTAACTGAACCAAACAAACTTCTACCAGACTGTGGCAGGATAAAGCAAACTGTAAGCCATGTACGAAGGGCACTAAAAGAGCGATTTGGACTTGGAGTTGGGCTTGATGGTCTTCCTGGATCTCTTCCAGCTTGGGAGGTTCTCTGATTGTAGGGCTCATTGGGGATTCTTGTGCATGCTGGGGTTGATGTGTTCAGAGTAGGTTCTGCCCTTAAAATTGCCCTGCAAAAGATAAACCTGACTGCATAAGGGTTTCCCTCTCACTTTATTTTTTTATTAAATAGAAAAATTACCACCTCTTTTCTTTAACATGTAAAAATCTGAAGAAAATGGCACGCATTTATATGAAATGAAAGCTTTCAATGTCATTAGCAGTAACTCTCATTACACAGTGGCATTTCCTCTACAACAAAGTGATTCTTTGTGATCTTTTGTGAAGATGAAGCACAAGAAACCCTGATGCTCTGTGCGGGTTCAAAACCACCCAGGGCTTTGTGCAAAAAACCTTAAACAGGCCACCCAGAAAAACCAGGCTTGCTGAGCAAATACGTTGCAAACTCGGTGTTTGTGTTAACAGTCACCAATTTCACAAAGTGGTTTTGCTAGAAGAAGATTTAACTTAAGAAAAGGGCAGCTTAAAATGGGTCGGTTTTTGCCTCCATTAATCCAAATTGATTTTGGGCAATACAGAGTGAAGTATGAGGGGAATTCCCTTGCTGGTAACTGGCAATAGAGGAAGGAGAAATAATGTAGAGGGCTCTTGTTTTGACTTGACCAGAAGTTGGAAATGCAGATACTTTAATTCTCTTCATAATTCTCCAAGGCCAGTTTGGATGGAGCCTGGAGCAACTCAGTCTTGTGGAAGGTGTCCCTGCCCGTGGCAGGGAGTTAGAGCTGGATGAGCTTTAAGGTATGCCTTCCAACCCAAACCCATTCTGGAATTCTATGACTCTAATTTAAAACAAGTTAAAATAAGTTGCTCTTTTGTGTGGAACATTACATACAAAATGCTGAGTTGCTCATCCCTGGCCAGGTTTGTATGTCCCCTGGCATGGGATGGCTGTGGTGAGATCTGGAGACCATGGGGATAGGCAGGAGGGAAGTGTAACACTCCATTCAAGAGAGAAAAACATGGCCTATGGAAAGGCAGGTTGGGGTGAGGGAGGGTCTGTGCTTGTGAGGAGAGCAATTTCCTGTATATTGTGTCACTTCCTTCCATGAAGGACAAAGCACTGGCCTCATCTTCCTCTCTTCAGGAGTCACACAGATGGTTGCTGCCATGGGGATCTGTATGTCACATATGTTATCCAGGATGGAGCATGTACTGAACCACAGAAGGTAGTGCTGGGGTGAGCTTTAAGAGATCTCCTTTATCTTCTAGCTTCAAGGCAGCTGAACCAGTGTTGTCTCTAGAAACGTTCTCAAACCTATTGGCTGTGTTGATAGCATGGCTACCCAAAGCGATGGTCATGACCCCAAGGCAGCCAGAGCTCAAGGAGCATTTGGACAACACTCTCAGGCACAGAGTGGGATTGTTGTGGTGGCTGTGCAGGGCCAGGGGTTGGACTGGATGATCCCTGTGGGTCCCTTCCAACTCAGGATGTTCTCTGATTCTATGAATGTGATAAGTTTCTTGGGCACTCTGGAGTATCCTTAAGTTTTAAAAATGTTGAGGATTGTCTGATGTGAATCTGTTTTGGTTCAGTCGAAATCTTGCAAGATGGAAGACTTGCAAGACTATGATCAGGTTGCCCTCAAACAATCTCAGGACTGAACAAATCCATTTCTATTTCCTACTGCACGTGCCTTGTTTTTCATTTCTCTCTCTGCTTGCTCGACTGGGGACTTCCTTGCTTCCCACTTTCTATGCAGCCCGATGCCTGCCAGTGGTGCCTCTATTGCATCCAAGTCTGACGTTGACACTGTACTAATGAGAGTCTGCGTGATTTCCTCAGGTCCATGTAAACCCAATTTCCTCAGTTCCCTGTATACCAAATTCCTTCAGCTCCCTGTCCACATGTGCCTCTGACTTTGGGGAATAGAGGCCAGCTGAGTATAAGGGAGGATGGCCTTTTGGCTGACCCTGGGGTAGGAGAGGCTGAGCTGGGATTTACTGGAAGTTGCTGGATAGGTCATTTATTCAGTGCAAGTTTGCTGATCTTTATTTCCCTTTGATAAAAGTATTTCCACAGATCTGAGTATATGTTATGAAGTTCATAAGCATGTACAAAAATACTTTCTGAAAAGCTCCCGTGTGCCAAGTGCACTCTGAAATTTGGGGGTTGATTCCATTTCTCTGTACTTTCCTAGTATGTATACCATCATGGGAATAAATTATAAGATTCTTATTAAATTATAGTTCAAAGAATTGGACATTTCAAAGCAGCTCTATTACTACAAATAATGTATGGAATTCAGGTTATTACGCAGGAAGTTGTAAGTATTTGTTTATTTTAAGAATGTTTCTAGATTTTCCTTTATCAAGTACACATTGCAATCAAGAATGTTCACCCAAGGAATATTTTCCATGGAAGCTGGACAAATACTTGTCAGGAGCAATCTTTTCTTTTTTTTAAGGTGGGGTGGAAGGAGGAGAAATATATTTATCTGTTTAGTTATTTGACCTCACGAAATAGTCTTTTGGCAAGGGGAGTTAAAAATCAGCTATTGAGGCTTTAATTGCAACAAATGAAAAATACACATATTATTTATGAGCATACACAGTAGTTCCTGTGGTTTCATTTGTTGTTGGGGTGGAATGTAAGAACAAACAGTCACCTACAAAAAGGTGGGTTGTGGAGCAAACACCCCAGAGAGAGGTGATTTCTTAATCAGCCACCTTTTCTTTGTGTATGTGGTGGTGGAAGGATAAACCAGTTCCAGGAAAAAAAGCAGAATGCAGACATTCTATAAAGTGACAGCTAAATTACTCTTTAATCCTATTTAACGTGATTTATCTTTAAGTCACTTTTTCATTTTGTCTTCTATATAATACCAAACTTAAATTGAAATATATATAATCCTGGAAAATCAAAGTCACACTTGTCAATTTTTTCTGACCAAATGCCTTTATAATAGGTTTCATAATTTAAAATCTTGATGGTATTAATATTTAGGTATGTATGTGTATAAGATAATAAAGTCATTTAAATAACACAACTGTTTTAGATAAGTTGCATTGAGAAATGAATGCCATTATATTTGATTAAATTTTCACCCACCCCAAGAAGGATGGATGATGCTAAAGTGTATCAGCACAGTTTCCTATTTCAGGGCTTTGCACTGTCCATGGTAAGTAACTTCTCTTTTTCTCTTTTTTTTTTTCTTTTTTTTCTTTTTTTTTTTCTTTTTTTTTTTTCCCCTAAACTTTCCAGGTAAAAGTACTCCTGTAAGCCACCTTGGGTCTGCAGATTTTTCCAAGCCCCATGATCCATTCCAGCCATTTGGGGCTGACAGCAGTGACCTGTTTCAGAGTAAAAAGGGGTTTGGGGACCCATTTAGTGGAAAAGATCCATTTGCTCCCTCCTCTTCAAGTAAAACTTCTAAAGACTCTTCCTTGGGGTTTGCAGACTTCAGCTCTGTAAGTTAAGTTCCTTGTCTCTGAGCAAACCACTTTCTGCTCTGCTTGCAGCAATCTCTGTTGGGTTTTTGTCTTACCTGCAGACCTACTGTTCCCTGGCTTCTGTCTCTCAGTACCTTCATGCTGTCCTCATTGTTTTTGTATTAATATTTCTGTAATAAAAAGGCATTATTTCAATAAAAAAGAAGTTTCATACTAAATTTTCAAGGGTTTACGTGCATTTAAATTATTTTAGAACAGTGTGCCTTTACTCTCATATTCTTTGTAGCAGAATCTGTGTATTGTTTTTGTTGCATGGAGGCTATTTTGTAAACAGATTTTTGGGGGCCAGTGATGTAAAGACTCAAAAATAATTGATGAAAACATTTCTATAGCAATTTCACCATATCCTGAGAAGCAAATCCTTAAAGGGAAAGTTTCTAGTAAGTATTTGTAACTGTTTGTGAAGAAAGTTCTGACAATCCTGTTGCAACATTTGCTGTATATGATGGAATGTGGTCATAGATAAACACAGATGAGACAGAGATTGAAGATTTAGCTGTTTAATTTTGTTCCTGTTACTGATACTGTAGAAAAGACAGAGAAAACAAAATGGTTTTGTAGAACCAAGATAGAAAGGTCCACACTGAACTCCAAAAAACAGTTCCAGAGGTCTGAAAACAAAGCCAGGTCCCCATTCCATTAAAAATACCAGGGTTTTCAAAGCCTGGCTTTGGTTTTGGAATTAGGAACCATTGTAAATGCAATGGTGGTGTGGTTCTTATTGCTTCCATAAGTGGATAGAATCTGTTCCATCCACAGCTTCAGGCTTCTTCCTTTTCTCATGTTTTTGTTCTCTCACGTTGCCACACAGTAAAATTGTGAACTTATTCTGTTCCTTAACTCCGCTGGACACAGGTCAGTGTTCAACAAGGGGAGATATTTAAGCTGAATCTTTCAGGTTGTTTCTTTTTAATGTTTTGGGGGGTTTTTTCCTAGTTAATATTTAATATTAAATGTGTATCACTTTCCTATTTGGTATTGTTAGCTGGGGTCATCTTTTGCAGACTTTAGTTGGCCTCAGGGCTTTAATTTATCACTTCTGAAATGTCCAGGTTCAAGATTTGTTGTATGTTTGACCACAGCTAGTTGGATTTGCACAGTTACATTCTGATTGTATACAAACTGGTGACATTCTTAATAAAAATAAGACACAAAACTCGCCTTTTCTGAAGTTTCTTCAACAATATCTAATTTCTTCCTGCAGTGAAAGACAAATGATGGAACGGAATGACTGTTACCCAGTTACTGTCATCTTACTTTCCAGACTGTATTTCTTAAGTTAAAATGTGGTTTACTCTTAGTGATTGTATCAAATGACTAACTGAAATCTCTGATCCCAATCCTAGTGGGTGCTCCAGGGTCAAATTTGCTGTGCCATCAGGTTCTCATCTCAGATTAACTTTAGAAAATAAGGAACAAGTAGGAAAATGAGATAATGAGCAGTAGCCACTTAATAAATCCTATTAAATGGCATTTCATCAAATGAAATAATTTTTAAAATCAGATTTCTGAATTCATTTCTCCTCCCATAGAAAAAAAAAGGAAGTGTTGACTGAATTTGACTGAAAAGATAGATTTGATCCCTTTTCTCCTCAGTTCATGGGGTTTTTTCCTTTTCTATAACACAATTATGCTGCTACACTTGACAATTCCTAATCCTTCTGTATGTTTTAATGTACCAGTTACCTTGAAATCATTGAGAATATTGTGATTTCTTTGCCTCGTGGTTGGAAAACTTTGCTTATCATGGAAATGAAAATCAGTTTTACTTACAGAAGGTTTTTGACATCTACTTTGAAACCATGGAATCTGAAAACAGAATCGTGTAGAACTGAATAATCAAACAATCTGATTTTTAATCGAAATCCTTGACTGCTACAAGAAAGTACACGAGAACCTTCATTACATTTTAGTAGGAAAATCTGGTGCTTTTTTGACACACTGGCAAATTCATGCATCCAGAGTTTACGTATATTTTCATTGCATTCTTAACTTTGTTGCTGTCATTAAATATGATTCATTGGAACAAAACAGTCTTTTGGTAGCTCAGATTTCAGTTATTTCTGGGTTCCAGCTGCAGTTTACAGAACAAGAAAAGCCACTTTTTTTGCCAACAGAAAGCTTTTAAATTTCCAAGAAACAGAACACTTATGACTAAGCTTTTTATCTCAGTACCAACTGGTAATTCAGTGCACACAAGTTAATGGAGCTTTTTGTGATTTGATTAGTCTTGCTGCAGTCTGCTGGTTTCCTCATCTATGCCTTGGGTCCACACTTTCTGTACTTCTGAAAAAGAAAAGAAAGAAAAGGAAGAGTTTAATGCAACTGCGTGTGTGACACATATTTATAGACTTGTTGAAACCTGGAGATATGCAAAAAATTGTTACTGTATTAAATTACCTGCAAATTACCTTTTTTAGTCAATCTGTGCAAGAATCTGTGGCATTAATGAACTGTTCTATATTTATTTCACTCTTTAATGGTGAGAGTTATCTCCTAAAAATTGTACGTTGTGCCGACCACTTGTAAAAGGCACATCCAGATTTGTCTCCAATGAATCACTTGCCTATTTTTCCTTATTTTTTTCCACTCAGCACTTTTAACCACAAAAATAAACTTGTGTCCCATAAACAAGTTATAATTGGGACTCCCATAAACTTTGGAAGCCTTATCCTAGAATGGAAGCTATAGAAGTAAAACTGGTTTCTCAACATCAGAAAAATATCCCAGATTGTTTGACCAAAGTGTCTTGAATTTCTGAAAATACTAACCATTCATTCTCCATCCCAGCTGTTGGATCTGCCTAAATTCCTGGACTAAGCCAGGAATTCCTGCTTCCATTTGTATCTGTCTTTACCTTGAAAAAAAATAATCTCTTTAAAATCTTAGTGAGCTTTTCAATCTTACCTATCAGCTGACATTATTTAAATGAGGAACTGTAGTAGGGTCTCTCCATTTTAAAAGTAAAATATCAAAAGGTGTGACTCTTTTATTGTATTTCAGTAACATCAAATGCTCAAAGATGCTTATCTAAATTTTTATAGCAATGAAAGCAGAGATACTGCATGAAGAAAAGTTTGGGGTTTTTTGCACCAAATCAACTCAGAAGTCATACTGGGTGAAATAAAAAGAGGAATGATGGGCATCCAGAGGCATGATCAAATTATGAGTAAATGAGAATTGGGCTTGGGTTGAAAGAAATTCAAATAGACAAATTTATTTCAAAATACATAAAAAATAAAAAGTACAGATACACTATAGAGTGGAGAAGGCTGGGGTGGGGCCATCACATAGTGTTTTTGCAGCTAGGCAGGGTTTAGCACTGAAGCTTGCTTTTTAACACTCAGTTCAATATTTCAGGTCAGTCTGGGCAGGTGTAGCTGTGTCAGTTTGTGCCATGGCACAGCAGGCTGTGCTCAGAGTCACTGTGTCCTGGGCCACAAGGAATTTTTGCCGTGTACATCCAGCTGAAATTTTTCTCCTCAAAAACCCCTCAAATAATATGTTTTCCTTCACACACGCACAAAAAAACCTCCAAAAAACCGCCCCAAAACAAAAACAAAAGACAGCACAAAGCAGATTTTAGAAATGGGCTTTAAATAATGCAAACATTTGCATGCAGCTGTTCTATCCTTCTCCTCAGCAAATGCTAAAATTAACTGGGAACAGATTATATTTGAGTTTGAAATTGCTATGATTTCAATAAAATAGTTTCAGATTTTGTTCAAGGAGTTCAAACAAGCAAACTTTTGCATCCTTCAATGGTAAATATTAGAATATAACTTCAGACAAGCTTTGCTGCATTGTACTTGTGTTTTGGGAAGCCTCATATACGGTTAGGAGCTGAATGTTATAAAGTGTGATATTTTCTTAGTGTTCTCTGCTGAAGTAAATTGGGTTCTCTCACATTATTTCTTACTGGTGAAACTCTATGTGTATTTTATGAACAGCAACAAAAGCACTTCTGGTAACTTTTGATTTGGTGATGAAACTTCCCACATGTCAGCAGTGTCCAAAATCACTTTTCAAACACCTCAGCCTTAGCAGGAACTACCACAATAAAACTCTCTGTTGTGCAGTTGCACAAGAGTAAATAACTGTTAGCTTTACCAGCTATTTTCCAGCTTTTACCAGCTATTTATTCTTAAAAATGGTTGTAGTTGCTGTGCTTTCAAACCATTCACTTCCTTTTTTTGTGCTTGTGGAGGGTTTTTTGGCTGTTTTCATACCCAACTGATCCACAGATGCAGGGGCTTGCATCCCGTGTGAGTTAATTTCCAGGTAGGAAGAGGAAGAAACTAAGGGAATAAACTAAGTAAGGAAGTAAAGGAAATAAATCAAGGGAGGAAGTGAAGGAGGAAGAAATTAGGGAAATAACGGATGAAATGAGGAAATCAGTAAGTGAATTTCTATGTCAGCCTAAAAGTGCCCTAACACAGCCTGCTGTACTTGAGCTGTATATTTAATAAGTCTGATTCTTTGTATTTTTTGCATAAATTCTTTGAGCTGCTTGGTAACTATTAATTCATTTTCCATTTTCATTTTTTAGTTTGGAAATGAGGAGCAGCAGCTGGCCTGGGCAAAGCGTGAGAGTGAAAAAGCAGAGCAGGAAAGACTGGCTCGGTTGCGGAGACAAGAACAAGAAGACCTTGAGTTGGCCATTGCACTCAGTAAGGCTGACATGCCAAACTCTTAAAGAGAGGGTCTTGGGCTCCACCTTGTTTAAGACAAACCTTGGAAAAAGGCTTTTATAAAAATACTAAATTCTTGGTTTATATTGTGGAAATAATTTTAGTCACCTTCACATCTAAACAGGACTGCCTGTTTGTGTCTGGCCAGGCTCTGTGTGGCTTCTCAAGTGCATAATCTGCAGGAAACACTGTATAAGCTGTATTATATGTTCTAGATAAAATTTATTGCTTGTAAGAAATTTAACGTATAATCCTAAGGTACTGAAAGTTTCTTTATCTGAAACACAAATGTTGCATTGAGTAAACTGCAGCTTGTGAATCTGTTTTTTTAATAACCTGAATTCCACTGAGTCTTTGAGGCTGCAATATGGATTTCGAAGAAAATGTCATAAAAAGAGAATATTTGTAGAATTAGCTTTCACTTGTTACGTTCATTTAATAATTCATGGTAGGCTAACCAGTACTTCTTCTGCATCATCTATGTCAAAGCATTTATTATTAATTTATTATTAGATGGTCCCTTTTCATCCGGAAGTTGTGGCTTTTACAAAAGAATCTGACAATTTATATATGATGAATACAAACAGTGAACTCTGTAAAACATTACAAATTTGAAGACTCTAGAAATTAGTAGTTCTTCTAATTTAAACATTTATTTGCATTGAGTTTTAATAATTGTATGTGACTAAAAGAGGGAGTTAATTCAGTTGTAGTAAATGGGATAAATAATTTAGCAGTTAAATTATGAAGTAAAAATTTGCTTTATTGCAAGCTAACAGGATTGCAAGATGGTGATACACATTTGGGTGCTGCTTTGATGTGGCATCAAGAAATCAAGTGGTGGAAAAGTTGCCATGTTTGAGGAGTGCTCATCCCTACAACTCATTGTACCCTCATTTACTGCGACTCCCAGCACACAGACTAGGCTGTGTTGCCCAAGTGACTCTCTGGGACAGTCTCTACCTCTGCTTCTTCAATTCCGCCTCTTCGGGGTTACAGATCAAGCAGACTTAGCTGAAATGAAGCCAAGTTGAATCAGATTTTAGTTGCCAAACACATATTCACACATCAGTTCTGGCAGCACTGTCTGGGTTGGCTCTAAAATACAGTTTGCAGTAGTCAGACCAGGTAGGAACAGGTTTTATATGCACTGAATGCTTCCGCCTGGAAAAAGACGACACAGAATGTGTTTGACATGTCATAGAAAAAATAAATCTGTGAATTTAACTTGCTTACTAGAAATGCCTTTTCTGATTACAGGAATTCTAAAACTTCAGTTCTGTTTGCCTTGGAATTTTCTGTCTCATAGACTAGGGATCTAGCATTTTTAAATGTCCTCAGTCTTCTTTCCCACCCCCTGTTCTCTGGGAATACAAAAGCTTTATATTCTGTGTTTTTACTGATGTGGCCCTTATCTTACAACATTTTCTCTTTTTTTAATGTGAGATTCCTTCACCATCTTTAATGCATTTCCATTTTTTATGTCCTTGCTTCCTTACTTTTATCTTCATACTACAATGATAGTGCCTGCTCAGTGAATGAAAACAATCTTTCCCTGTTCTGTTGGGATTGCCTTATCCTGGGTGCTTTCCTTGCACAGAGGAGTCAGATTGCATCGTTTTAAGCATCTTGGTAGTTTTTCAGCTCTGAAATGCAGCCAAGATGTGGCATTTGTAGTCTCAGGCTTTTGTAGGGAGGTAGGTGGGTGGGTGGGTGTGCAGCACACTCATCTGTTCATGTTTAGGATGTTATTTTTAGGAGTCACAGCTCCCCTTTTGCTGTGTGTCTGCCATGCTAATGGTACTACAAATAATGTGAACCTTTTATTCTCCTCAGAAGGAGAGAAGATTTATTTCTAATACCAAAACCAACCATATAATGATATTTAATACTGTCCCTTAAATGAGCCCTTTGGGATGCGATAGAAGCTATTTCTAACTTTGCAGAACCTGATTTGAAATCCCTTCCCATTGCAATAGTTTTTCTCTAATACATGTTTGATTACATGATCAAACATACTAAAATGTCAAAAAATTCTCTCTTCTGTTATAGTGTATAGAACTTGAAGTCTCTGAGAGCTAACTTGTGTCTGTCTTTAGGTAACATAATAAAACTTTTGCTTTGAAAGAGCAATTTTCAAAAGCATCTGGCTGCAGGATTCTCAGTGGCTGTATCCATGTGTAAGATCCTCCTGTTCACTTGAACCTGAATCCTTGTGGTGACTCTTCGTCTACAATAAAATTTAGAGAGTAATACCAGTTCTGGACTGGATGATGTCACTCAAGTGGGACAGGTGGATGACTAAATAGCTTGATGTGTTTTTGAAGTTCTGTACCATAACAAGACTTTCTGCTGCTTTGTCAGGGCCCTAAAATACTGAATTTATAATGCTTCTAGGCCAATGAGATGACATTTTCAAGATGTCCAGCAGGGAGGCAGGAATGTGAATTAATCCAGCATTCTGTATAGTGTTAGGGCTTGTTTTTTTATTTCCTTATTGACTCTTCCTCATATTTGCTTGGACAGTAGCTGCAGATCAACAAATGAACAAGGAGAGAACGCAACATATTGTCTATGCACAGTATTAGACTTAGGAACCTTAGATTTACTGAAACACTCTTGATTCAAAATGTTGTCATTGCAGTAGAAGAAAACCTAGCTGTGATTTCTCGCTTTGTGTTTAATATAGTTTTCCATATAACAAGGAAGATTCCCCACATTCTTTCCCTATGCTGTAACTCAGTGTTTGTACAATACCTGCACTTGCTCTTTGAGGCAAAACTTTATTGCAAGACATTGACCTTCATCCTCCAGACCAGTGAAATTTAAAGCACAAACAGACCTGTTGCTATATGGGCAGAGAAAATACATACAATGTAAGATATGGAAAATGTGAATACCCCCAGTGCATATACAGTGTACAGTGAGATCCATATTATTTGTGTCTATGTGTATATATATATACATGTATATATATATATAGTATTGTATAGTGTAATCATAGTGTGTGTATATACTCTACATGTCCACATGCTATGTCCAGTATATAGTTCCTTGTGCTGTACATAAAATGTGTATATACAGTGAATATGTAGAATATGCATATATATTCTATATATTAAAGCTTGTGTGTATGTATGAATTCTGTAACCACAGACGGATACAGAATTGGAATCTTTACAGAAATTCAGATTAGCTCAAGGCTCTGAGAATTTCAAATCAATTTATATCAAGATTTCTTTCATTGACATGAAAAACTGTGTTCATTAGCTGTGCCAGGTGTAAGAGAACCCTGGCAGAAAGTAGTAATCATCTGCACTGGATGTAATTTCACATTCTTTTTAAATGTAGTTTTTAAAGTATGTGTTTGGAATGTAGCTCAACTGCCGATCTTGCGTGTCATCTTTCTTCTCTGGGCTGAGGCAATGAGTTTTCTCCGATGTTTTCTTGTTGTTTCACTTCTTTTTTTCCTTTTTTTTCCTTTTAAAAGAATTATTTGTAAGGAGCTGTTCCCATACACACACCTCAAGCAGTCATAGGCAAAGGTGGAAAACATGTTTTTCTTGCTTCATTCCAGTTAGATTGGTTGCACATAATTGTCATCTGGATTCCAGTTCTGTTTTTCCTCCGTTTCCACCTAAGCTTTTACTTCAGGAAGAATGAATATCCATTGCATATTTGGCTTAAAGGAAAGAGTGGGGGTGATTCTTCTTTCTACTTAGATAAATTATTAGACTGTGTGGTACCTTGAGCAATCACTAAGAGTTTAGCAGGGTTTTATGGTGGCACACATGTTTTATACGGAATATATACTACTGGAATGACTCGTGGAAAGCCCTGGATTGCACAGAGCACTGAGGCACAACAGTTAAACAGGACAGAAAATTATTCACATTGAACGTGCACATGCAGACAGTGCATGTAGGACACATTACCCTTCCAGAATTGTGTGTTCACGTTTGCCTTGAGTGGTTTCTCTCAGTTACCTTCAAACTGTCTCGCTGTAAAACCTCCCAGTCACCCTGCAATAAAAACAGATGCTCATAAAAGTCATACTTCCACAATAATGCTGTATGAAATATTTTTATATAGGCAACTTTTTTCTTCACGGAACCTCTGCCCTGAGGGTCATCAGTCCTTCCTGTATCTTGTTCCATGTGCTGTGCTCTCAAAGTGTAGGAAATTCCAGCTGTGTCTATGTAAGCCTTTTTATTTCTACTTCCCATCTGTGAAATCTTTTGGCGCTATTGCAGAAATTTTGTCATTTTATGCTCAAAGATAACACATTTTCTTGAATTCTTCTTATAATCCTTTCGGGGTTACTATTTCTTCTTTAGTGTTTCTCCATTGAGAAGAATATTTGTTCTGTAGAACCGTGGCCCAAGGAGTTTTGGTCCAAGTAGAATTGTTGCTTTCCCTTGTGTAAGAGTTTGATTTCTCCTTTCTTCTTCATTTTATTCTTCCCTGTCAGGAATTTCATTTCTGCTTAATCCTTATTTAGAGCTGGAACTCTGTTGAAGTGAATTGATACCTGCTGTTAATGATCTAATTGAATTATCTTCCTAGACTAGTGGAACAGCCAAGTTTTTGGTTATATATTTGGTTATATATTGTATGTATCTAGACTTCACAACAACCATCTTTTCTTAGAAAGGAATTTTGCTTGGAGTATGATGGAATCATAGAAGATTTATTTTTAGAGTAAATATGTTAACTGTAATTCATTGACTCACCTGTTTGATCAGTTGATATACTGCTCTTTTTACTTGAAAGTTTTATAAATAAAGGCTAATTTGTTATAAAATGGCATTTTCATTTTTCCAGCTTCTGCCTCTCCCTTTAAGTTTCAAAGGAAAACTCCTAGTGACTGTGGTTCCTCCTGCTGTTTTAAGTACAGAGTGCTCTTCTGGTGTCCCTTTTAGTATCTCATTCTTCAGTCTGACCTGAAAAAGGTGGAAACACAAAGCGGAAACCAATGTTGACCTAAATCTGACTAATATTCTTCAAATACGAACATTATTGTGGTTATATTTATCTTTTAAATGTTATAAGAAATTGTAAGGTATTTTAATTTTAACCCATCTCATGTGTTTATTGTTTAATAAAATAAGAGAAATGTTATTGTTTAATATAATAAATGAAAGCTACTTTTTGGAGCTCTGAGATTTCTGCACTCTTTCTTTACTTTTTTTTTTTTGGGTCCACACTTTCACAAGTTTTTATGTTAGATTTGTTAATCTTGCTTTGAACAACAACTCTGCACTGAAATCTTTTTCCTGTTGGCTGGTGCCCTCTGCACTGTTTTCCCTCATGTCCTTCCCTTTCTTCCTTGTCCCAGCCTGATTTGGGCTGAGCAGACCAATCCCAAATCCAGCACCACACCCTTTCCAAGCAATTTGTGTGCAGCAATGCTGTATGTCCTGGCAATTTGCACCGTGAGCAGTTGGGGAGATCACTAGAGACAACCTTTGGCTGGCTGGAAAAACACACCTCACTACTATTGGACTGTTCCACTTACTCACTTTGACTCATCCCAGCTGTTCACCGGCTGCTCCTTCTCACCTGGCCAAAGTGAGCATCACGTGGCCAAGGCAGGTTTCTCTCCAATATTTTTATTGTATTGACATTTTGGAGGATTTGACTGCAGTGTGTCACAGATGGCCACAACTCCCTACCCAATTCTTCTTATGGTGTCCTGCTTTTTGTCTCTTATAAAACCTTGGCCCAGCACTCCATGTGTTGGTCCCACTCAAGTTTCAGGGATCTGACATACACAGTATTCTCATCCCTATGCTTTCCCAAATGCTTTCCTAATCCGTGTTGTCTGGGCTTAATCTGAAAGGACTCCCCTGTACCCAGCATGGCCTAAGAGCCCCTTCACTGAGAAGGGAAGAGAAGCATCACCATTCTATTCAGGATGTGGAAATTTGACCCTGAAGGCTGTCCAAGGACTGAACCCAACTGTTAAACCTCCAACACAACTGTAGCATTTATTGACTGAACCTAAGTATGTCCCAAGCCCAGCTCTCCTCTTGGAATTCTTGGAATCCTGGAGTCATTGGTGCCACCCCTGCACTGGAAGTGCCATCAGGTTTATCTCTGGAATTGCTGCATCTCCCATCTGCTGTACATGACTATCAGTGTAGTCACTCTGAGTACCTTTTTCCTTCTGTCTAGTTGGCACTTTTCTTTTAATGTAATGACCACAATTAAAACTTTTTATTGGTGCTGATGCAGCATCTCTTAAAATTGTTGAAGCCTTCCTAATTGATGAAATTTCACAGGACTCTGCCAGCAGCAAACGTAATATATTTCTGCTGTTTAACTTCCCATGAAGGTCCTTGATCACAATTTTCAGAATGAAAAATGAATGTGCTCTCTGCCTATCCCTTGCATCCACAGAAAGGACATCCAGACATTCTATATCCCATATTTGGCAATAAAATATGAAATCATTAAGATAACAACCCGCTTATGCTGTCATTGCACACAGGCTGTAAAAAAGTGGTTGTTGGGATTTGAGAATATTTGTGTGTGTGTGTGTTTTGTTTTGTGTTTAAGCCTCAGGCTCAGTTGCTATTCACCTTAATATTAATATATTAAATGTCACAGGAGATCATGTCCCACATGATATTCCAGATATTTCTTGGTGACATAGTGAGTCAGTACTCCAGGTATGCTCTGAGCTGTAAGAAGTGCAAGAAACCAAAGTAAAAGTGTTTTGAAGCAGTACTCTATTTAGTTGTAAACCTGTACCAGGTAAGTTCACCTGCAGCTTCTGTGTTGCTGAATTTCTGCTCATGACAACAGGCAGAAAATTTCTGATTTGCTAAAAGGACTTTTAAAATGGGAGCATGTAAATAAGCAGGTAACAATGGTTACAGAGGAAATGAAAACTTGGTTGCTTCTGCTCTCCTTGTGCTTAGAAAGGAGGTTTTGGTAAAGTTAACCCCTTCTTCATTCTATAAAGCAGTCCTTATGGTTCCTCATTAGTGTCTGCACTAAATATTATAAGATCAAGTAATTGTGGCTGAAAAATCAGACCTCAAAAGAGTAAATCAAATACATTTTCTACCTAACAAGTTCGGGATAAATCCGTGTATCCTTTGTGTGCTGCAAGTGGAAGGTGCTGGTATGTGACAGTGGCTGCTCCCGATCTCAGCTGAAGTGATAGGGAATGGGTTGTTTGTGATCAAATTATACAGAGCTTTAAGGAGTCTCTGGGAATCAATATGTTGAACTAGTTACCTCCAGGGCCTGTGAATTGAGCATGGCTGTGTGCTTTAGGTTACTAGTGTTTGGCTTGTAAATCAATTACTTCTCCAAATCAGTGGGAAGCAAGTATCTGCCAGAGCCTGGGCCATGGCAGAGGAGTGCTGCAGTGAAGTTCAAAGCTCTGACTGCTTCACTCAGAGCATGTAGGACATGTCTTGGGCAGGCCGGACCTGGGACAGACCCAGCTGAGAGCAGCTGCTTCCAGGACACCCAGGAATTTTAAGGTTTGTAGATGCCACCAAGTAGGTTTTGGATGCTAGCAATGGGGATGTCTTTCTCCCAGTTAAATTACATGGGGTTTGGGTTGAATTTTTTGCTAGTTACCATAGCGATGGCTGCATGACTTTGTTGTAGTTGTTTTATCTAAATATAGCAAAAGAAATTGCTAGAGCTTGGGGTTCTGGCTTCAAAAATTCAATTTAAGCAAAGCCTAACAGCTACTCTGTGTTAGAGGTGCACAAAATAGCTAAAGAAACCACAGAGCTTCTACCACAGAAAACCACAGAAACACACAATCCTATAATTTGAAGAGTGGACAAACTTATTTTGGCATTCTTGTGGATGGAAGACCATAGTTTAGAGCCAGTCAATGTTTTCAGGCAGTTTGTAAATGGCTGTGAGTAACCAAGGGCTCACACAGGTTGAAATGCCCCATCCTGCATGAGGTGAGCCATGTCCAGCACTAAAGCTTCAGCTCTCAGGTGTGATTGGCTACAAAATTGAATCTAAAATAAACTTCCAGAAAAGCCAAAGGGTTTGTAGTCCAGCCTTCCACTTTAGGGTTGAAAAAAAGAGATTTGAAAGTTCCCTGCCTGCTGGCTTGCTGCGTGCTGGTGGGACACTGGGCTGTTTCACAGGCACTTGCTGCGGTGCTACGATGGTGCTGCTTGTGTGATGCTGGTTGTGCACCGTGTGCTGGGGTGGTGGTGCTGGACTGTTTCACAGGGTGCTGCTGTGGTGCTGGGTATGCAGAGTTAGGGTTAGGTGCTGGTGTAGTGCTCATGTGGTGCTGGGATGGTGCTGGGATGGTGCTGGGTGAGCAGAGGGCACTGTGGCACCTTTGAGAGCCGAAAGGTGACCGAGCCAGACAGCCCTGCAGAGGTTGGATCTGGTCCCAGTCTGGGCTGTTTCAGAATTATGGTGTGTTCTGACAGTGAGGTGCCATCTCGGAGGAGTTTAACTGACTCTTCTCAAGTCAGCAGGTGAGGAAAAACCATTTTCAGCAGAGTGAAACACAATGCTCTGAAGCTCCATGTGGAATGATCTGACTTTGAGCAGTGACTGCTCTGGACGGTACCTGAGTTTGGTGATATTTTCCAAAGTTTTCACTAGGATCATTGTGCAGGATTTGCTTGTTTCTGCTCTTAACCTGCTCTAACTAATCTCACAATCTATCTTAAAACAATAGGGAGCCCATGGCTGTGGTATCTTAATATGTGTGAAAATCTTGTTTTCAATGGACTCTACACTTCCTCCCATCAGGTCTAACTACAACTTCTGTAGTTTTTTTCCTTTCACTGGTATGTCAAAATCAAATCCAGGATAGCTGTAGGTTGTGATTGCTGGATGCTCCCGGGGACGCAGATGGTTAATTAGAACAAAATTACTTAAGAGATGACAACCTGATGGTCAATTATTTGAAGATGTGGAACATTAGTGGTTTCCTGCTGACTAGGGGAGGCTTGGTAGATTACTGGAATTACAGCAACATTATCTTTGGATGTACTCATTTAAAACAATTAAAGAAAGAAAAAAAAAGAGAGTTGACAATTACTCATAATGGAATGCAAGAAGAATGAGATCAGCATCTCTTTTTTTTCTGCTACAAGATGATCTCAAGATTCAAGAACGTGCAGTTTCCTGTAAAGACCACACAACAATTTTCACAGATGCTCTCCCTTAAACAATGACAAGAATGTTTCTTCTGAACTTTTGTTAGTGCTTTGTCCCCCTCTCCCTTACCAATTTCAGAGGACTGACTTTATATATTTTTATATGAGGTTTTTTATATTTACGTATGAGGATTCCTCTGCTCTATTTTTAGTTGAGTCACAAATCTAAAAACTCAGAGAGCATCACCTGCTCCTCTTTCCACGTCTTCGCTGCTCATTAGGATCTGAGCACTATTTGGTAACACACTATCAGGCTGTCTGATATCAGCTGTCTTATCTGAAGACTTTTTAGTGAGCAGGAGCAGAGGCAGCAGAGGTGATAACCCTCACAGCCGACTCTTCCCTGAAGCAAAGGCAGATTTGGATGCTCCCATGCTGAGGCACTGGAGGAGAAGGAGGAGGAGGTGGTGGGTGCACCCAATGTGGTGGGTGCTGCAGAGTAGCCACATGAGGGTTTTTTAAGGGTTGATGACTGTGGTGATATTTCTTTCTGCACAAAGGCCCTGAGCAGCACACAGCTTCGTGCCATTCACTGGCTGCAGCTGACTTGGAATCACAGAATCCCAGAATGGTTTGGGCTGGGAGGGAGTTTAAAGTCCATCCTGTTCCACTCTCTGCCATGGGCAGGGACAACTTCCTTTAGATCAGGTTGCTCCAAGCCCCATCCAAGCTGGCCTTGAACATTTCCAGGGATGAAGCAGTCACAACTTCTCTGGGAATTCTATTCCAGTTCCTTACCACCCTCACAGGGAAGAATTTCTTCCCAATGTCCCACCAACCCTGCCCTCTGGTGCTGTGAAGACATTCCCTCTTGTCCTGTCATTTCAGCCCTCGTCCAAAGTCCCTCTCCAGCTCTCTTGGAGCCCCTTTAGGCACTGGAAGGGGCTCTGAGGTCTCCTTGGAGCCCTCTTCTCCAGGCTGAGGATTTGGAAGGGAAGAAAACTGGTCAGACCAGCCAGAGGTGAGGAGAGGACTGGGGACAAGCAGAGCCAGGTAAGTATGTTGCGATGTTGTGATCCTTCCAAGATCTCCTCCAAGCTTTCTTCTGGAAAGCCCTGTCTGGGCCCTTCCCAAGGCAGATACAGGGCTGGGCACTGAGGTGTCACACCTCTTTGTCTTTTGAATTGCATCACAAAAAAAGGAATAATTTAAGCTTGCACTATATTACTGAAACCTGGGCTATTACAAAAACTGGGAATGCTGAAAACTGGGAATATAACCATTTCCAGTTCTTCAGAAAGAGCAAGGGAAAGCCAGGTGAGTATGAAGAGATGACAGTAAGAATTTTAAAAGTTATTTTCTTAAAGTTATAAACACTGAAGGACATGCTGAAATATGAAAATATTCAGTTATGGGGAAAGAGAAGGAAATACCTAGAACTGTTGCAACAATGAATGTGCCAAGTTTAGAACATCTTTAAGTCATCCTCACTTTCTGGAATTAGATTGTGCAATTTAATTTTTTTTCTAGCAAATAAATGAGTTTTGGTTTTGATGAAGAAACGTTACAGCTCCATTATATTTCACTTTGAAAGAACTACAAAAGTGAAATGTGGAACTCGTTCTTCCATGCCAGTGATTAGGAGCCCAAAGTACATCTGTTCCACATGAACAACTTCAGCCTTTGCTTTCACAGAAGAACAGCTATATTTGTAGTTACTATAAATGCATTCCTGTTGATTTAATTCTTGTGTATTCTAACATGTAAAGTCAGAAAAAAGATCACAATCTTGATTAAAGCCAAGTTCCAAGTATCCAGATGTTAAGGCAAAAAATGCTGCAATATTAAGCTGAATCTGCGTATTTGATTAGCAGTGATACACATGCATCAAGACTCACCACAACAGGGGAGCTGTAAAGACAGAAGATGCCCACCAGACTGTCAGAACAACTGCTTGGATTTACTGCCTGGCCTCCTGAGCTCATTTACAGCCATGAAGAATTTTTTGGGGGCTCAATTTGACTTTTGTAGCTGTCTTTACCGCTATCAATCAGGATCTCAATTCCTGGCTGGTTTCCCCCCAGATAGTTAATAACTTTCTTAACTCCTGAAATCTAGGTGGCACTACAAACTATTAAGTGAACTTAAGTTTTGAGGAGTGAGTTATGAAGGTATTTTAACCTGTGTCGTGAATTCATGCTTGAATTCCATTAGTGTTCTATTGGAATTCTGCATTGAGCTCTTGAGAACAAGGATAATTTATGTATAAGAATGCCTCAAAATAAGCCTCCATAATTACAAAAATGCGGTGTTTAAATTTATAGTAGAAACCCACACACTGCTGGCAAAACTATAACTGCATCTGGAAAACATTAAGAATGCTATCAAAATAGTCTAGTGTAAACTAGAAATGAGACTGAAATTATAGTGTTGCTTACTTAACCATTTTTAGGAAGTATATTTTGAATACTATCTACTTTCCCATTTGATTTTTTGATAAAGCACTGTACTATGTCTTATTTACCACTGAGAATACCTTTCTTACTCTGTTATCTATTTCAGAAAAATCCATGGCTCAGATTTTTTTAAGTGTCTTGTTACAGTTGTCGATAATTCAAAACACCACCAGGTGGTTGCTGGTCCAGCCATCAGGGAAAAAGTAACAGGGATATCTCAAAGGAGAATAAAAATCATAGGAATTAAAAACTGATTTTATTAAAAAGATTAATTTTTTTCAAACATTGAAAAACTATGTTTTTATAAAACCAGAAATAGGCAAAATACCCATTTGTCTTCTATTTACATATACAATATTCTCATTGTATAAAATTATTTACAATGTATTACAAAATTACAGTAAATAGGTTATTTTCTTACAAGACATCAAGCCCTGTACTTCTAGTGTAGATCATGGCAAACAAGAATACTATTGCACCTGTGAACCAAACAGTCTAACAAGAGGAGTGTTCTTTTAGCCATGCCTTCAACTGAGATCTAAACTAACATCGTCAGCTACAGTAACATTCATTTTATTTCTTCTAGGGTCAACTTCAGGCAGTTTCCATACAAACATTGTCTTGTAAAGCTTAGGAATGGGTAGTTAGAATTGGGGAAAAAAACATATTTACACCTTCTTCTATACAATCTGTATGGAGTCTTACAGAGTTTACCCTTCACAGAAGCTGCATAAATAACCCCTGTTCTCCTGACCAGGACGGGCAGGTCACTGACTCAGTCGCGGCAGATTCTCTGCAGGAGATGCCCGGCTAAGCCTCCTTGTGTCAGCTCCTCAGTGTCCGTCCTGGAGCGTCGGTCGGTGCCTCCCTATGTAGTACCAGCTACAGATTTTTAACACTTCTGCACCTGAGCAGTTAAATAAGGTCCACTGTTGGCAGGGCAGAGTCCCTGGGGCTACATGTGCCGCTTCATGTGCAAAGCCAGGTGGTCCGACCTGGAGAACGCCCTGTCGCAGAGGTGGCACTGGAAGGGCCGGTGGCCCGTGTGCTTGCGATAGTGACGGGTGAGCTCATCAGAGCGCGCGAACTTCCAACCGCAGCCTTCCCAGTTGCAGTGGTAGGGCTTTTCACCTGTTTGGGGAAAATTGGAAAGCGTGACTCAGCATGGCATCATAAACCAGGCAACCTGCCGAGGTTTATTGTAGCATATCCCTTTATTTGCTACCAAGCCCTTTCACAGCAAGATCCAGGTGCTTTTAAACTAAACTACTAGAAATTCCTTTACCCACCCATACCTGCAGTGAAAATCTTTGGAGAAAGAGCTTCAGAAGCCCTTATAATAGCTTTGACTACATAGGTAAACACCTAGATGTTACAGACCTGAGCACATGCCATAGGTCAGCTGTGAATTTAACAGAGACTAACAGGGTAAAAGCCCAGGCTGCAAACTGTTTTACACACGGCTATCCCAACCGGCACATAGCACGCTCCCGCATGAAGGCCATCAGCAATATTTACCTGTGTGTGTCCTGAGGTGGGCCTTCAGGTGTGAGCTCTTGGTGTAGGTCTTCCCACAACCGGCATAGCTGCACGTGTGAGTGGCCGTCCTCTTCCTCGGCCAGGACCGGCGTCCTCGCTTTGGTTTGGAGTCCAGCAGTTCCAGAGGGGAGGAAGGAGGGGTGAGCATGCCCCTAGGAGCCGAGGGCTGTAAGGGCAGACTGTCCTCGAAGAGGCCGAACTGGGAGGTGTTCTGGTACTGGAGGTGGGTCTGCGGGTGGTGGAAGCCGGAGGCGGGGGGGTAACTTTGCTGGTAGGACACGGACGAGGGGCACATCATCTGTGTGTGGCAGTCATTCACCATGAGATCGTCGGGGCTCAGCGGGGGCGTCTCTGCCCCAGGGATCTGGGGGGAACTGGCCAGCCGGGGCTGCTCGTAGCCCATCATGCAGGTCGCGTTCCCCTCCTGCTTGATCTTTGGGCAAGCCTGGGGCACCAGACCCAGAACCGGTCCATAATTGTCCATGTCCGGTTCGGGCTTAATGTTCTCAACGAACTGCGGGCCCCCGAAGGTGGGCGTCACAAAGAACCGCCCGTGGACGCTGCCAGAAGGGCAGTAGCTGGAGTCCATCTCGGAACGCATCATCTCCGGTACGATGCCGGCATTGTAAGGCGGGGGGCTGCCCTGCTCCAGGGCATTGTAGCATCCCGGGGACGGGTTTGTCTGGTAAAAGCCACCGCCTTCGCCTTGGGCAGGGGGATAGTCCCCGCCGGCAGCGCCCTGGCCGTAGCCATCGCTGCCCATGGAAAGGATAAAATCCAGCACGTTGTTGAGATCCTCATCCTCTTTGCGTGGGGAGAGGCCGCCCCAGGTGCCGGCGGGAGTCTTGGCCTCCTGTTCACACTTCCACCTCTGAGGAGAGAGAAAAGAGAGAAGGTTAGAGGCGCCGTTCGCCTTGGGGAAGGGGAGGGACGGGCTCGGGGCGCAGCGAGGCGGCGGCTCCGCCGCCCACCGGTGCGATGAGCCGTCGGTGCTGAGCGCGGGGGACACTCACTTCGTGCAGGGCTTTCTCGCGGCAGGGGCTGGCGAAGGTGGCGAAGGAGGGCAGGGCAGTGTCGCTCAGCGCCATGGTGCGGGACGAGCGCGGCCGGCCGCCCTCCGCACCTTATAACGCGGGCGCGGGCGGCCTCAGGCCAATTGCAGGAGCGGAGGAAACGCGTCCCGGACGGGGCGGGCGGGAGGCAGCGGCTCGGGCGCAGCCTAAATTTAGCCCCGGTATAAAAGGACGCGGCGGCGGCGGTTCCAGCCCGAGCGGGGCGGAGCGGAGCGGGGACGGTCCCCTTCGCCGTCCTCCCCTCGGCCCGGGACCCGCGACCCCTGCTCGGGCAGTGGCCATAGAGCCGCGACCCCCAGCTCGGACAGCGGCCAGTGACCGGACGCTGAGGGCTCTCTGTCCCAAGTGAGCTGGGGGAACGCCAAAGGGTCTCTACGGGACACTGGGGCTCCAGGGACACTGAAGGACCCTGTCCTGTACTGAGAGAAACTATGACGGAATTCGGTGGGATGAGGGGGCCACACGGGACACTGCCCTGGAAACACCTACAGGACCCGTCCTGGCATGAGGGGACCCTGTGCTGAGATACAGTGAGGGACCTGCTGTGGGGGTGGGGAGCATCAAGGGCTCCCTGACCTGGAAACACCGGGGGACCATCTGTGACATGAGGGGACACTGATAGCTACAAGCTTCAACAGAGACTATGAGGGGCTTGCTGTGGGATGGGGAACACTTAAGGGGTCCTTGCCCTGGGCATACTAAGAAAGACACCGTGAATTAGGGGTTTGATCCACCCACACCTCAGAGCAGCTGACCCTCAGCCCCTGGGCATGTGGTGCAATCAGACACAGAAAAAGAAGGTGGGAATGGAAGGTGTCAGGAGAACAGTGAGGGAGAGAGACATGCCCTGCTCCCATGGGTAAACTGCTGAGCTGATGATGGGGGCCTCTTGGCATTGGTCACCCTAAAGGTCCCAGATGCATATTGGTGCTGACAGAAAAGTGTTTGATGCCACTCTTGTACCGTTTTGCTGGAGCTGTGCATTTAATGGAAGTCCAGATCTGGAGCAGAGTTTCCATTTGCTGCACGAAGATTGCCAAAATCAATGTTGCAATGTGACATTATGAGAGGAAAAATGCACGTAGCTTCTGTGATCTCCTTTAGTTGTAGGCAATTTATGGTCTTGGGCTTGATTTTTCAGAAGAGAAGATTGTTCTTCTCCCTTGCCTTTGCCTCTAGCTCAGATGCTGAGTCTGAAGGAGCAATTCTCCAACTTCTGATAACATGCTCCAGACTTCTGTTTCCGAGGATCATGGCTGCTTGGCCATCATCCAGGAGCAAAAGTGGCAGATCCGAAAGGGGGAAAAGCTATGATCTGTCGAGGGACAGACTGATTCTTTGAGAGCCTGTTCAAAGAAAGAGCTATGCTTTCTCCTTTCCTCCTCCATATCTCCTTTGCAATCACTCTTACAGGGGTTTCTAAGTGAGCTGGAAATAAGGAGAGTGCGGGAGAACAGCTCTCACTTTTGTGCATGGTGTGCCCCAGGAGGGGAAGGAGCAATGCCCTTGATGGGCTCTGGTTCTCTGAAGCACTTTAAGCCTGTTCACCAGAGCCCATCCCAGGCTTGTGGCTGTGTTTAGCCACCTCGGGAAAACTCAGTTGCTAGGGTGAGTAAATGATCTTTTCAAATAGCTACATGTGTTTTAAAATCAGGAATATCTCTTGTTTAACTTTCTATAGTTTTCATTCTAAAAGTTCACAGGTTGGCCAGAAGGAGCAGCCAAACTTCTGTGACTGGAGCAGAATCAATACATTGAATGCATGGTAACGCTGTACACAAAGATGTGTGACTCATAGCTCTGTAATGTCACACTTGTGTAATCTTTCAATGTAAACTCTTTTCCTCTAATAAAATGTCCGTAAGTGAATGATATGTATATATGGGGCTGTGAGTCAGCCAAGAAAATATACTCTGATGAATTCAGAATGAATGTGAATGCTCCCTTGATAACACACCCTGAATGTCTGTGTCAGTTTATGTGCTTGTGATTTCAGCAACAGCTATAACAAAATATTTTGTTTCTAGGATATACAACTGGACGTGTAGGTTTCACTGAGAAGCTCCAATCGGATGCTGCCTTCCAGTAGACACTGGAAAGATTTTGTTTATAGCTCTGCAATGGCTCCTTCACAGAACTCTGCATTTTCTTTGTGTAAAGGAAATGTTTAGTGGGCAGACAGGATGAAAACCTAGCGCACAAAATAATAAATCCACTGTCTTTAGTTTCTTTTTGTTTTCAAGAAAAGCATTTAGGCTAAAAATTGAGAGCTGCACTAAACCTGGGGAGACAAATGTGAGAATTTATTTACCTTGTGAGTCACTGGTTCTGCACAAGTTGAGAACAACTTTGTCATGACCTTCCACTCTGTCTGTGACAGTTCTGCTGACATTTTCTGGCTTTTTGCTGCTCACAACTCTTATTTTAAATAACTAAATGTAAGATCCTGGCAGTGATCTCACAGCATAGATCAGGAGTGATGCCACTGGTGTATAAATGTGAAGAATGTGAGATTAGAAAGTATTTGTTAATCTTCTGTGGGTAGAGGAGAGCTAAATGATGTATGATTTGTCTTCCAGCCAAAGTAAACACGGACTCAGCCATTTTTATATGGCAAAGTTCATTTTCCTAGGTGTTGCTGCTGCTGTCTCTTATTGATTTTAGACTAAGGAGAAACTTTTTAAGGGATTGCAATCAAGATTTTGCATGTAAGTAGAAGAATCCACGCTAGGGCTTGGATCCAAGTGGGCTGTGCCCACTGAAGCTCGCTGCTGGATGGGTTGGTGCGTCACCTGGCTGCCCCAGCTCTGAGTCATTACAGAACTCAAACAAACAAAAATCTCCTTTCTCAGGGATTGTTCTCAGAAAGTCCTGATTGCACCTAGAGCAAAATAGTAATAGCAGGGTGAACGACCCGAAAATGACACCTCTTAGCACCTACAGTACACAATTCAGGTAACACCTGACCAACCCCTTCATACTGAAATGAGATAGAGGATTTCTTTGCCTGCGTCTCAAATTGTCACAGTTCTATTGACTATACATTTTTTTTTCTATTTTAAACTGCAGGTTCT
The DNA here is from genome assembly GCA_013397075.1 of Rhabdornis inornatus. NCBI lineage: Eukaryota > Metazoa > Chordata > Aves > Passeriformes > Rhabdornithidae > Rhabdornis > Rhabdornis inornatus. The sequence goes on along the minus strand of VWZS01004672.1, from coordinate 269,523 downwards.
GAGTTAGCACATTTTAGAATCTGCTGTCAAGGAAATTGATAAAATGATGTAAACAACCACATAAAATGAAATATACAGGTATGTGTCAGAGACACACATCTTAATTTGGAGAGAGTGATTTAATCCTGTAGGTCTTTTGTCTGAATAAAGTAACATCATGAATTAATTGGAGAAAGGAGCCTTTTTGACCAGACCTTTCATGACTGGAGCTGATTCCCATGCAGGGACTGACAGATGAAGGTGAACCATCTCTTTGATGAGCTGAAGTTGAAGGTGCTCATTAAGTTTTTAGGCAAACATATTTTCCTTTAATACTTTTTTTCTTAGTGATTCTCCTCTGAGCTACCTGTGTCTTTCCGAAGCCCTTCTTGAGGTTTGAGCACTGGAAAAGTGGAGTAACAGACAAATATGAGTCACTTCTCTTTAAGGATTTGACTTGTGCCCTTTGTCATGGTCTTCTGCTGAGTAGCTGCTTGGCAAAGGCTTCCTCTTCCCCAGCTCTGTGTCGTGGAGTGCCAGGACACAGGGAATGGCTCCCACTCCCAGAGGGCAGGGTGAAATGAGATACTGGGAAGAGATTTTTCCCTGTGAGGGTGGGCAGGCCCTGGCACAGGGTGCCCAGAGCAGCCGTGGCTGCCCCTGGATCCCTGGCCGTGCCCAAGGCCAGGCTGGATGGGGCTTGGAGCAACCTGAGACAATGGAAGGTGTCCCTGCTATGGCTGGGGATGGGGCTGGATGAGCTTTACGGTCCGTTCAAATCCAAACCATCCTGTGATTCCATGATACTGTCTCAGTTCCCCAGTCCAGGCCAGCACCACCATGTACACCCTCTGCACTCAGTGTTGGCTCCTAGGCTTTTTGAGAAGGTTGAATTTATGACAATGTTGAAAGCAGAGTACATGGAATATGGGGGAAGACCGAAAGGTGGAACAAAGCTCTGGGAGACCTGATGGAAATGCTGGTGGCAGGGCTAGGAAGCATCAAGAGATAATTGGAACCACTGGAGGGGTTCCAGGTGGTTTATTGTTGCATAGATGGAAGGTAGAGGCTGCGAAAAGATACCATGACACAAGATGTCTGAGAGCAGAGCAATCTTGGTGTCCCAGTTCTTCTGAATAATTCCCTGTTGGCATATGTAAGAACCTATTTTTGTCCATGCCAAAAAGCAGGGCTGCTTACATGTTCCATTCCTAGAACTGTGGCCTTCAGCTTCTCTGTATTGCCATGAGTGGGGTTTGTGCCTGGATAATTGAAATAATCCTTTAACAATATATTCTTCAAACCATGTTGCATTTCTGTGACCCTTGTCATCTAGGGCTTTATCAGAAACAATTTCTGTTTTTTTCCAAGTTATTGGTAACAACATTGAATGGTAAATAATGATAAAAAATATCAAGAACCAATAAATCTGCTTGATTAAAGTCTAAATTCAATTTCCAGATGTATCAGCCTGTGGTTGGACCAATTTTCATGTGCACACCATGTTAATTTGTCATGTGTTTATTTCTTACTGTGAAAATCACACTGCACCAAGGCACATAATTATTTAAAACACTATCACAAACGTCATTAACCAAACCATCTTTATTTAGAATTCTTTTTATGTCTCAAGTCCTCCCTGTCTCAGCCCAGGTTTGTGTGACACTGACAGGCATATCTGGATCATTCTGTTTACCCTGTTGCAGTATTGACATAATGTTAACATTCTCAAAGTCACCTGGGGCTTCCCCACTGCTCTGAAATGAATTGATAATAAACATTAACCATCTGGAGATGTCCTTAGTTGGTTCTTTTGAGACACTCACTTCTAAATTACCCATACCTGGCAACTTAATACTGTTTGAGATGAGTAGCAGTTGTTTTAACATCCTCCTTGGTTACTGTAATGGAAAGTATTTCAACATCATTATTGTCTGATCTCAATACAGCATCTGGCTTTTTCCCAAAGAGAGAACAGAAATATTTTTTAGCACTTCTGCTTTTTCAATGTGATTATTGGCAGTTCTATCCCTTCCATTCTTTGTGATGGCAATCTTAACTGGTTTTAGTGAAAGCCTTATTCGCTTAGCTCCCAAAGATTAGCAAAAGTCAATCTCTGATACTTCCAACCTGCTTTAGCAAGGCAGACTCCCATCAATGCAGATGGAAACCAGCTTAAATTGCATTTAAGTAAGTAAGTCAAACTATATAAATAAAAGTTTTCTCAGAAATATGCAAGAAAATATGTTCATGGTTGAATAATTCATGCAAAAATTCAGCTATTTAGTAAATATAATTGGGGTAATTATGTATTGCTACTTCAATTTGCTGTATGGAGAATGATAGCATTCAGCTATAAATGATTTTTTATAATTTTTGATCTGGGGACTATTCAAACCTAAATAACATATGCCACTTTTTAAATGATCAGCTTTGATTAGATATGTAGCTGTGTTTCTGCCAGCTTTTACTGACGTGTGTACTGAATGCCCATATGTTGTACTGCAGATGTCCCTTTCAACTGTCAAATAAAAACACGTTTGAAAAATCTCTTTTTTTATTTTAACAGAACCATGAAATGATACCACAGTTTCCAAAACTTGGCAAGCATGTTGAATCATATTAACAAAACTGCTTGAAATGTCAGTCACTGATCATGACGAGTAGTTTTCAGTTGCTGCCAAATACTTTAGATTACAAAACCAAATATTTAGTGAAGAAGTGGGCAATTGGGGCATGGAATAACAAGAGCATAGGGCAGAAGTACCTATGTAGTTTCATTCAGAAAAATTACTCTTATGGTTAACAAATATTTAATGGGCTTTACAACATCAGAAACCCAGGAAGATGAAACTCATTTAGTTCTGGAATATAGGAGTGTTACACTTTGAATGTTCATACTGGTTGTGTCATTCCTGGTCCGCATTATTAATAGACAATTTGTATAACTGGTTGGAGATGACAGGAGGAAAAGGGAAATGATGTCTTATCTGTCATGTCCACTTAAGGCAGTGAGTGTTGTCAGATATGCCAAGTTGACTGGGTTTAGAAGTAAGAACTATGGGGTTTAATAAATGCAGGGGAAAAATCTGTTTGAGGGAACTTCAAAGCCATAATCAGCTGATTTTTAAAATCTTTTTAATTTGTGAGATCTGTTGCAGTCTGAGTCAGCATAGATGTAGGTGTCCTTCTCAGCAGAGTTTTTTGCCGCTTTGAAGTTTACATGTTTTAACTGGGGGAGAGGGAGAGAAGACAGGACAAAACTTAACACCTGCCACAAGAAGATAATTACTTAGGAGTTAGGAAGGTTTTGGGGTTGTTTCCCTTGTTGGCATGTAAAATGTGGTTATAGGTTATGGTTGGGTCTGGTAAGTGGAGCTTTATTCACCAAACATACAAAGTAGGAGTTCATGTAGGGTGTAGGTTGCAAAGCTTTGTTTAACATGATGAACATGTGGAGTTTAGTTGTCCTTTATAAAATAGCTTCTTTGTACTGCACCTGTATGATTTATTAGTCATATGTCCCGCAGTAAAGTAATGGGAAATATTGGAGCAAGCATTTAATTAACCGTGACGCTGTTAATTGGTATTGCTGGCTGCCTAGAATTACTTTTCCTGTTCGAATGCATGGAAGTGTGGATCAGAGGTATGAACTGGCCAGTGAGAGGAAGACAGGCACCTCTGCAGGACAGGCTGCATGTATAGAGCAGCTAATTTCATTTGTCTTCCTGGCCTCTCAAGTCCTTGCAGACTTAGACCACTGAAATATTCAATATGGTATATAATTCTTTTCCATGACCACTCTTGTTTATATAATTGTGATTAAGCTTCGAAACTTCAATGGGATATTTTGGGTTAGACTTTTTTCCAGATGCTTGTCTCCATTGTTGTGATAATTAAATTTTTTTTTTTCTTGCACTATTAATGCCTACATTTTAGGATATTTATATGTTTAAATTCCTGGCTATGTCTGAGCTTAGGAACAATGCTTTGTGTTTCATAGAAAATGCTTTCTATTCAGAAACAAAACTTCAGCCACACACCTGAACTTTTACTCCAAACTGTTCAGCTGCTGGCTGGGAGGAATTTCACACTTAACTGCTGAGGGTGGAATCAAGTGCAGTTGTCAGGGTTAACACTGATCAAAATTATTAATGTTTGATGCTGTAGTATATATAGCAATTGTAGCTGAAGAGAACAACGCTGTTGAAACCCCTTGAACGGTTACAGCTATTCTTGAGCAATAAAATGCTTTTTCAAGGGACAGCCTGATTCAATGCAACTTTGTAGAATGAGTTGTGAACTTCTCTTTTCATTTGCCACATAAAGTGCCAAATAAATGTTTGTAATAAAAACACAAGCCTGGGAAGAATGTGTTTTGCCAATTACAGCATAATGTGAGCTACAAAGAAGTGTTCAGCATGGAGTGCATGGGGCTGTTAGTATCGGGTTACAGCAGGGAAAAAGGTGCCTTAATTTACCAAGTAACCAGTGTGGGTTTTATCCCACATTTGCAAGGAAAATCACTGCCTTGAGAGGAAGGAGGTGGGCCTAATCCCATGCAAAATGAATTTGATGAGGGGAAGGAGGGTGAGAAACCAAGGCAGGGGGACTGCAGAGCTCTGATTGATGGTGGGTGGCCAATCCTCCAGCTTGTGGTTGCCACATGCATCTCCTCCAGTTGGGCGAGGAGAGCACAGGGTGGGATTAAACCTTCCATAGCAGAAGTGGTACAAGCCACACAGGACCTGATGGTAACAATTTAGGGGGCCCTTTCACCTATTGCCCAAGATCTTCCACAATTCGCCTTGTTCCCCTTTTCAGGTTTCATATCTCAGAAAACAGAGTTATTTTTTTCAACAGAACTTTTACTTCAGCCTAAAGTTAGACACCGAAATGCTCTGTGGCTGTGGCTCAACTCAGCCTGACGATGCTCTTGAAATAAAGCCTGGATCCTGCTAGCTGGAAAATCAGTAAGAGCTGCCTTGTGCTCAGCTTCTCTGCAGGCCGTTTTCTGTCTTCTTCTGCTTAAAAACCACCTGCTCTGAGGGGATGGCAAAGCATCTCATTCACATGGAGTCAGCGGGAAGCAGCAGCCAAGAGGCAGCGGCGAGTGTGAGCGAGAGGGGATCCTTTGCAGCCTTTATATACCGGAGTTATTTTTAACCACAGCCTCCATGCTTATTACAGTGTTTCCTCTCTCAGACGCTCAGGAAGCCCACTTGGCTCTGTTTCCTGCTAACATTCAGCCCTGGCTCACAAAATCTTTGAGAACAACAGGCCTGAGACTGCTCGGCTCCATTAAAAAAACTGGCAACTTTTCAAGCCCTGACAGAAAACCTTTGAAAACTCTGGATTTCCTCCAGCTAACATATGAGGCTCCTACATCAGTGACAAATTAGACTGAAACAGCACAAAACACTCCTATGTAAATAGCCTTTTTCTGCGTTCACTCTTTTAATAGTTCAAACATTATTTATAGTTATTTCTCTGGTTGGAAAAATATTTTTATATTTTTCCAAAGATGGGTTCTAGTGAAATGTTTTCTTTGTTTGTTTGGATTTTTATGTTTTCTTTTTTCCTTCGAGAATTTTGTGGCAGTTTTCTTAGGCTCCAGGAGCAATCTTTTCTTCCTGGAAACCAGGACAAAATGGCTGTTGTGAGTTCTTCACTGAAAGACTTCTGTCCAACACTGAGCACAAGTTTCTAATGCTGCCATGCCATTCCCCAACTATTAAATAATAGTTATAACAGGCAAGACTGAGTTTTGATTTCCTGAGAGACAACAGGAGAGGTCAGCTGCACTTTATCGCTGACTTCACACATGCATTTTACATGTAACGTAAATTGTATTGAATTTTTTCTTGCTGGGTTTTCACTTCAATTCCAAAGGGACTCCTACTTATTGCCTTCAAGTATCCAAATGGATGTGATCTCCATGGCTGAGAATGATATTTTATTCCTGCATTTCTATTGTACAGCATCCTAAGAAATCTTGATGTTAAGTGACTTCTACTATTTGTGAATAAAAATTACCTGGAATCATAGATGATAAATCCAGATTATTAGACTGGTGGGATTTACTGATTTTCTAGGAGTATTTCCAGTATTTCACATCCTTTTCTGCATCAGCATCACCTTAAAGATTATTTATTGCCCTGGACACAAGCAGGAACCATCAGTAACTTTTCCGTGCCTTTTGTAGTCCCAGTGTTTGTCTCAGAGTGGTTGGTGGTAGCAGGTTCATTGGAGCAGGAGGATTTCCCTGACTTGCCCATTTTCTGTGCAGTGAGGTGTTTTTATTATCTCCTCCCCATTTTAATCATCCCCAGCTTGAGTGTAGGCTCAGAAAATGGTAAGGCTCTGTATTTGAAGGAGAAAGTGATGGAGAATTCATCCCTCCCTGGGACAACAAGGCCAGCTCTTACCCAGCTAAAGGCAACTGTAGCTAATACTATTGCAGCTCTATAAATCCAAGGAATTCTCTTCTATTTTCTCCTTAAAGGATTACCTTCAGTCCCTTAGTTGTGTCCTGAACTACTAGATTATGCCTATTACTCTGTTTTTGAGGTTGACCGTCTCTGTGGGGTTTATATGACAGTAGCATTTTTGCCCTCTGCCTTTCCTTTGGAGCTTGATTATTGTGGGAGAGCACGTCCAATGGGAAAGCTCATCTCTATCATGAGGAATTGTCTCAGTTACACTGTTCAAACAGCTGTGCTTTGCTATACCAGAGACAAGGAAATACTGAACAGGGAGATGAGCATATCAAGCATGATCTTCGACAAGTAACTACCATCATCTCTCAGCCACCATCTCTACCGTGACCCTTATTCTGATTGAAATCACTTTACTCTCTGATTTATCTACATTTCACACAGATGTGGCTAACTTGTGCAGTTGAAAAAGAGAAGTGTATACAATTTCTACATGTGAAATAATTGAATTCCATATTATTTAGCTTTTAGTAACTCGTTGTGCAGTTCAGTTGTTGCTTTTTGGGGCTTTTATCTCACATCATACCCAACAATGGGGTTTTGGCTGTGCCAAGGCTGCTCTCTTTTGAATAGATCATGGCAAGTGAGGCTTTTAAATCCCGCATATCATTTTGGCAAGTGATCTTTATTTTACAAATGTAAAATGGTTGCAGTCATAGCTCCCAGCATTTGCCCTTGTAGTTTATGGAACAAGTGGTATGGAATAGCAGATTCACGTTTACTTTCAGGCAGGAAGCCAGTAGTGCAAAAATGCCTCATGAACTGAAGGGTTAGAGTGAAACCTTTTTAAAAAAGAATCAAGGTGGTTGGGCTGCGTTTATCGTGCACAGCCCAGAGGTCTAAAAATGACTTGTTTTGATGCTATTTGGCACTCACTATAATGAAAAGCTGACTTTGTGCAGATTGACTTTCTGCGTCACAGCCCATCTTGGGACAGTAATACCAACAAGGACAATTAGTTTAACTGTCGTTCACAATTGCTGTTTGTTTGCACTCAGTGGTTTCTGGTAGAAGCTGCAGGACGACCCTTCTATTCCCACTCTTGCCAGGAGCCTCAGTAATTGTCTACTAGTCACTGAAGGACAGACTCACCAAGGACTTTCAAAGCTCATTTACTCTCCTTCAAATATAACTGAAATTTATAGCTAGCAGCTTCTAAAATAACTCACATCACTACCACCTCCAAAAACAGCTCTGGAACCATGTGGCCTTGTGGTTATGGCTCTGGGGTTGTGGTGGTGAAGTCAGAGATTCAAATCCAGTTGTAGGGAGATAAAAAGCTTCAAAGAAAGTGAAACTGGTTTTGCCTTGATTAAGTGGAAATAATAACGCCTCATTTTGCTTACACCCGAAAACCTAAATTCATAGCCAAAAATCAGGTTCAATGCAGAATTCCGTGTCACAGCAAGAGATGCACTGGATGTGAAAGCATGTGGTTGCTATGAAGACAGCTCCTGGCAACTGTCCTGTCAGCGGGGGTTTGCTTCTCTTAGTACATAATATCAAGGTTTGGGATGATAAAAGTCAAGGTCTGAAGCCTTCACAGGCAACACAGACAGAGACTAGTAAGGTCCACTCTATTTTTCAATGTACCTTTTGGCCGAGTGGCTGGTTCAGATAGGAAAAGATTTTGTTTCCTTACTACCTGAGAGCTGCCCAGAGCTCTCTCTCTAAGCATTTAGGGAACATTTTCAGTTGTGCAAGAATCCCATGGATGCTAACTGGAAATTGTTATTATTGTACAATGATTAGTAAATGCAAATACAATAACAGCTCTATGATTTTACATTGTACAGGAATTACAATTAGAAGGAGCCAAATAAAAACCAGACCACTTTATAAGCAGATGACTTTAGCCCTCAATACCAAAATTATCTAAACCTAAACTAAATGTAAGTAGATTTCTGAGTTATTTGGCACATCTGGAAAGCTATGACTCCCCCTCAATATGCAGAATTTTCACAAAGCCATTGCTGTCCTGCTGAGCTATTCCTATAGCCAGTTGATATGTTTTGGGGGCCTTACAGAGAAATCCTTGAAGGAATTTCCTTCAAAAACTGGGCCAGCTCCTACACTGGCTTTAAGGGGGGCCTCCCTACCTGTCGAAAAGAAAACCTGCCCCAAGCTCCACTGATGCTCCAGCCTTGTGGTGTTAGCTTCCAGGTTCTGTATCTCTCACTGACACTGGAACTTCCCACTGTTTACACAGGGTATGAGAGGAATTTTGACTTGAGAATGAAGGTCAGATTTAAGTCTCATTTCATTGTACACAGGATGTAAATGTGAAGGCATATTTCAAGCATAAATGTCTACAAACTCTCTGCTATGGACGATAACAAGAAGAGTCCATGGAGTTATTAATCCTAAGAATCGCTGTTACTGGGTTAAGAGGACATCTAGATATGAGCATGTCACATTTTTCTGATTTATTTAGTAGCATTCCAATGGGAAAACATAGAGATGATAACATGAGTAGGTGGTACATATTGTCTCTGCAGGAAAATACAAACCTGATTCCTTGGTGACAAGCTTGGCAGATTATTTCTTGAGCTGCATCAAGATTAAGTCTGCAACAGAGGCAGATCTGAAGCATTTACAGAAAGAGATCTGATGCTTCTGTTGTTGGAATCCAGTGGATATCAAAGATGTCTTTGAATTTCTGCAATTAGAAGGAGCCAAATAAAAACCAAATAATTTTCCAAGCAGATGGCCTTAGCCCTCGATACCAAAATTATCAAGTTCCCTACATAGTGGTTTTAAGATAGATGCTAATGGATCTTTGAGCAAGAAGCATTAGTGATCTGGACTACAGCAACATTTTAATTAAGAAGTTGTACAATAACAGACTCAAAATGTAAACTTCAGAACATTTAAAGCCTAAATTACTGTGGGTTCAGAACTGGCATTGAGCATGTAATTTTTAACATTCCAGACTGCCTTCATTATAGTTCAAGAAGCCACAGAAATACACCGTTACGAGCCAGGAATAGTTCGTCCTTTTATTTGGAAAGAGAATTACAGAGGGAGCTATTGGGAACTGGAGCTTAGTTCCTAAAGCAGGAGCAGGCCACGGTATTTTTATACACAACTGCAACCACAGACTTGCACTCATTCAAACATGCCGGACTAAATGGTGCCGGCTGTATAAATACTCAACACTAAGTTAAAACACAGGTTCTTTTTTATTTCAGCTTTGAAGGTTTATCATGCTATTTCTACTTTTTCAATATAATTTAAAGTCTAGATGACATTTATATATACATATATATATATATATATATATATATATAAAAGGGTGCCAGTAACTTAAACCTACAAATTAAGACCGTGGTTCTTCAGTAGGTTTGGAGAAAGGCTGATTCCTTTCTGGACATTGTTGATGGACACAAAGCTTGCTTACGTTTGTGAACATCCACTTAAAATTACGAAGTAAATCCTTCAGGATTTGTTGTATTATTATTTTTTTTCCAGTGAGTTACTCCACAACTGCGTCAGAATGCTCATATAATATTTTTTTCACATAACTTCTCGGTATGCAAAATATGTAAGGCCCCAGTCTGTTCTGAATTACATTCATGCAAACCGTTGAAACCTAAAAGGGAGTTTAAAATATGCATGAGTAAGGAAAACAAATGGAGCCTCAATTTGCAGAGTGCCTTGAGATTTTTGAAAGATTTTCTGGAGATCTTCACAAGATCACTGTACACTTTGTTACCTGTACCTTCAAGACAGAGAGAGGTTCTGATTCTTAAACTACTGTAGTCCAAAACAGGTTTTATCAATGCTTTTGATAAATGAAAATGGTAGGAGCAGCAGATGCCCCACACTAAGGTTCTAAACTCACTATAATTAATTAAAAAGCTCAAATGGAAAAATACCCTAAATCTCATGGCTGGTCAGATATCAACTCTGGTTTTGTTTTACTGGGAGCAGTAAATAAACCTGACATGAATAGACATGAAAGGACATTCTAGAAGTGGTTGGTTGCATTAATTCTGTCCAGGAACACTAAGAGCACCACAGACTGGCTGCCCTCTCCTTTGTTGTCTCTTTTCCCCTGTGTTGTTATAAAATCAGGGGAATTGATTTTGCTTCACGACGTTGGTTGACTTGGGCTATAGAGCTGCACTTCTAAAGCCTGATTTCTGGGAGAGAACACTTTTTAAATGCTTTACGAACTGTTTTGGCTATTTTCAGATTGACTATTGAACCACAGTGGAAGTCTATGTATTCAAGATATTTCGGGTGATTGTGTAACTGGAAAAAACTGTCCTGATTTTAAAGTATTTTTGGCCTACAAGTGGAAGTAAATAAGCAATTTTAGAGACTCACTGGAAAGTAATTGCTTCTGCAGGATGATGGCTGTGCCAGGAACTCTGGCAGATGCACTGAACCCTCACTATTAAGCTTCAAAAAACCCTATTTTCTGATGCAAAGGATTGAAACCAAGGATATGTAATCTAAAATGTAAGGAACTTGGAAAGAACGGATGTCTGTGAAGGGAAACGTCCAAGCATATGAACTGCACTAGAAGGGAATACAAGGGAAAAAATGCCTGGTAGAGTCTGGAGGCTCCTTGGCTTGTCGTGGTGGGAAGCAGGAGCTGTGGTGGCAGCGAGGGTGAGAATCTGGTCTGCGGGTGGAGCTGCTCTGACCCCCAGACCTCCAGGGTTATCAAATGTGGTCTTGGGCTGATCAAGAGCTTGTGCAGGAAGAGATGCTGATGACAATGACATGAGAGAGAGCAGGAGCAAGAGAAGTGCCTTGTTTTGGGTGACACTGAACCACTGGATTACAGCCCTTTGCTAAGAACAGTCTGTCCCTGCACTTCCATCCAGTGATTCATCCGTGACTAGGAAAGAGTCATAAAAGCACCACTGTCAGCTAATGTGTCATTAAAGGAAGTGTTCTGCTTCTTTTTTTCCTAAACAAGAAGTTGACAAAGAGTTGTTTTTCCCTGATCACGCTGTAAACTGGCATTTCAAAGGCTGGAGTGACTTGCCTTTGCTGTTGCTTTACTTGCATCTCAAGGCTGTAATTGAATTCACCCAGGCTGGTTTGCAGGTCTCTGCACTGTCAGTTCTCTCTATGGCTCCTCGATAGAAATCCCTGCTCTTACCTCCAGCAGCATAAGAGTTGATCAGAAAACCTCAAGGGGCTGTGGACAGCCACATGCTCTGTAGTAAAGGACAGGAGTAGCTTTGAAGCTGAAAGAAAATTTTTCACCTGCAGAAAAATTTCGAGATATATGTATGACCGACTCCCTCCCAATGAGTTTTCTTTTCTTTCTCCTTTTCTTTTTCCCTTTAATTTTTCTTTTCCCTATTTTCTTTTTTTTTTTTTTTAAACCAATATTTGCTTCAGCTGTCCTTTCCCTGTATTCCCAGACTGGAGGCTATAGCACAGCAATCAGCAATAGTTTTTTGGTTGTGTAGATTTATCTTTGTAGATGCTTCTTTACCAATCCAGACCAAATGGGCATGTCCAAAGAACTTTAGCCTTCCTGAGGCACCCAGAATAGTTCAATACAGGATGATAACAGAAATAAAGGATTTTTAATGCTTCAGGATGTATGACTTTGCCTTTAGGATTTGTGTCTGGGTTCAATCAATGCAGTAGCAGGGTAGTAAATGAGCCATATGAGCACTACCTCTCTCTTTATGCTGATGGGACACTCAATTCCCTTCTGAGGCACACTGAGAGGAGAGGGGAGAGCCTCCAGAGAGAGAAAATCTTCCCAGTTACAATAAAATGCCAGTGCCATGGTGAAATGTGCATGTCTCTGTTTTTCTGTAGTGTCATGGATAGTAAGTATGAGGTGCTGAATTCATTAATATTAGCAAAGATCCAGTTTCCTGTCTGATAGAAATTTATAGCATCATAATTCATTTTTTTGCTGCACTTTAGAGCAAGCAAAGTCACTGCATTCTGATTAAATTATATATATACTTATAAATTTATATATTTATATATTTGGAAGATATAAGCCATCTCTGTATAAGCTATATTTAGGTGTGGACACACATATATATATATAAGTCCAAAGATTTTGTCTGAAAAAGGCACTGAAGGGAGGCTACAAGAGGAGAAGGGCAGTGTCATCTGTGCAAAAAGAAGCTGTTTTGCCATTATGCAGGTTTTTGAAGTTGTTTCCATGTGTTTTTTAGGAAAAACAAATGGCCTTGCTATATAATAAATCCATGTCACGTGTATATAAATACACCAGAAACCATCACTAGCTCAGTGTCAAATGGCACAAAACAAGCACACCCCAGTTAAACCTTCCCAAACAACCTGCCCAAAGCTCCAGCATTAAAAAGGTGGAAGAAAAAATTACAAGGTTCATGTAACTACCCCATGGATACAAATTTCATAAACTCTCCTATCATGAGCTCATCTGGGTGGTTGTGTTTGTGGGGTATTTGCTTAAAACATCACCCCTTCAATGATGTGTTGGCTCAGCTGTGCTGTGGGAAGGGTTGTGATGGAATGTTATGCCAATACTGTGCTTTTTCCATCTTGTCACTGCCCCTGGCTGTGTGGCAGCACTTCCTGAGTAAATGGGCTTGTGGCAGGAGAGGAGCAGCTCCATTTTTCATTCCAGAAGCTTCTGCAAATGGATGATCCTGCAGAACATGAATGCACACCTTCCAGGAGTCACTAACACTGGGGTTTTGGTGGCAGGATGGAAACTGGTGGCTTTGGGCGTGTAGCGAGTTGCTTCAGGGACAAGGTGCAGGCCTTGTCATGTGCCTTTTCATGTGTCTGTTTGGCCAGAGCAAGGTGCAGGCTCTTCATTTGTCTGTTTGGCCTAGAGCACAGCTGACTTTTCAACTCCTCCACAATTTCACATTAACCGAACAAGTCGTTGGAAACCACTGAAACTCAACTCTCTACGAAAGCAATGGTTCCACAACCCTGAGCTGCTGAGCAGAAACTGATGTAGTGTTTGAACTGACAATGGTAAATTACAGTGACTATCAGCAATGCTCCTCTTTTCCTTTGGAGATAGTTTGGAGGGTGTTGCTATGGCCAGGGAAGATGCTCCTGGAGAAGGACAGGACAGCTCTGCATGCCAGGCAGTGAGACTTGTAGTTGTCTTCTCCTCCTGTTGCTTTTCTGAGAGCTCAAATAGCCATTTTGACAGAAAAGCAATTTTTCAAACTCACTCTCATCTTTGAAACTTCAGCCTGAGCACAAACAAAACTCATTGCATCTCATCAGTGGCATTGCCTATCTCCTTGAGCTCTCAGCCTGCGCTCTCACTGATAGTGGTGTGCAAGGTGAGGAGCGGACCCCTGGCTCTACAGGAGAGAGACAAACCCAACTAGATTTAAATGTGAATGACAAGTGAGCTCTTTAGGCAAGGACTGATTTTGTCTTTGGTGCTTGCTCACTCTGTGGTGCATGGGAGGTTTTTGTGTGCTTGGGACTTCTCAATACCACAGCATGAGTCAATAAAATAACACGACTCAGGGCAGGTCAGTTACTGGGAGCAGGCGTGATATGAGATCGCCAAAAGCAGCCGTGTGTCACTGAGAGCTGCAGCACTCCCAGCAGATGTGATGGATTTGCCACAGGAAACGCGGGAGAAATTCTCTGGCCCCTCTGATGTGGGTCAGAAGGGGAATCACAATCATCTTCCAATTCTCTCTCCCCCTCCAAATTACTCTTGGCTCCTGCACCAGTGCAGCTGGTAAGGACATGCTGCGAGGCAGCCCCTGTAGGCGCTCTGGACTCTGAAATGTGCTGCTCAGTGAAGCAAGTTAGTAGTTGTCATTCCCTCAAAAAAGTCCAGAAATAATATCTTAGAGCCAAAGTGAAGCCTGCCAAGGAATGAATGCCCTTGGGTGGAGATTACTGATGCTGTATTTGTTATAATAGGCAGGAGAGATCAGACCATTCTTTAAAATAAGCTACAGTAAACAAGTTGGGTAGCTGAGCCCTTCAGATGTTTCATTACTGATGAGTTTTAAAGTTAAGAGCTTCTATCTTACAAATCTTGATCGAGGGAAAGATAAATGTGCTGTTTTTTAGCATTTCACTACAAACATGGTGTTTGTGCCAACTGACACAATGATTAAATATGGTCGTCTCTTCTGAGAAATGAAGAGAACTGTAACCGCACCGAGCTCCCCGCCACCGATTTGAGATAAAAAGACTCAAATCATGTGTGGTTTCCTTCAGACTACATTTGTGGTGCAGCGTTTCGTGAATGATGTTGTCCAAAGTCAAAATAATCTGTTTTGCCCAAAGATATTTTTACAGAAGACTGCAAGAGTTTATTTTTCAACGGAATAATAGAAAAATTAATTTATCCTTTGCACCATGCTCAGTGATGGCTCTTTGTTAGTGCAGAGGTTCAATGCTACAGTGTGAGATGGGAATTATTATGTGCCAAATTGCTTTCATTCTAACAATGGCTAAAAAGGCAATAGCCTCAAAACAAGTTGAATATTGTGGGGTTTTTTAAAATAAAATCTAAAATTCAGGCCATTTTCCCACCACTGTGCCCTAACCCCTGTGCCTGCTCTTGCAGAGTGGTGCCCCCAATACCCCTGAAACAAGGGCTCAGCCCAGCTTCATGCAGCATCGTGGGGTTGTGACAGCAGCCCTGGCACTGATGGGTGCTATTTTACACAGAAAATGAAAAGCAGCTGTTTCTTTCTTTTCGAGAGTATCAGAAAAACAAGAAGATGGTTCCTTCCCTATGTGGGCCAAAGGCTCCTTCAGCCCTTTCACTTTCAGCCACGTGGGTAGTGCTAGTTCTCTGCCTTTCTCTGAGGAGGTTTTCCAATTTATTTCACTGTTGCTCTTTCAAGGCCCGTGGGAATTAGCTACAACTGTCCTTCCCCTGTTACATACCAAGATAAAAGCAGTGGTGGAGCCACCCAAAAACACCAGAGAAACAGAGTCACAGCCCCAGACACCTCAGCACCCTGAGGGTGCTACATGCACTGTGCTCTGTAGCCTCTCGAAGCCCTGCAGAAGGCTTGGTTTGCTCGCTCTGGGGAGGATGCCTCACCCTCCTCATAAGCCAAGTGCAGCTGTACTAGAGCTTCCTTCACCACCAGCTCTGATACCTCACTGGTACCTCCAGTGACCAGCAACTCCTTTTGCCAGCTGCCACCAAGGCATGAATCTTTGCTTGGCATCAGTCATGGCCCATTCCCCAAACTCCAACAGGTGTATCCCAAGTCCTCTAAGCTGTGCTTTATAGGACATGGGCTTTATAGGACATGGGCTTGGGGCAGTGGCCTGCTGTCCAAATAACTTTCTGGAACACCTGGACACTGCCAGGAATAGGAGCTTAGAGGAGATTCATTGTGACTGACAATTGTGACTCATTGTGACTGACCTGCTAATGCTTCCTGTGCCCTGATGGTCCTGAACCCACAATGTGGTATTTAAACCTTTCCTCTGCTGATGGAGCTGTTCAATGGCTCTGAACCAAAGGCTGTTGAAGATGGGATCTCACATGGAGCACCATTAAATGTTGGGCCACAAAACAGCAGGCTGACAGCCTCCCTTCAGAACTGCACTATGGATGCAGGGACAAGCAGCTGTAACATTTATTTTCTCTCTCACTCTGTGCAATGGGGAGAGGAGATGGTCAGAAGCCAGGAGATGTGAGGCCAACATCCCCCACACAAGCACCAAGCCAGCAGCTTCTAACCCATATGGCAAAGGACAGGGGAACCAGTGGGCTAGAGGGAAAAGGGAAAAATACCTGGTGCTCAGTCTAAAAGATGAGGCAGCATTTGCAGCTGTGGGTGTGGATGGAGGGCAGGGAGCAGAACGTTTTTGGTACCAGCTGCCCGACAAGGCAGAATGGGACACACCATGTGCCACTGTACCTTCCCACAGCACTGGCTTTCCCTGTGCCCTCGCACAACCAGCACTCTCGCCCAGGATTCATGCAGGAAACGTGGGTGAGAGATTCTCCGAGAGCAGAAATAATCCTGCACCCAGCCCAGCCTCCCTCTGTGCTGTGCTGTGCCTTGACTCAGCGTGTGGGGAGTCACAGCTGGGGATGTCCCACAGCACCTGCAGGAAACTTGAACTAAGTGTGGAGGTGGTGGTGTTGTGAGGGCAAGAGCTTTGATGAGATCAGCGGGGGGAAAAGCCTATAGGAACGATTACGCTGATGTTTTGGAGCTGAGATCCTACAGTCCCTGGGAGCATCACCTGCAGAGTCCACACCTAAGGACAGGACCTGTGGCAGCAGCTCTGGGGCTGCAATTTTTGGAAGAGATGCATTTTTTGGTGGAGGTTCCCCCCCAACTTCACACAGGACTCTGAGGTCTCCCCTGCATCAATTCTATCAGTAAATGCATGCACACAAACACGTGCTCTCCTGGAAGCAAACTCTTCTAGCTTGACTTTGCTTTAACTTCCAGGCATTTCAGCTGCTGTTTCTTTTCTCTGCTGAATTCACGTTTTCACCCCAATAAAAAAAAAAATCTTGTATTTGCTACAAAAAAAATTCACTTCATTAATCTGAATCCCTCTGGCTTTACTGTCACAAAATACTACTTGGAAAAGAGAAAGCTGCTTCATTGCTGCTGCCTCAGAGGGTTTGGGCACTCCAACACTTCAGTCAGGAAGACCAAAATGTTCCCTCCTTCCCACCACCTCCACCAGCATGTTTCAAGAGTGAGCAAGAGGGAGGGAATAAAACTATTAATGCCCCATCTATGACTGTGTCACTCCTCCAAAATAACGTCTGTCGTCATCAGCCTATGATATTTTGGGTATTTGACACAATACATGGGAGATAAGTTTGGGGACGTAATTTTGCACTGCAATCGTGAGCCTTCAAGTGCTGCAGCTTGTGGCTCTGGCTTTACTTGGAGATGTCAGGATGTTTTGAGACAGGCATCAGTGAGGGCCAGATGAAGCTTCTGCGACAAGCTGAGTGCTCAAATGGGCCTGCAAACTTCTAGTTCAGGTTGATTTTTTTTGGTGTGTACTGTATAGAACAAAATGGAGAGAAAATCCTGATTTTTCTCATTGTAGAAGCCAGTTTTATTGGTAACAAAATGATCCTATTGTCCATATTTACCAAAAATTTTGCTATATAAAAGATATCTTTGATTTCTGATATCAAGAGATTTAAGAAAAATTGTAATAAGAATGGAAGTTCGAAAATCTGTGAGCTCTCTAAGAGCAACACACAGTAGTGCATTAAAGGTTGTGTAGCACTAATTCTGAGGGATCAAAATGACTCTCAAGTTATTTGAATTTCTCATTATGCACTTTTTAGGAAAAATTTGGGCAATCTTCATGCTGTGGGTTTGGTGTTGTAGTTTTTCCTTCTTGGCAGTTACAATTAATTTGGATGAAAACAGTGACAACAGCTGTGGAAAAACGCACTCCAGCTTTATCAAATGGGCCGAGTGAGGCTTGCCATAATCAGTGAGTGGTGTAATTCCATGCAGAATATTAATGCAATATTGGCCCCCTTCCAACAGAGCTCTTTACAGCTCCATTGAAATACTATTTGCTCTGATCTAACACTAGTTATAGATGTTACTGCCCTTTTTTTGCCATTAACTATGTGAGGCAGAAGGGCTGTTTCTGTTCAACACATGGATCATGCAGAATGCTGTTCATTTCAGAGCCCAAATATAACATTTTATCATCTAGTGAATCTGAAATTTGCTTGGATAGAACTCAATCTTGCACCATAGAAGTCTATGAGTATTTAATGAAAGCTAAACATGGCCTGCATTGATATAATTTATGGATTTGTTGTTTATATGCTAAAGGCTTCTTTTCAAGGCTTATATCACTGTATTAATTCCTTTAAACATGTCCATCTGCACTCAAATAATAAAAATACACACATGGACTGTAATGAAATACCATCCTGAACCATGCAGGGCAAGAAAATTCATGCAGCAACTATAGCAACTACTAAAATAGCAAAGCACACTAGTTTCTGACATGAACCTGTTCCTAATGTCCAAGAGACACTGTGTGCTGCAAGCTTTATATACCAGTTCCCAAAATATCCGAGTCCTGATAGGATGAGAAAATACTGTCATGTTCTTGCACCAGGCCAATTACAAAGCTGTAGTTCCTGTGCTGGTAAAGATGTTTCCTGTTGATAACACAACAGGACAACATAGCACTTAGCTGCTAATGTTATCTGGGACTCTTGTGACCTCTTGGAAACTTTAACAATTGTAGAGTCCAACACATGTAGAAGCCTCTCTTCTTGTGCTTTTGTTTGAATAAATAAGCAAGAAAGAAATAAACAGTTGCTCTGCAGCCATGTGCTCATTATTGGTCAGGGAGTAATTAGAGATGCTTGAAACATAGAGAGCTCAGCTCAGGGAGCAACAGGTTCCTACCTCTGATGCAGAGCAGTGCTTGACTGATAAGTCCTTTTCTAAGCAAATGCAGTGCAGTGAGTTCTACACTGTAATATTTTTTGTCTATTTAAACATACTCATCTTCAACTTTATAGACTGGCTTTTTGTGTTTGAAGATGAAAAAAGAAAATTTCATTTGTTTATAATGTCAGCATTTCTGAACAGTCCTCCTTCATTATCCTTTCCCTCAAGCTTTTCCCTCAACTTTTATACTGAAATTTCTTCAAATCCTTCCTCTTTGTGCAGTTTTGTCCCATTTCCTTAGCCAGACAGCAGCAGTGACAGGTACACCTTGGAGCAGCATTCCAGGAGTTTTAAAAAAGGGCTTCCTGAAAATATAAAACTGCAGCTGAGTTTGGGTGTTATATTACCTCTCAATAACTGGCTGTTTCTAGCACACCTTTGATCTCCTTTGAGATCTCCTACACCCACCATCCAATAGATATTTGCCAGCCCACAAAGCCTTTATGTACAACCCCCTTAAATCTTGATACTACAGGAAACCCAGTGTCCCTACTTCCTCCTAGACTTCGTGGGATAATTGAATTCTTCATAGTCTGCTGGGGAGGAGCCAGCAGCTTCTATGACCTCTTTAACTACTTAAAGTGGAGCAAGATTTGCCCTGATTTGGAGCAACACCCATTCTCACCAGTGCAATCCAGTCTGTCCATGAAGAATCACTCTGCAAAGCTTTCCCTGAAATCCAACAGGTACATCAGTGACCTGTAACCCAGTGGCTTGAAGATCTGTAAATAACAGATGGATGGATTTACCTTATGTGCCTGATTTCCCTAGATATTCTTCTATCCCTCAAAATCTGTGGTGCAACCATCATGCTGCCTCAGATGGTCTGAGAGTCTCAGATAAGAAATTCTCAGAAGAAATTCTCAGATGAGATATAGGAAATTCCTTGACAAAAGCACTTTTCCTAACTTACTAGAAAAAAAAAAGATAATTTAAAAAGCTTTATAATTGAATATTTGGGCTTCAGTTCAGTGTGAAGAATGAGTCCTTTCAATGGTCTTTTAAACACGCCATTGCTCTTCACCTACACCTGCCCAACTGGAATAGCAAAGGTAAACCTAGTCTGCGTTCTTCCTTGCTCCATTGTTATTCCTGCTGGAAAGAGGCAGAACTTCTTGCAGTGGTTTCCTTTGAGTGATGCTTATTCACAGCAAGTCACAGTGGGAGTGGGTGGGAGGCAGAGTTCATTCATTTTTGTAGCATAACATAGAGCAGATTGTGTTTGGATTTCACTAGATATTTGTTGTTTTATGTTTCTTTGCTTTATTTTGGAGAAGGGCCTGCAACAAAACTTTGATCCAAGGTACAAATCCACAGCCAAGATTTGAACTAAGCCTACAAAACTTTCTCCAGAACGGGCTGTAGGCCAGCATGCTGTCTCTAGGAGCGTCTTGTTCTTCACGTTGCTGAGCATTTGATGCGGGCCTGTTTCTGTTTATTTATTTGACCATCATCCTGCAAACAAACTCAGAGGCTCCATGATGTAGTCCATTATTTGTTGAGAGTAATTCAACCCACAGCAAAATGAAGTTTCATTGATGCAATGCTGCAACTGTCAGGGTAGGACATAAGACCAGATGGACACAGAGATGCAGTGTTGAGGAGGAATGAGATAAGACAGAGGTTATAAGCTGGGCATAATTTCTGATGTTAAACTCAAAATTATCCAAATCCTCTGGTTCAATGAGTTTGTCAACAATCGCAGAGCAGCAGAACAGCTGAAGTGGGAAAAGTGGCTTTAATCTTCCAGTGTAATGTCATGGATTTTGCAGGGCTATGGAAGGTCTCAGTTTCAGATGGCTGTTTGCACCAGCTTCTTGGGAGCTTAGTCTGGGATGCATCCTCATAAAACAATACTCCACCATTTTCAGGAGAACAAATACAGATCCGAGTTTAGCTATAACCCCTATCTCTAAAAATATCCCTACGTCTTTCTCTTTAGGACTTGGTGTGAAGGAAGAGAGTGCTGCCCAGAGCAGTGATGACACTGAAGAGCCCACACCATGATCTCCACACAGCCCCCGCATTGCCAAAGCCCAGGAGGTCACAGTCACAACGCAGGAAATGTACAAGGACTTTAAAGCCCATCTTGTTCTCTCATACCCTGCCATAAGGAGGGACACCTTCTATTAGACCAGGCTGCTCCAAGCTCTGTCACACCTGATCTTGAATATTCCCGGGGACAGGGCAGCCACAGATTCTCTAGGCAACCTGTGCCAGGGCCTCACCACCCTCAAAACCAAATTTTTTCCTAACATCCAATCTAAACCTTCTCTATGTCAGTGTGATGCCATTCCCCTTTGTCCTGTCACGGCAGGCTCTTGTAAATAGTCTCTTTCCATCTTTCTTGTGGGCTCCCTTCAGATACTGGGAGGTCACAGTTAGGTCACCCTAAAGATTTTCTTCTCCAGGCTGAATGAGCCCAGTTCTCTCAGCCTTTCCTCACAGGAGAGCTGCTCCATCCTTCTGATCATCTTGGTAGCCTCCTCTGGACTTGTTCCAACAGGTCTGTGTCCCTCCTGTGCTGGAGCCCCCAAAGACCCCAAGTTTTTCACTAATTCCCTAATGTACAATAGCTACAAAAGGGAACCTCCTGCATCTGCCTGCAGCAAGCTGTAACTGCTTTCACAAACGCTGAGTCAGGACAACGTGCTGTAACTACAGGAAAAACAAGTTTTATCTGTGTGTAGGGAGGGCATGACTTAGAGAACACACTGAATTGCACAAAAATCCGTGGAAAAACGTTTTACAATTCTCTGTTTACATTTTGACTTCTCCTGTAGCATAAGTAACATTTTTGCATAGTTAATTACCATGGCAATTAAGAAAATTCATATTGTCCCTTGACTTTGTTCTCTCATGCTGTTTTCTGCAAGGCCATCAACCCTTGCCATGCCAGGGCTGCTGAAATTACAAACAGCACTGGGTGTCAACCACAAAGTGGAAAAAAAAGCACTGAACATATTGCAACACTGCATTTGGCACAAGATAAGGACAGAGGTGCCAAGCCTTTTTATTTTCACAGAATAAAGTCAGAAATAAACAGGTGCAATCTCCTAACCAGAGGCAAATCCACTCCAGATAGTCTCATGATCTCTATGTGTAAGGATGTTTTATAGACAAAACCAGCTCAGATTAGAATTGGAAAGCAAATATAAGCAGTCCAAACAGTATTCCAGCAGAAAAAGATGACAAGAAAGAAGGAAGAGTGGGAAAACCTTAAAAAACACAGAACAAAAGACTCTCTTCAGCTGGAAGACCAAGGTGGAATGAAGCTCTTCTAAGGTACCCGTTTTACTTGATTGGGAAGTAGGTTCTGGCTTAATTTATCAAGATAAAACCAGTTTTCCCTAGAGCTAATCAAGTGTGTGGGGGAGAAAAGGTCTTCTTTCTTTTATATTATATCACACAGGAGCTTTCAGACCACCAGCTGAGGTTTAATTTGTGACCTGGCAATGTCCAGTACCAATGTACAACCCCAAGTAGCTGCTCCTGTGCTGCTGCACTGAGTCATCCCTCCCATTGGCACTGATCCCTCTACTGCACTTTGCAGGAGTACCAGTATCGGCCACATGAGAGAAAAAGAAAGAAAGTTAAAACTATCCAGCTAAATTGAGAAGTTGCTCAACTCCAAAAAAATCACACTGCATAAGGCTAAGAAAATAATTTAATGCACTAAAGTCACTAAAATAGCTGTGCCTTCCAAATCAAGGCACGTTGAGTACATACCATTGTGACTCTCACTGGTCCCTACTGGGAGCAGTGTGCTCGGAATGCCATCTGCTGGCAGAGCTGCCCAGGGAGGGCAGGGGCACAAAAGCCGTCGTTTGTAGCTCTCGCTCATTCTAAGAAAGCCGAGAGCAGTTACACACGCACTACTACAGGAAATACAACTGCTCGGACAGGGAGTGCCGCTGACACACCGGGAGAGAGAGACAGTTATCTAATCAAGGAGCAATTAAATCATGCGGAACGAAGCAACAGCTCTGCGTGCCTGGGGAGGGACAGGGCACATTTCCTGCTGCAAGGATCTCAATTGTTGGCAATTGCCAACACAACTATGAAACCACAGTGAGCTGAAAACACACATTAGACTCTCCACTGTGATTTGAAACATGCAAATTGTCTTTTAAAAGTCTTTTGTATTAGGCACTTACCTATAAACATGGTGGCAAACCAAGACATTTACGTTTTACCACATTAAGCAGAAAACAAAGTTCAGTGAGATAAAGGTTTAGCAGTTGGTCTAAGAACAAAACTTGTGGGAAAAAAATTACTCATAGGATCACAGACTAGTTTGTGCTGGAAGAGATATTACAGCCCATCTCATTCTAATCGGGACACCTTCCACTATCCCAGGTTGGTCCAAGCCCTGTCCAGCCTGGCCTTGGACACTTCCAGGGATCCAGGGGCAGCCACAGCTTCTCTGGGCACCTGTGCCAGGGCCTCCCCACCCTCACAGGGAAGTTTCCTCTCAGCGTCCCATCCAAACCTGCCCTTCTTGTATGAGACAAAGTGCTGGAATAACATCTCTTGTTTCTGCCTTTCTGCCTGTGCAGCTACACAGGCACCCACACTGTAACAACAAATGGATGAAAAGGAGAGGGGGCATTTTGCTTTCTGAGCACCAATTTTATGGTGCATGGGTGGATTTTGCAGAGAATAGAAAAATGAATTTTTTTTTCAGAACTTGGTAAACAAATCAGGAATATCAGTACTTCTTGCTTTTATAAAGTTCTGTTCACTTATTCAGGCTTCACATTAGAAGAGATATACTCTGAGATTAGAGGCTACTACATGGTGTCGATCAAACTGAAAAAGAATCAGGCAAAGTACAACTGATTCAAAGAGGACTTTTTGCCCTTTATTACCTTCTGGACAAGCATGGCTGATGCCCCATCATCAAAACAGTCAAACTGTGACAAAATGGGAGAAAACATGGTTCTGGTCTGCAAGATCCAAAGTTCAAGGGGAAAACAAAGATACGGAGAGTCACATTTTACAGGCATAATTAGAGCAAACACTTGGAAAAATAAAGTCAGCAGAAAGTGATTTGTCAACCAGTTACAGTTTTAATAGAAAAAGTTTTAGTCCAGTCATAAGCTTAATTGTTCAAATGAAAATGAGTAGTGGAACTGAAATCTTGAACAAAGTGATTTCATTTCAACATCAAGCTTGTTAGGTGGCAGAGTCAGAACACACCTGTCCACACCCAATCGTGCCAAAAACTGGGTGTGTGATTGTTGCCAAACACCACCAGCCATTAGACTTCCTGAGGCAGGTCTTCTGCAATGTCACAGCAGCTGCAGCTTGGGGGAGTTTAGCTGATTTTTGGCTAATTGTACACACAGGTGCCTTCTATATACAGTCTACAACGATTCAGTGAGGACAGTGACTGAAATACTTCTCACTCTTTGTGGATACTCCTGGACTCTCCCACCAGTGCAGAATTTTGCACACAGTGTATTATCACATCACTTCTGCAGACACAGATATTTAGATTTTGGTGGTTTAAGTTTAGCACCTCTCAGGAGTACTAAATTCAACCCAAAACATCCTAAAAGTTGTGTAAAGAAAATACTGATAACCGTCACAATTTTCCTGAAAAAAAACCTCACCAAAACCCAAAATAACTATGTACACCCATGCCAATTGTAGCTTCTTGGAAAAAAAAAGAAATGGCATGTAAAAAAAATAATACCTTTAAGAAAAATATTGTGACCTGTTATTCACTCTGCCAGGAAGATACAGTAATAGCTGTTTACAAACAGAAAAGATAGAGAAAGAAAACATCTCTCCTTAGGGCAAATGAAGTTAAACAATTCTAGCAAACTATAGCAAAAAGGGAAGTATTTGCCCTAAATTAACACAAAAGGCAAGCTGGAAGAAAGATGGCAACTGCATTTCTGTCGGCCTCTTCTTATACAGTAACTTCCAGGAAGAGCTTGGAGTACAGTACTATTATCTGGAAAAATAATAATAAACTCCCAGTCTTCCTACCAAATTACATCACCTCTAGAAGTGTGTTGGTCTTTTAATACCTAAGCTAAAGCTTTATGGCTACATATTAAGTTGGGAACTTGTTTGATGAACAGAAATTTAGAAAAGCAAATACTGGTCAGTCGGCAGAGGGTTTCCAGGCCCTGTGGAGTCACAAGGTGGGAACTCTTTCACATGCATTTCAACTGACTGGAGCCAGCAATCCTGCTTCCAGAGACTCTCCCACAGGCACTTACTCCTGTCATCTCTTGTTCTCAGTTAACTCAGTCTTTAACAAACCCCTATTTTTGTTTCCAAACCTTTCACTTGAAGTTCTCTCAGATTAATTCCTTTGAAACCATGCAAAAAAAAAAATCTAACAGTATTTTTTGACTTCAGGTAATTTCAACTCATATTCTGCAATTTTTTAAAGTTAACAGAGCTATAAATGAGTTAAGGCACCCAAATGCCCAGAAAAAAAAAATAAATACCTTGGGCTAAATACAACAAAGTGTTCAGCAGTCATTTAATTGCACAGTCATCTCCCTAGTTTGTAGCACAAAGCTGCCAATGTCTTTAGGGATCCTAAAATACAAATACTAGAAACTCTGTGACTGTAACGGACAAGGCATCAACAAGACATTCCCAAGGTTCATTCTGGATTCCTGGCTCCTCAATGTAACTGCTACTCCTAATGTAATTAGCATTTAGCAGCAAGATCAGCATGTTCTAAGAATGAAATAAATATTCACACAATCAATACTAATGGTTCAAAAGCTCAAACACATTACTGAAATCAATAAATTTCCAATCTTTCTTCTGTCAATCCAAGATTGCAGAAACAAGACCCTTGGCAACACCACTCACAGCTCTCAGGACCACAGAAGCTTCTGCAAATGAATTCTAGGCCTGAAGGTTTGCTGTCTGTGGTGCCTGAGAGGTGTTTTACTGTGTTCGGAGCTGGTAGTCTGTGAAGGGGAAAAAAACAACAAAAACCCAATTTTAGTAATTTGTCTCATTAAAAGAAGTAAAGTAGAGCAGTAAGTTGGGATAAAGTGATAAAATGCATTCTTATGTAAATATATATTAATACAAGAATATGCAAATATCAATAAGTACTGAGAGGTGGAATAGCCTTCAAGTGAAGGAGGGAAGGGTTAGATGGGATATCAGGAATAAATTCTTTCCTGTGCAGGGGGTGAGGCCCTGGCCTCAGGTTGCTCAGGGAAACTGCAGCTGCCCCATCCCTGGAAGTGTTCAAGGCCAGGCTGGATGGGGCTGGGAGCAGCCTGGGACAGTGGGAGGTGTCCCTGCCCATGGCAGAGGGTGGAATGAGATGAGTTTTAAGGTCCCTTCCCACCCATTTTTGCTTGCTAAAAATCTAGTATTTTGTACTAAACAGTGTCTTTTATATTTTAAAGCTGGCAGAATGATATGCATGAGCATACTGCTAATGATGTGTTTGTTTTTAAATTTACCAAATTCCAGCTCAATTAGAAAATGCTTGAACAGCATTACCACTCCACCCCATTGGGTCCTTCATTAAGACACCAAAAAGGGGACTAAAAACAAACAGCTGTAGCTTAATCTACTCTGTATCTAAACCAGACAGTTCCATACCCAAAAATATGAGCTTTAATTTGTTGGTGTATTCCAGAGAAACAAAATATTCCCTTCCTCTCACCTCCATTCTGGGTGATGTACCGGACCCAGGGCAAAGCCTGGTAGCCACTCTTCTCAATTATCTTTAAGTAACGAACCTGAAAAGAAAGATCTGTAAGATATAAAGTTTCCCGTATCGACCAAGCAGCATTTAGCAAAAAAGAAAAGCAAAAAACCTGACCTTTTTATGGGTAAAAATCTGTCTTATGGATAACAATGAACATCAATCTGAGAAACATCTCAAATGTTAGAGCCCAGCATGTGAATTTTTCAGTATTTCTGATTTCAATCACTAACCTGAATTCCTGAAGTGGTGAAATATGGAATCTCAAACTTTACGCTAATGGGAGGTTTTCCTTCCTTGTCTTCAGCTTCAACACTTGGAAGTCCAAAGTGAGCTCTCATCAGGTATTCTTTTCCACCCTACCCAAAAGGGACAGTTTTGTTTTTTTCTTGAAACAAAAGAAAAAAATAAAAAACTTGCAATGATACAAGTAGTTTTCTTAGTGTCAAACTGCTGAACTCCACTATTTATTCCAGCTCTTCTCCAGGGCTTCAACGTGACGCGTGTTTTTATTTTAAAAATCCTTTTTTAAAAAACCTGCAGATCCAGCCTGAGGCATAATGCATTTTCTTCCATCATACTCAAAATACTTTTTCTTCCTCATACTCAAAAATTCAGATTAAATAGTGACACACAGCTGCATTATCACACCATTAGCAGTGGATAGAGCTTATGCTCATGGAACCACCCAAGAAGCAGAGCCTGACAAAACTCAAACAGCTGCTGCTAAAGCCAGGCCAAGGATTACACCATCCAGAGACGTCACTCAAAAATCTGCTCTCTACCCGGGTTCTGAAAAAATATTCCAGTGAAAAAAATATAAACAACGTCTATTAGCAAGCTCCAATCTTTCATCCATGGAAAAAGAGGAAGAGTCCACTGCTACTTGTCTGATACCGACAGAATTTGCTTTAGGTAGAGTCTAAATGTGAATGAAATATTAGTGTTAAGTAACTATTACACTCTTGGGTGGTAAGAGTAAAACATAACACTTACTGGAAAAGATTTAATGGACCAGACGATTTCACTGTTCTCTGGAACCCATTTGACACTTCCAACAGTGGTTTTAAACTTTGGCGAGTCTGCATCGTTTGGAACTGGGATGTGAATCTCCACATTATTAGCAGTTGATCTACGCTTAAATTGACTCTTCGCCTAAAGAGGAAAAAAAAAATAAAGCAGAAAAGCAGGGTCTAAGTATTTTCATGATGCTGGAGAGCTCAGAGAGCTGTGAGACACACACCTCTCCACCCCAACCTGTTATCCTGAGTACCAGAACTGAAACTGAGATCACAACTTAGAAATAAAGTCTTCAAAGGTATCCAAAGTCCCACAGAAATACTGAATTCTTGTACAAAAAATGCATATACTGCTCATCAAGCTTTGAAAACAAACAAAAGAAGACTAAAATTTGCCATAATTATTTAAGGATTTCTGACCTTGATCATATACTCAATGCGGCTGTGGGAATGTTTCTCAATCACAGACTCAATCCAGATCAGGGGTTTTACCTGGTGGGGAAAAAACACATCATAGCTCTGAGTTTTAAACAGAGACACTAACATGTTGCTTTCCCATAAGACTATATTCAATACGCAAACCACACAGAATATGCAGCCTAGGGTGTTCAAAATGACAGAATTGTGGTTTTGTACGAAATAATTATATAAAGGAGAAAGCACTGATATACCAATGACCAAATGTACAAGAATTATAGGCTTAAAAATGTGTATCTCAGCTAAATCCCTAATGACAAACACTTGCATTGGAAAATATTCGATAGTTTAACATACTAGGGACTGAACTATTTCTTTGATATAGACCTTCTCTAGACTGAATTTTCTGACTTTTCTGAAACAAAGGCCATCTTTATCATCATGGCTGGCATACTCCAATAAAACTAAGTGACATAAATACTGTTGTTAACAAGCACAATGAATTGCTACACTGACATTATGTAGTTAAGATTAAAAACATAGCCACAGTGTTTCAAAAACAGTTTCAACAGCAGTTGAAAATAGAGAGACTTATTGCTAAGTTAAGTCTAAACTTTCTTCTTCCTCCAGAAGCAGCGAGCACTAAGTTTTACTATTAACATTATCGCAGTTGACTCGAAAACCCATGTGCTGCCCACATTCTAAGAAAAAAAAAAAAGAAGGGAAAGCCATTGTGGCTACAATCTAAACCATTCTCATTTTAAAAAGGCAAACATCCAGACTCACATGGGTATTGAGACGATATGACATGAGCTCAAACTCTCCATCAGGTGGAATGAAAGAGATTGTCCTGTCGTTTTCAAAGCGAGAGAGACGAACACACTGGTGAAACTTCACATCTTCCAGTTCTACTGATTTACTTTTCCCACCTAGCAGAAAACACACAAGTCACACAAACTATGGCCCAAGACTCACCGTAGCACAGCTACTGCTTGCTGACATTCCTCCCTTTTAGCCAACTTTCTAGGACTGGGGCAGCGACTGTCCCCCTGTGCTGGGCACTGCTGAGGCACCTCAAATCCAGGGATCAGTTTTGGGCCCCTCACAACAAGGAAAACATTGAGTTTTCACACACATGCAGTGTGTCCAGAGAAAGAAACAGAGGTGGGGAAGGGGCTG
This sequence comes from Rhabdornis inornatus, assembly GCA_013397075.1. NCBI lineage: Eukaryota > Metazoa > Chordata > Aves > Passeriformes > Rhabdornithidae > Rhabdornis > Rhabdornis inornatus. The sequence continues at coordinate 240,323 of VWZS01004672.1, read as the reverse complement.
GAGCCCCAGGAGCGGCTGTGGGAGCTGGGAAAGGGGCTCAGCCTGGAGAAAAGGAGGCTCAGGGGGAGCCTTCTGGCTCTGCACAACTCCCTGACAGGAGGGGGAAGCTGGGGGGGGGGAGAGGGCCAAGCTCTGCTCCCAGGCAACACAGGACAGGACAAGAGGAAATGGCCTCAAGTTGTGCCAGTGGAGGTTTAGGTTATATTGTGGGAAAATTTCTTCACTGAAAGGATGGCCATGCATTGGCATAGGCTGCCCAGGGCACTGGTGAGGTCACCACCCTTGAAGTGTTCACAAGGCCTGTGGATGTGACACTTGGGGACATGGGTTAGTGGTCAACATGGTGGTGTTGGTCAGCAGTTGGACCTCATAACTTTAGAGGGCTTTTCCAACCTTCGCGATTCTGTGATTACAATGCTACCCAAGCATCTCAAAACTCATGACTCCAGATAGCATCTGTCGTGATTATCACGATACTGCAACACTCACGGCCTGTATTATCAAAGAGAACTTTGTCATTCAACCCAAGGCGCAGCTCCGGCATTCCTGAGAGGAAGACTCTCATTTTAATGGATCCAACTATCTCACTCCGTAACACGTTTCCGTTGGCACTGACCTGAACAAAGATGAAGAGCAAGGTAAGATATCTCTGATGTGGTATGTTGTGACACCAACAAACACTCCCACCCTATCCCCATGCCCTGGGTTTTCTTGGATGTGTTTCTTATGAGGCATTAATCCAGTAGAGTGAATTAGATCAGGGAGATGAAGGGGCACACACAGAGAAGGAACGGACACATCGAAAAATCAGCAATACACACACAATTGAAGCATTATTTGTACTGAATTTCCTTGGGGGAACTTATTGATTACATTGCTTTCAGTGTCACAGCACACCCTCCACAGTCAGACTTGTTATTGCAGGTTTTCATACAAAAAGCCCTTTTTGTATGAAAGTAGAAAGTAGAAGTGTTACTTTCTACTACAATTCTCACACAAAAGTTAAAGTGCAAGGTACCCACCAAAAGGTTAACAGACTCTATGACATCCAGGAACACCTCGTTTTTCCTGTATTTTATCCCTTCTGATCTCCATGAAACAGCGTTTGTAACAGTGGCAGGTGGGCGTGGGGCTCCAGTTTCAAGTTTGTGGCCTTCCTGAGTGATGTACCTTCACAACCATAGAATTGGCATTGAAAAAAAAGAAAATTAATATTTTTGATAATTAGAACACACCAAAACATTTGTTTGCCTATGGAAAAAGGCTCAAAACATTCCAAGGACTTTGTCACTCTAAGTGATGCAGAGTGATACTTACTCTTGTAAAATTTTACTATCAGTGGTTTGTGGATAACCAAAATCCATAAGCTCATCTAACAACTCATAAATAATAACAAAGTTATCCCTAATGCTCTCTTCTTCCAACTCCTTGAAATATTCAGAAAAAACCTGAAATGCAACAACAGGAGGGAGAGGGAGAAGAACATTAACTGAGGAAGCACAGCGCATGCAGAAGGTATTCTTGCATCTAAAATAATAATTTTCTAAAGTTCCAACCCAAACAGCATTCTGCTCAGATCAGCCCCAGGAAACCCACCACAATCAAAACAGATACAGAGAATCCTAGAAGAAGCTATTATGAAAAATATTTATTCTGGAGAAAATATTTTTCACACCAGGTACAGATGAACCAAACACAGATCTATGCGAGGCACCACAACACATGCACCAATTCACAATCTCCTCCAGGTGTTCAGGTCTTGTGTAACTACTTACAGCACTGTGCCCCATCCTCTGCCTATATAGCTACAGAATACCAGTGCCCTTATTAGTGGTTAAGAAAATGGTTCTACAAAATAATCAAATATAAAGTAAAAATGCTGTTATCGAAGTTCTTAAAAATATGCACTTCTATTTAGACAGAAAAGAACACAAAAGTTACTTCTGAAATATACTCACCTGAACTACTTTATATAAAAATGAAAACACCAACGATACACAAGCATTTTTCTTAGAAGTTGCAACAACTGATAAAGGATGTTCAGGAATGTGCATTTAAAAGAAGTTTACTAAGAGCATTTTAAAAACCCTAATTTTAGGCAATTAGAGTTGCCTAGAAGATTGATACATTAACTACTTAACAGCACCTATGATCTATGGAGATACGAAGATAAACATTCAGAAGGTCACTAATTAGAGTAAAATTAATAAAAACACTTTTTTAGACCTTATGCTGCTGGTGTATATTACACTATGTAAAGCACACAAAAACATTATTCAATATAACCAACATTACTGAATATGGTCTCTATATGCCACTTCACTCATTCTCTGACTTACACTCTGACATTAAAAAAAACCAAACCAGTAACCGTTGGCATGTCAACATCTGTAGCATAAAGGATACGATACAAGTTATTATGTTTAATCCACATGAAACGAACTCCTCCATGTGCTAGAATAGGAGAAAGCGTCCCCTCTTCTTCCTTTTCCATAAGGATTGGCATAAAATGTTCCACCTCTGACATGTCCACATCTCCACGATAATTCCGACAGATCAGAACCTATCAAGAAAGCAACCAAATCCTTTTTTTTTCCTTTCACTTGTTTTTCCTCTTTCTTAAGGACGTTATCATGCAAGACACGAAATGCTTGAAAGGCCCCTTTAAAGTCATCCAGCTTCCCTCGAGCCTCTCTGCACTTGTAAGTGCAAATCACAATGCCAAAATACTTTGTCGATTAGAACGCAAATACCAATACTTAATTGCAAAGCCATGTATTAGTATTTTCCAGACCTACCCTTCCCCTATTACTGCTCACGCCCTAACAATGACTTTAGGACAGGAAAACACGCAACTCCTCTGAGACAAAGCAGCTGCAATAACGGCAGAGATTAATTACCCTGGACATGCCGCCTCACTCAATATCTCTACCGGCGAGGGGTTACAGGCCACAACTTCCCTGTCCCCGCTCGGCCAATGCGGGGCTGACCGCGAGGCGGTGCCGGGAAGTGGAACGCGGCCCCCGCAGCCCTCGCAGCGGCGGCGGAACCCCCCCAGCTCGACGCCAGCCCCGCTGAGCCCCGCGGCCGGCCCTCACCTTCCCCTTCAGGTCCAGCACATAGACGGCGCTGGCCGACATCGCCGCGGCCGGGCCGCGTCCCGCCCGCTCTCCCTTCCGCTTCCGTGGGAAGTGACGTCATGCCGGAACCGGCGGCTGCGCGCAGCGACATGGGCGGTGCCGCGGAAGGACACCGTGAGTGGGCACCAGACGTTAAATAAAATAGTCCCGGCGTGCTGTCCCCGGAGCGCCGGCACAGCCCCCGGGGCGGGCCGAGACGCCCCAGCCCGCCTGGGCTGAGGTGGGGCCCCAGACACACACTGAGTACCCAGGGCTCAACGGCGCCTGCGGCGGAACCCAAGTCGGGTTAAGAAAAATATTCCGATTTAAGCGGCGCGTTAGGATTTCGAACTTCAAGATACTCGTTATCCCTCAAGGGGTAAGACTCATAAAGACGGGTTCGGCGCTTCCAAAACTCCACACACAAATTTTGCTCAGCGCACCGGCCCGATTTTATACGTGTATCAGCACCAAAAAAGGGATGAAAGGAGCGTTTTAATCAGTTACATCGAAGTTACAAGTTGCAGCGGACCCCTCCGAAAGAGCTCAAGGTAGAATGATACTGTTTTCCACAAAGATCGGATTCAGAACACGGTGAACAGCGAGCCAGTAATTAGACACTCAAGAGACACATTGACAATTTGAGTTGCACAAGCCTGGGTGCTCGGTGGGATTCCCGAAATCCACCACATCAGCTACCAAAACTTGGACATCACTTAGAGCTTGTTGGCTGCTCCCTATTTCATGGATTAAACCTCTCTTCTCGCTGATTAGGCTTGAAAGTATACAAAGATCAAATAATATCCTTTCGTAAAACAATTTTACATATTTCACATTTTGCAATATGCCTCTGACAGAACTTGATAGAAAGTAATTATACAATTCACGTAACTTACAAGAGAAACTTAAATGTGAGACTCTTCATGTCAAAAAGGGAGAACTGTTAGAACCAAAGAAATAAACGAATGTTTTCCATCTGGCTCACAGCAATTCGTTTTGGCCCTAATCTCACTATAAACACTAAAAAAAACAGCCCTCTGCATTGACGTAAACCAGAGCTCCTCAGCCCAGAGGAGACATTGCTGGATATTTGGTTTTAAAAAACAAGACTATAAAATAAGACAGTATAAAGTCATAAAAGCTCAGAAGATGTAATAGACAATATGGATAAAAGACAGATTTATATGGCAACCCTGCTTGATACAAACAAAACACAACTCCAGCTCCAGAGCCGTGAAAAGCTGCCGGTCATTTAGTCCAGCTGACTTTGGGAATGTCGTAATGCTCAGTCAGAGTATCCAAGTGCCTGTTGAAGTCCTGGGGGAGGGAAAGAGAAAGATAAACGGGTGCTGGCATCACCAGGTTGAACCACAAGACCCCCTGCGTCCCTGCCTGTGTTTCCCAAGGTGAAACAGTTCCTTTAGCCCACCAATAAACACACGCTGGCCTGAGGAACTCGGGATGGTTTTGCTCACCTCCACTCGCTGCTTGTGGGTTTTGGACGCTTTCTTCAGGATCCGCTCCATTTGCTGCAGGAGACACAGAAGGACCGGTTAACTCCCGGCACGCGCAGCCCCCACAGCGGCCGCACTCGAGAGGTGACGAGGGTTTCTAAAGCCTTACCCTCTTCTCTTGCATCTTTTCGTAGGCCACCTGCGCCGGGGTCCGCTTGTCCAACCCGCGCTTCTTCTCCTCCTCCTGCTTCTTGCTGCTCACGATCTGCTCCAGGATCTGGGCCTTGTCTTTGGCCTTCTTCTTCTTCCTGCGGGGAGCGCCCGGTCAGCGCTCAGCGCCGGGCTGTGTACCCCCTCCTCACCGCCCCCCGTTCTCCCCCGTTCTCCCCCGGCTCCCCCCGGCCCCCTCACCGCTTGCCGGCCCCCAGGGCCCCCCCGCTGCCCTTCAGCCGCAGCGGTCCGCGCTGCACGGCCTCATAATCCGCCATGGCGGAACGGCCGCGGCCGCGCCCCCTGCCGGCAGCGCCGCAACGGCGCGGCCGGGAGCCGCGCTCGAGCCCGGCCAGCGCCTCCGTCTGGGACCCGAGGCGGCAATGAGCCCTTGCACCTCCGCCAGGGGCACCGGGAACGAGCCGGCCCGGCCTCTCCGTGAGGGACCCGAGGCGGCAATGAGCCCTTGCACCTCCGCCAGGGGCACCGGGAACGAGCCGGCCCGGCCTCTCCGTGAGGGGAACCGGCAGTGAGCCCAGTCCGGGGGTATCTCCGTGAGCGGAACCGAAGCAGGACTTGCAAAATGTGGAATATATCAAGATTATTTTAAATTAGAATGTTTCTTAAAATGCAAACTCCTTGTATACTTTCAAACCTAATCAGTAAGAAAGGAGACCTAATGAGTGAAGAGCAGCTAGCGGCCCTTAGTCAACGACATATGAGAACTAACAAGCTTTAGGGATGTATTAAATCAGAATGTCGATGTATGTGTATGTATACATTGATAATTTGGCAAAGGACTCGATGTCTGTATATCCTACAGCTGAACTATCTTCATTGTAATACTCAAGATTGCGTCTAAGCATCAAAAAGATCCTGCACAAGTACAGACCCTTCCCCATTGCATGTGGAGATAGCTGGGGACTGGCTAACTTGTACTAAATAATCTTAATAGAGGGGCTGACCTTGGAAAAGACTAACTCCGAACTTCTGTAAATAATGGCATGGAAAGTCCAGTGGGGTGTGTTGGATTTGTGGAAACCCACCAAGCATCCATGCTTGTGCAAATAATGTCTCTCTCAAGTGTGTAATTATTGGCTTGTTGCACACCACATAATAAATCTGAATTTGAGGACAACAGGATGGAATTGCCTTGAGGAGAACACCCAGAGATCCAGGCTACACCAGAAGAAACCAGCTCCATCCCTCCCCACACTTATTGCACCCTGAACAAAACCATTCCAGATAGTTTTTGCTATGTGAAGATGCCCTGAGGAGCAAGCTTGCCCCAGAAATGGATCTTCTACCAGCCAGAGGGAACCAGTGACCCAGAAATAGAGATTTTACAGATCCATGTAAAAGTAGCCTGCCACATGCTGTGCAGCCAGTTCCTCCTTTTTCCCCCTTGTTTTTCATCTTTCATACAGCCTGCAGCATCACATTTCTGTTCACATGTATGAACTACACACTCACACATCTTTTCAGTGTAAAGGCCATATATGTATCAGTATGGACAGACGTCAAGCTAATAACTATTAATTAGTAGTAACATACATCAGCAGATGATGTAGAAGAAAGGGAGTGAGAGGACTTTATGGGTACTACCTCCAGTACAAGCTACCATCAGCATTAGTGTATTACAACAATGTGCATTAAGGGAAAATACTGCTACAGGCTGCCCAGAACAGTGGTGGAGTCACCATCCCTGGAAGTGTTCCAAAAACGTGTGGATGTGGCACCTGGGGACACCTGGGGACATGGTATAGCGGTGACCTTGGCAGTGCTGCATTAATGGTTGCACTCCATGATCTAAAAGGGCTTTTCCAACCTTTACAATTCTGATTCTATATAAAGTGAGAAGGAAAGGAGGAGTGGCATCATTTGGTGTCAAATTTTAAAGAAGGAAAATGCTACTAACACTTTTCAGTTAATTCACCGTATCTGAAGGCAGGAAAAAGCAGGATCCACCGGGTCTACCTGCAGCTCAAGAGCACTAATGAGCAGCTATTACTTATTTGGCTAAATCCTGTAACCCGAGTCTCTGTGGTGCACACAGGAGACATGCTGCTGGATAAGAGCCTCAAGCAGCCAGACTAAAGATTTGATGAAATGCTCTTATCATGATACTTTGCAGCCTGTAGAAGTTGGTTACCTGATCCTCTGCTGTACCTGAGCCTCATTGTTGCAGCTTTTAATAACCGAATATCCAGACGACCTATAAAGGTGCCTTTGAGGAAAGAACTGACAAGAGTCGGTATTCCCAGCTCAAAATGGGCAACAAGCAAACCATTTTCACTCAAGAGCAACTGGATGCATATCAGGTATAAAGCAAACTAAATGGCTGTTTGAACAGGACATTGAATAATGGCAAAGGTGTTGTTGGTTTTTTTAAAACAACATCTTTTAACAATTAATAAATAGAAGTACTGAATTGCAGCAAAGATTTTAGTAACATAGTTTGATTTTTACATCAAAAGGAAGGGTTATAAAATACTCCTAATTGTATGCCAAAAAGAAATCTTTAATGCTTACACATACACTACACTATAACTTCATCTAACACACTGCATGGGAAAAGTTTGGGCCAATGCATGTTAAAAACTGTCATTACATGTTATACCTTTTCTTATTTCATAGGACTGCACGTTTTTCACAAGGAAGGAAATTCTGAGGTGAGTCTTCTGTATGCATGTTGTGAGTAAAGCGCAGAGATTGCTGAAAAGGCAGGTTACATATGGGGTAAATTATTTAAAAAATAATTTAAAATTCAAATTTAAACTCAAATTTAAAGTGATGACCTTGGAGTGATCTAAGCAGTTTTGTTGGCTTTTTTCATTTACAAACCCTACCCTATCTGAGTCAGAATTCTAAATTTTGTGTTAAGGTACTAGTCCCTATTTATTTATTAGAAATAAATGTAATGAATTACGTCTTAGTGGCAGCGACGTCCGTGGTTCTCTCACATGGTTTTCAGACAGATGCTTCAAAGTATACTTTTATTCTCTGGAATACTTTTCTGGTTTATGAAAACTTTAATGATTGTGTCAAGTTTTCTTCATGTTTTCTTGTAAATGATTACACTGCTGCACCAAGATGCATTTTTCCCGAAGCCTTCATGTGCCTCATTGAACTTCCTATTTAATCTCTGGCCAAAGGATCTGATAAAGACAGGATCAGGATTCTATTCAGGTGGGAACAGAAGTGAGAGTCCTCACTGAAAACATGAACTTCTTCTCCTCTCATAAGGGTTTGGCTGCATGCCCTGTGTAAGCATTTTCACGTAACAGTTCTATAACGAAGCTTTGTGTTTTTCACCAGTTATATGCTTGTTTTAATAACGGTTTTTCCAACAAAAAACATACTGTTACTTAGTGACCGATCTCTATCTGGTAATGGATGCAAATTGTGAACAACGAGGTGGAAAAGCAAAATGCCTTGTTCTCAGAAGTCTGAAGAGCCCGTTCAGCCAACAAGCCTTTCTCTCTGTCTCAGGCTGTTTTACAGGTACCGAGATCTGGCCCCGCAGCTCGTCCCCCTTGACTACTCTGCCCATCCAGCCGTGACACTGCCCTACGAGCTCATCGGCAGCATGCCAGAGCTCAAGGTATGAGCACACGACTCGAGTGACACATTTCAGTTTCATCTACCCTTTTTGAATAATTCATCCAGGACTAATTGCTGAGAGGCTTACATAGAAATAAATTTGGGCTATTGAAGCCAAAGTCTTTCTGGAAGCTTCTACTAATTCCCAGAAAACACACTGAAACAGCACAAAGGTTAAACAGGGTGCAGCTGTGTCTGCTTCTGACACAGCATTAGACAAGAACTTAAAGGCAGAAAGGAGAGAATTTGCCAAAAAGATGTTTCCACAAAAATAGTCTTGCTCCACTTGCCTTACCTGCACTGAAATCAATGCTAGTGAGGATGACCTTCCCTTGCTCCTGTGCTCTGTTTCCCAGGACAACCCATTCCGCCAGCGGATAGCAGAGGTGTTCTCAGAGCGTGGAGACGGCAATATGACTTTAGATGATTTTTTGGACATGTTTTCTGCCCTAAGTGAAATGGCTCCCAGAGACTTGAAAGCTTATTATGCTTTTAAAATTTATGGTGAGTGAGACATGTTTAGAAAGTAAGTGGGGAAATCCTGCAGCTTCATGTAGGGCTGCAAAATCCTCACTTTGTGACCATAACGATTTCTAGTTACCATTTCTTTTAATTGCACTTGAATGTTTGTTCTCCCTCTTCTAAAAACTTCTGGTTTTCTTTATCCTTTTGTCTCTAATTTATTTGGTATTAAGATTTACTGCAGAATTTACAACTTGAGATTATCTGCAGTTTTCAAGAGCTGATAAACATTAAGAAATATTTCTGTCTGAGGGGCTGCTTGGAAAAGTACAGCACAGGGGATTTGGCTGCCCATGAATCTGTAGGGTGGATTTGGGAAGGGGAGGCAGGGAAGCACACTGCAGGCTTTTTTCTCCACGGACAAATGTAAAGATTGTTATTTTTTATTTTATTTTTTTTTTTTTTAAGTACTATTTACAGTTACTTTCTTTATGATCAGCTAAAGACAAACAATACATCAAACCAACATAATCTTGCTGGAATGATTTAATGATAGTTAGGCCATCAAACCACCATTAAACTACTTACAGTTGTTATCCTTATGTAAGAAAAGGAGAAATTAAGAGATTTTTATTTTGTAACTCATTTATTTTACAAATAGATAGAGGTAACTTCATTTCTGATTTGAGAGTTCTGATAAAAATCCATCATGGCCTGGGAACCAAACCCTTCTATTGGGTCTCAGCAAACAACTGTGTAAAATGCTGATTTCTGTCACTTTAAATTAACTTTGTCTCCTTTGTCAGACTTCAACAATGATGATTACATATGCAAATCAGATCTAGAGAAAACTGTTAACAAATTAACCCGAAATGAACTGACCCCAGAAGAAGTCAGTCTTGTGTGTGAAAAGGTGATTTACGAGGCTGATGTGGACAATGATGGCAAGCTGTCCTTGGCAGACTTTCAGCATATGATCGTACGAGCTCCAGATTTCCTCAGGTAATATTTGCTTTTAATTTCTAACATAAAATTATCTTTGTTTCCTTGTCAGAAGCCTCTGAACTGTGTGTTTACATCTCCTCAGTGTTTGCAGATCACCACTCTTCCCTTGCAGGTTCTAGTAGAGCTGCCCACTGCAAACACTGCAAAAACAGATGCTTGAAAAAGCCTGGAGGCTTCTTGACTTGCTTTTGAACTTCCAAAGTACTTTTTACATGATAGAAGGCCCTCGTAACCTAAAAAGTTAGTATTAGCGCTTAGGCTGCATTGATAAATGCATGGAATTTGCTCACTCAATGCTTAACATAGTGTTAATGTGGTTTCTGATGCACATCTTACACAAAACAACACTCAAATCTTGCATTTATTTAATGAACCCAGTCTTTGCAAATGCTTTGAAAAATAAAGTTTCCGATTTATCACAGAGTCCTATAATTAATTGTAATAAAGCCTTTAACTAGAGTGATACATAAGTATCATGACTTCCTGTTTTTTTACAGCACCTTTCATATTCGAATCTGAATCTAGTCAACCACGGGGATGGGAGCACTTCTGGGACTTTCAACAGCTATTACTTCACCTGAGATAACCAGCCATGAGAGCACAAGATGAGAGGGGCAAAGAGGACAACTTGTGGTAACGGAACCAGTCACAGAACTCTGAATTTATCACTCATTCATTTTTCATTCTTTAAAGGGAACAATTCATTAAGCTCTTCATCAGGATTTCCCTGCAATTTAGCAAAATGTCTACTCCCCACTCTCAGCTAGAGCAAACCTAGGCTGGACAGTCAGAAGGGAAGTATTTTTTTTGACGTTCAGACAACGCCAGCTAGTAAAGCAACTTGTATCAAACTATAATCTCTAAAAATTCGCCCAAAAACGTCTTAATCAGTAAAAAAATCCCTTTAGTTTCCAAAACATAAGTAACTCCTCTGATTACCTATGGTCTTAATAAATTGTCCAGTAAATCAATTCTTGAAGTATTCTCCCACACTGCAAGATTTACAATGAAAAAGTCAGCATAGTTTAGACATAAAAGGGTCTACCTACACCAGGTCCTGTCCCTCTTCTCCATTTCCAGAAATCCCCTATTTTCCACACCCACCAGGGTCCCTATGCACAAATGATTAATAGGTCTGAAAACTGAAGTTTGTAAAATTCTCTTTTCATAAGAAGTTTATTTATGCAGTACTCAGGGTCCTGTACAAGAGAGTAAAAACAGACATACTGTAATACAGTTTTGTTTTAATACAAACATGAAAATCAATGAGAAGTGTTTAAGAAAACAGTTGTAATGTGGGAAGGGTGGCAGCCAAAAGTGATAGTTTGAAAAATACAATTTACAGTTATTTTTACAAATTTTGGGATGCATTAAATTCCCTTCAAAACAAAGTCCTAAGTCCCCAACTCACATTCAATGTAGAGCAGATGATTCCTGCAGAAAGGCTGGGGAGACCAGTTAACCAGCCAGTTACCTTTATTATCAACCACAAAAACTCCAGGGATCAGTGAAGGATGGGTCAGGAAATAAGGCAGCCTGGAACACTCAGACTGCAGTTACCATTCACATTCTTTTGAACAGATCTTTAGTTAAGCTAGAAATGAAGACTCAAGTTAGTCATCATTCTTCCCCAAGCCCTCCAACTTCTGCAAGCACAAAGGAGCCCATCGTCACACAGCTGTTTGTGCATTCCCCTTGCAAGTCCAGGAGAACAAGGAATCGTGGCAGTTTTCAGCATGATCATCAGCCAAACACAGGACCACAATAACCCCTTAGCAATCATCAGGGAGATGATCAGCATCTCATATGAAAGGAGAGACCAAATAATTTTCAGCAGCAGTAGAGACTTAAAATAATCCATAGGATTTATAAATCTGAGGCTAAAAGTCTGATGCTGGCATAAGGTTCTGATGTCACGAAACAGGAGCTGTGCCTGTCAGCACAGGCCAACACAAGCGTTAAGTAAGTGCTAGAACAGCAGCTCCACCATTTATTGACAGACTGACAGGTCTCCACCCCAAGGAGTGACAACTATGCAAGGTACTGCAACCAGCCTCAAAAATAACGTCAACCACAGAATTCCACGATACCCACTGAAGTAAGGGAATCTGATGACATGCTCAGATACGGGTTCGTTTCTCTACAGAACAAATGTTAATCAATTACCTGACATTTTAGTGGTATTTAGACACTCAAAATGTGTAGTGAGCACAGTTAGTTTTGCAGGCCTACTTCAGTTCCTCAGTTTTACAGATTTTGTACCCAATTTCTGATTTTTTCCTCCTTAGTTGAAGAAAGCTTAGACACAAGTAGATTACTGTATTTACACAGTACCTCTCTGACAATTGCATTTTCCATTACATTCATACTTAATAAACACAGTAATTGAATGATGTGATGGAAACATACTGTACTTCTCCTAGATATGATGCCTGTGTTTAGTGGCACATAGCTAAGCCCATGTGCAGTGCAGTGTCTTTAACCTTTTCCTCTCTTACACTTGCATTTTAAGTTTCATGTTGCTTACACAGATTTAATGTCTGTGTAGAGCCTTCATACCCAGAAGTACAGTGATGACTGCAGTCACAGTATGAGACTTCCTGAGATCAAGCAATAATGTTGTTGTTCGTAAACCCAACCATTTCAAAGGAAATAATGTCATAATTAGGTATATAAATACATGCTACAACCAGTGTAAATTTAAACAGAAGCTATTCACAAACAAAGAATTCTGAATGAAAGGGTAATTTCAGATTTAAAAAACGAGTGAAAAATCACAATACCATCCTTCACGTTTTACCCACTTGTAAATGAATATAGTTTGCTTTCCCATCTTGAGACGAGTTATTGATACAGTCCACAGGCAAGAACCAGAATCATGGCAGACTCACGGTATCAAGTCAGATAAACGACCAATTTTCCAGTCACTCTGAAAAATAAATCTGGCTCAGCATCTGGCTGTATAAAGCACAAGACAGATGCTTATTACTATTACAGTTACTACTAAGCCAGAAGCAAATTGTTACAGATCCGTAGGAAATTCAGCCTGTCTTATCACTGCCCCAGTGGTGCCTCAATCATTTATTGAAACACACACAAACTCTTTAAAACACCCTTAGCTCAAGACAGAGGTGCTGCTTGTCCAGTCTACAGGTCTGTGTTAAACACACTCTGATGCACAAACTGTCTAGAAGCCTCCTCAGTAACTTAACATGGTTTTATCCTACAAATACATCTGTGTGTTAATCCACTATAGGGCACGTTCATCAAGTCCTCATGCTAAAAAGCCACAACAAAAAACCAAACCATCATAAGGTTCTGGTTAGAGGAAAGCTTTAATCAGGACAGAGATCATCTAAATGCATCTAAAATGCATTTTTATAAACCAGTAAATTACACAGTGAAATCTTCTTCCATTTTAAAACAGGCAGTATACCTGTTGGGCCCAATTGCATGTTGCAGATTTACAGAGTTTAATTGTGAATCCAACAGATATTTAACTACAGCAACACTTTTTAGTGCTACTCTGAGGCCCAGAGTTCAATACTTGAAGAAAACAAAATTGGTGAGTAAATTCCACAACTTCAAAATCAACTTCAATGTTATCCTTAATCGCAGCTGTCAATGTAAACAAAGCATGTTTCAGTTGCAGCAAGCTGCAGAACACAGCTGGTGTGTTCACTGCAGTCAGGTACAACACCACTGCAATCCCCTGCCAGCAGCCTCGGCAGCTGATGCTCTCACCGGCTCCTCTTATCAGTCTAATCCAGAGTCAGGCTCACAGCCCCTGACCTGTGAGCAACCACCCACCGAGGAGCTGTACTTGGCTCTGGCATTTCACACACTGGAATGTACTGGACTGGGTTTGTGGGAATGAGTAACACAGACGGTTCCTGTGAGAACAGGCTGTTGCTGCCTGACGGCTGCAGTGAGTGTCACCCAGCAGCAAGGCCAGTCTCAGTCTGAGAACCTCTTTTCAGAAAGTGTTCTGATGTGCAACATTTATTTGCATATGTGAGCAAGTGTGCTTGGGAACACGCGACTGGGAGCAGTGCAACACATTTCCTTGTCATGATTTAAAACTACCTACTGTATCTCGATAGGTCTGGAGTCCTTCCCAGCAGGAGAGTGGTAAAGTCACCCATTATAAGGCGACAGATTTTGTTTAAGTGTCTCTGCCTGACCCTGGTTCTCCAAGAACAGATGACAGATCTGTACAGGACCCAGTGTAGCCATCAGCTCCTGTTGAACACGTCTGAATGTCTGGAGTACTTAATTAAGCACAGTCAAGTCTAACACGGATGAATTACCAATGGTAAGGACCCATTCTATTTACAGCACACATTCTTTTTTAAAAAATATAGAGACTCCTTTGAGGAGAATTCTTTTTTAAAACTTCAATAGTACTTGTGGATTGTCTGGAGTAACACAACTGAATAAGAGACAGGCAGATAAAGGAGTTTCTCTGTAGTAGTAAAGAGGTGGAGCTGCAGAAAGCTCCCTTGTACCTCCTGGGAAGGCATCAGCCTGCACTGCTCATCTTGGTGCATTTCCGGGATGGTCTCATGCCACTGTTCTGTGTGCAGCTACAAAATGGATATGCACATGTACCATGTGTGCACACCTGTACTTCATTACAGTGGCATTTAAGTTTCTTCTTTTAATCGTAACTTCATCTTTCTAAACTGGATATGTGACAGGTACAAATGAAGACTGAAGTCTGTCAGCAACAGTGCTGCATCCCAGGTCACGTGATCTGTTCTTCCTCTGCTAGAAAATACACATGCCCAGTGGCAATTTGACAAAAATAAACTTGTTTCATCTCCAAAACTGAAGAGTCAGACAGTAACCAAAATAAAACATTTCTTATTCAGATGGTCACAAAGTGACAAGGTATGTTGGGAGCACTAAGTCCACAGAAAGAGGAAACCTCACTTAGCACAGGCACAGTCCAACTCAGATTAAGGCCATGTCCCTCACAGAAGAACACATCGAAAAAAGCTGCTTTTCTTTTGCTGGTCTTGTGTGATTTTGACTCCCTGGTTGCTGCCTTGAGGGCTATTGCCTTCCTGAAGATGGAAAGAATATCCAGTTACTTATTTATACTCAAGAGATTCTTCATCTGGTCATTCTGTTGAACCAAGCCTGACATACACAAAAACCTTTCCCACAATCAATAAGAAGCTTCACTCATTTATCTGAGTCTTACAACAGCCATGACAAAAAACTGGAGAACTGTATCTGAACTGCAGAGACAGCCAACATCAGAGCACAGCTCGACAAACTAAAAATACATTTCTAGAACTTTCAGTGATCCTTCATGAAAGAGACTATGATATATTTTTATACACTGTGAAACAGTTCTTGCAACGTGGCTTTTGGTTTGCTTGTTTTTTCCTATTTAAATCCAGCAAGGATGAAATCGGTTACTCACCAACTTTTTGTCCATTTTTGCTTTGATATCTCTCGCAAGAGTAAAAAATGCCTGTGACAAGTCCAACAGTTCAGTGTTACAGGGTAAATAAAATGTTTTCTAACAGTTCTATTTAGCAATAAGCTGCCTTCCCAAGTTTCGACATGCTATACAAGAACAGTATTTTTCCCTCTGCTCCAGGTTTTAATGCTCCTTCTCTAGCTCCTTCTTTCTGAGCCCCAAAGCCTCACTGGCCCTCCCAGCCAGGGTCTGTGCTGCAGGAAAGCGCTTAACAACCCATCTGTGGCACCCAACAATGGAGTTCTGCATCCCACCAGGATGGGCAACTGTTCCACACTGCTGGTTTGCACAAAGATGACAATAAATACAAGAGAAAGGCATTAGTACTTACATTCTCTATGTTTATATTTGCTTTAGCACTGGTCTCCATGAATTTAATCCCGAAACTTGCAGCAAGCTGAACAAAAGCAGATTGCACATTAGTTGAACAATTGCAGGAACAGCTCCAAACGCACCCCTGGGCACAGCATCTGTCCCTGCTGCCACCAGTCAGTGGAGTTGAGGATTTACTCATGCAGAACAATTTACAAAAAATTAGGAACTAAATCTCACTGCAATTGGCATCTGTTCTCGCTGGCTTTGCTCGGCTCTTTTACACTCTGCACACATTTTAACTTGCCTTTTTTTGTTTCTTGCACAGATACCTTGTCAGTCTCATAACAACCACAGTGCAGAAAAAAACTCTACCTCAATGAACATCTGACATCACTAAAGACAATCCCATCTACCTTGTCTCAGTGGCTTTCAGCCAAAACAGACATTTTCTCCATGTCCAACTCCAGCATCCTTTTAGAAAAGACCCGCTAATTGCCTTGCATCTGTTAGATAACCGACAAGAATCCTCAACACAGGTTCTGCTTTTGACCCCAGTGGGGAAAAGCATTGCCGTGACAACTTAAGGAATGTTCAGTCATTCCACTCAAGAACACCACTGTGGTACCACTGCAGCGTGCAGACAATCATCAGTACAGTTTTTAGACTCCGAAAAACCTAAATCAAAATACATCAAAACCATGGCACTTACCTTCTCCCCTTGCTCTCTAGAGACTTGTCTTTTGTCATTGGCATCACATTTGTTCCCCAGGATCATTTTTTCAACATCTGGAGAGGCATGCTGAGACAAACACAGACCAGAGACTTGGGCTTGGCTTTTGCAGATAAACATTGTCAGACAGATGAGGCACCCATTGAGTACCCAACACAGAGATGCCAGTCCTGAGAATCTTCCACAGATTTCCAGGCTCCCCCCAACCACTCATCCCAGCATACGACCTGCACCATGGCAGTTCTTGGACCAATTGCTGTGGCAGGAAACCGTCACGTTAAGTGCCCTCAGAAGTACAGTGGCTACAGCCCTCCCAACAAATCACTATCAGCCAAGGTATTCCAGAGCTATTACTGATTTCCAGCCCACTTATCTTTCAAGTACCCTGCAGTGCATTCAGTAATGCTCTGAAGCAATTAAGCTGCAATTACTTTCAGAGGAAGAAATGACACCTTTAACAGTAATAAGTAAAGAGAGAAATTACCTCTTCAATATTCCTCACCCAGTTCCGAATATTTTCAAAAGACTTTTCATTGGTGATGTCATACACTAACATAATGCCCTAAAGGTAAAGAAAAATATTGTTTCAGCAGGAGTTAAAGGTTTATCCATAGCAGAGAGGAGCAACTCAACAGTAGTTATTTTTAACAACTGGTTTCCAGGTAATGGTAGTGAGATAAGGTGTGCAGGACATGTATTTATAGAGTGAAACATGGAGGAAGCTACCTTTCCAAAGTTCTATATCATCCCAGCACAGCACCAGCAACACTCGGAGCAGGAGCACAGCTGTGAGTGTCCAGCCTGGCAGACCACCGCGCCGGGAGACGGTCAGCTACAAGTGTTCCCCGTCAGACCCAGCTGACCTGACCCACCCAGCTGGGTTTATCACGAACCCTGTCACAGAATCACCAATTTGCTCCTACCATGGCTCCCCTGTAGTAGGCAGTTGTGATGGTCCGGAATCGCTCCTGCCCAGCCGTGTCCCTGGAACAGACAGAACCTGGGGCTCACGAAAACCACCTCCACATTAGCTCAAGTTAACACTACCAAAAGATTTAAATAAATTTCAATCAGTCTTCAGAGCACTAAAATTACCTTTTGGGTTCTAAGATGCCATAAACTACTGAACAGCACAACTGCATAAAAACCTATCACATCCCCATGCACACCACAGAGCCCCAGCTATCAGACGCTCACTGCAGCAGAGAAGCCTTACCAGATCTGCAGCTTGATTCTCTTGCCATCGAGCTCTATCGTTCGAATTTTAAAGTCGATACCTGAAACGAGAACCGATTACTTTACTCACACGTTCTGCCGAAAGGCCAAAAGGCTTTCCCCTTAGTTACGCCGCTCAGTTTCACGTCCTCAGTGCTCCCTCCCCGCTGCTCCCCAGCACCGGCCCCGCCGGGGGCTGCGGGCCGGACGGAGCAGCCCGTACGGAGTCCCCCGCCACGGCAGCGACCCCGCCCCTCCGGTCCCGCGGCCCGAGCCCGGAGCCCCCGAACGGGACGCGCCGCCGCGAGACCCCCGGGCGGGCCGGTGTGGAGCGCAGCGAGGCGCGGCCCCGGCCGGCCCTCACCGATGGTGGAGATGAAGGTGGCGTTGAAGGCGTCCTCGGAGAAGCGGAACAGGGCACAGGTCTTGCCCACGCCCGAGTCGCCGATGAGCAGCAGCTTGAACAGGTAGTCGTAGGTCTTCGCCATGTTGGTGGGCACCAGCCCCGCCCGCCACACGCTCATTGGCCGAGCTCGGCGGGGAGCGCACAGAGTCGGCACGCCATTGGCGAGCGGCCCTGACCCGGGTGCAAACGGCTCTGCGATTGGCTGTCGGCTCCACCGCCGGCGCCTCGTCACTTCCCGTACGGACAGGCGAGGTCGGGCGGCTGCAGTGACGTCACTGCCATCCCCGTGACGTCACGCCCCCGAGCAGCAGCGCTACAAAAAGCCGCGGAGAGCCCTCGGGACTGTGAGAAATTGTTTAATATGAAACGGCAGGGACAGGTGTCCGCGGAGGCGGCGCCACCGCTCGGGTGCAGCTTCTACTGGGGTTTATATGAAAGGACTAACGAACCGTGAGGAACAGCCAGGCACGGGCCATGCAGCAGCCCCGGCAGGGTAGGGGCTCCCAAGGGCTGCCCAGAGCCCATTGTGTGGCTGTGCTGGTCATAACTTAATTGGCTTTTCCAGGATACAGAGAGAGAAAGGAGAGAGGGGCGATGCAGGGACAGGGCTGGTTCCTGTTGGCTGCTGTCAGCTCTGCACCTCTCATATACAGTTCAGTTCATTTAGCGTCTGGTCCAGTGTTTGGTGCAAGCCCAAGTTCTCCTCCTTGGCTTGAGCAAGTTTTTCTGGTGAGAAAGAAGAAAACCACAAGATTTAAATCACATTATTTTATAGCCTTTTCTCTTTAAATAAGACCTTGGGTAACTTACCTTCATATTTAAGACGCCTTTATAGCTGTATTATCAAAACGGGGCCAGCTTTTTGTAATTTCTGTCCTTAAGGGAGGTTTTTGGACATGTCTCATGAAATGTGAAAGACCTGTGTTTTAATGTGTCATTTATAGGACACATCCTGCTGGGTTTTCCTTGGACTGAGAGGTTTTTAACCAGGCTGGTGGAGCACAAGTAGATACTGAGCCCAGTTAAAGCTTTTTTCTGACACCCACATCCCTGGGAACACTAGAATTTGAGTGTTTGCCAGAGCCAGGTCCTGCCCCATCCTGACTGTGTCTTGCCCAACCCCACATGAGGAGCTGAATGTGTTTTTGGTGTGATCACCAGTGCATTTGAGGTGATTTATACAGAAGTAAACCCCGAAGGATGAAAGGTAGAGGTATCATGTTTTATTGAGCTGAGTTCCCACAGAAGTGGAAGGGTTGCTTGTGGAAGTGACACAGGAGTGACAGGGATTACAGGCGAGAAAAGCTTGAGAAAACACAGTGACTGGGAGCCCCCTGTGTCCCCACACAAGGGCAGGTCACAAAGAAGTCATGTCGTTGAGGGCATGGTCGAGCTCCTCACTGATGGCTTTGTACTTCAGCTTCTGAGCGTAGAGCTCATCTGTCAGTCCCGAGGGCAGCAGGAACAGGCCAGCAAGAAATGTAGAGAAGAGAAGAGGCCACAGGAGGAGAACGGAGACAGGCAAAAGGCAACAGCAGCCAAAGGAGTTGGGGAGGAAAACAAAAGAAGAAAACAGAGGTGTAGTTGAGTGTCAGAAGGAAAGCAAAACACCCACAAAGCTGCCTGGTCAGAAGTTTCACCTATGTGAACTTTTTGTAATCTCACAATTATTTTCCAGTAAGCAGATTAAGTAGGGCGGGGATCATGAGCCCTTGAGTCCCTCTATCTGTAAGTTGGCTAAAATCAGGTCATTGTTACCAACTTTATGAAAGAAAACCTTTTTCAGGAGAACTTCCACCGCACAGGGCAGCTGCCCAGTGGACACATCACACCCATGTACCAATATGCCTGAGGAGAGTTGCTGTTCTTTCCCAATAAAATCCACCACCCACTCCTAGAATTTGTTCTCTGATTTGAAACTGACGACCTTTAAAGAAACTTGATTCATTCCATACCTTCCAGGTCATCAATAGACTTTTCCAGTTTGGCAACAGTTCTCTCAGCAAATTCCGCACGAGTTTCAGCCTAAAAAAGTTGAAATAGCATCATTGGATACTCCTAGAAAGATTATGCCCAAAGACAGTCTGGGGATGGCCAAACTTACTTCTTTCAGCTTGTCAGAGAGAATCTTGATTTCTTCTTCATATTTATCTTCTTTTTCCGAGTACTGTGAAAACAATAAACACTCTTTAAGGGAAGATGTAGCAACAATAATAAATGCTTAAGAAACTGTGACCTATTTATAAACACTCTTCCTTTTACAAAAGCTGCAAACACCATTCCTGTGCTTTTCTCCTCTCCCCTAGACCTTCAGGCTTGTTTGGGCAGAACTGATCGAGTGGTATCCACAAGCAGGCAGGTAAAACTTCTCATTTGCTTTGTATTTCTGGTTTATTTCTATGAATTATATTTACAAGTTTTGGCTTTGCTCATATCCTTTAGTTTACTGAAAGAACCAACCTTTTCAGATTGAGCTTCCAAAGATTTCAGGTTATTTGTGACGTTCTTTAACTCCTCTTCAAGGTCACTACATTTACTGTAAGGGGAAAATAGAAGTATGAATTACTAGTCTTCCTGTTATGATTTGGAAGAGTCTAAAAAATACAAAGGAGGAAGTAATTAAGTCTGAAAGAAGAAAACTGGGTATATAGCATACAAACAAACTTTTCTACAAGCACTAACAACATGCCTGCCTACCAGAAGATTTTTTAAATGAAATGTAGTGTTGATCTTTTCTGTATTCTAAAAAGTTACTCACACTTCAGACACCTCTGCACGCTCCTCAGCTCTTTCCAGTTCACCCTCCAAAATAACCAGTTTACGGGCAACCTGTAAAAAGACAACAGCTGTGTCAGGCCAGGCCGTAGTTAGAGAATCACAGCATGGCTTGGGTTGGGAGAGACCTCAAAAACCATCTAGTTCCATCCCCTGCCACAGGCTGGGACACCTTCCTTTCAGATTTCAAAAAGCACCCAGCAGTACTCTGCTCCTGCTTCCTCTGGAATAAGGGAATTAGATTAAAGCATACGCCCACAGATGTAACAGCTCTCCCCAATTAGTTAGATTTTAGAGTATTTTTAGCATTAAGCACCCAAGACGCTGCAAATCACTATTAGAATTCCTCCTTGCTGGGAATGTCCCAAGGTTGAAGCATCACCCAGTGTCAACTGAACAGAGGGACTAAACTGAAGAGTAACATTATTGTTCATGGCTCTCCTGTATGTTTCACCATTTCCTTCTCCCTTTTACCTCCTCATACTTGCGGTCAGCTTCTTCAGCAATGTGCTTGGCCTCCTTCAACTGCATTTCCTGAATTTCCATTTTCTCTTCATCTTTCATTGCTCTGTTCTCAATAACCTTCATTCCTCTGCAGAAGTTAAAGCATGTTTAATGAAGAAGCATTTTGGCACTTGTATCTCAACTTCACAAATTGGTATTTGATACTTATAACCCAAAAGTGGCCCATTATGACCATCGTGTTCATCAAGGCTAATGGAATTACCCAATCAAGCTTGTAAAAAAGTTTCAAGTCTCTGACCTGCAGCCCACATTAGCACATGCAGATACAGAATTACACAGGAATATTTTATTCATATATATTCATCTTTTTAACAATATACCTCTCACTCTCATCTGCTGCTTTCTCAGCCTCCTCCAGTTTCTGCAGGGCTGTGGCCAGTCGTTCCTGGGCACGATCCAACTCCTCTTCCACGAGCTGGATGCGTCTGTTCAGAGCTGCCACCTCACCTTCAGCCTGTGTGAAACACCCGCCCAGAACGGGGGTTACACAGGTCACTTGCTGCTGGCAGTGCTCCCAGCTAACCAGTTTCCTTAAAACTGCAACAGCATCTCCCTTCGACATGCAGGGGAGCTCAGGGGCCCTTCTGCCTCTGCTTTTTTGTTTGCTTAAACTGTGGCATCTCAGGAATGTCAAGGTATGGAGTGTGTGCTTGTTCTTTCTTTTTTTAATGGCACTTACCATTCCTGCCACACAAAAAGGAACTCTACAGGACTGCAAATGGATTGGGGTGGTTTTGGAGCACTTCACAGGGCTGCACCTATGCAAACTTAAAAAATGAACTGTTTCCATGATGGCTTAGTTCCAAAACCTTCACCATTGATTTCTCTGCCCTTGGTTTCAGTGACACCCTGTCACAGCTCACTGTGAAGTTTGAGCCCATTCCTGATCCATCCTGGCTCCCAAGCCTGCAAACGCTGTAGAATCTACGTGGTCAGCTGGGCACAGACAGTGGCCTCAGCATGGTAGAGTCAGGCTTTTATTGGGACAAAATTAGATATATTCTTGAAATAAGGTCACTTTGCTTCCTGCAGTACTTAAAGGAATTAGGCAGGATGCATTTCTTAGTAAGATCTGTTTGTATATTATTAAATAAACTGCACAGTAATTAGAACACCATTAATGTATAAAAAAGACTAGTTAATAAATGGAAGAGATTGCTAGGAGAAGCGGTCAATACAGACAACATGGACAAATTGGTGTCCATAATATGTTTATTAATATATGGCTCCTTTAACTGCTTGTTTTTGAAGGAAAATAAAGCCCTGCTTTAATAACTGTCAGGGTTCTGCACTTTATTGTCCCCAAATCTGAGAAGGATTGCCATATACAAGATTAACTTTTTTGTCTTCCGAACACTTTTACAGGATATAGACCCTCGAGGGGTGACTGTTTTATGCTTTATGTTAAAACACTTCAGAAAAAAAAAGTGTTTTGCTGCATCTTAGCAAGCTTGATCACTGACCACTCCTAAGCTGGAGGAAGTGGTTTCCATTCACTTTTGAGCCATCTTGGAAAGGAGTTCAGTGGCTGATCCAAATGGAAGCTGACCCAGGATTCCTCTAGTCATAAATTATCCAACATATCCTCTGTTTTTACCCAGTGCAGTGTTTAACTTCCCGATTTATACACAAGGCATCGATCATGTACAAAACTGGCATCTGTTCTGTGGCAGCAGCTCCTTCCACTAGACAGGGTACTTCTAAGTCCCGTTTTAATTCAGCAAGATTCCAAAGCTATGGAGCCGGGGCCACTGGGAATCTGGGGTGAGCCTGGCTCCACCTCTCCCAGCAGCAGCCCGAAGTCCTTATACGGTAAAACTAACTCGCTGACATGTGATAAAATAGCAGGAAGATGCCGGGAAGGCTGATCGCACACAAATCTAAGTGAAACCAGCTGTCCAGCCCCGGGAGAGCCGCACGCTAGGGGAGAATTCGCATTTCTCTGTGAAAATCAGGACGGAAAGTTATTTTTCAGCAGTTCGGATATTTCCCAGCTGTGCTGAAGCCAGCGGTGCGGCGCTGAGAGGCGGGAACTCCCCGCTCCGTGTCATGCAGCGCTTTTCCCTAATTAAACAGCCATTTGCTACTAAGCACTCAACCGCTCCCCAGTGCCGATCGGTGCTCGAACGCCTTTTCCGCAGGAACGGGCCCCAAAGCGCGATGGGCGGCCCGGTTCCCCCGCGGGATGGTGCGGGCGCGGCGCTGCGGCAGCGCCGGGCTCCCGCGGGCGGTGAGTGCGGAGCGCAGCGGAGCAGCGCGGGGACAGCCGAGGGATGGAGGCAGCCGGCGCCCAAGCCGCCCTCCCGCAGCGGGGAAGAGCCGGGCGCGCCCCAGTGAGAGAGAGCCAGAGACAGGAAGGAAGGAGCAGCCCGGGAGAGAGCGACCGAGAGAGGCGAGCAGGCAGCCCGGGCGGTCTCACTTTCTCCCGCAGGTCCCGTTCCAGGTCCAGCTCCCGCTGGAGGACCTGGGCGCGATCCTCCGCCTCATCCGCCTGTTGCTGCAGGCACTGGATCTTCCTCTTGACGGCTTCCAGGGAGCTCGGCGCGNGGGGCGGGGTGTGGCGGGGAGCCTGGACTGGCCTTTATCCTGCCGCGGGGATGAAGGCAAAGGGCATCCTTATGCTACGGCATAGTTCTGCTGCCGTCCCGTTTTCCTTCAAAAATCATCATTTTG
Organism: Rhabdornis inornatus; assembly: GCA_013397075.1. Classification (NCBI taxonomy): domain Eukaryota; kingdom Metazoa; phylum Chordata; class Aves; order Passeriformes; family Rhabdornithidae; genus Rhabdornis; species Rhabdornis inornatus. Next base: position 216,337 of record VWZS01004672.1, on the reverse strand, counting down.
CTTAGTTCTATTAAAGGAGATTTCTCCTTTCCTAAAGAATTCCCACCCGTTTCGGGGGGGAGAGGTCCCCCAGGGTCCCAGCAGGTCCCCTCCGGGTTCCCGTGGAGCCTCAAGTGGTGCCAGCTCCCGGGGGCAGCTGGGTGTACCGTGGTCTCGGTGCAGGATAGCCCCGCTCCCTTTAGAAGAGGGGACTGGAGATTAAAACCCTGCACCGTAACGCCCCGCCTTTCTATCCCTCGGCAAAAATGCATGCAACCAGTGAGGTGCATACAACATACACAGCAGAGTTACAGGCAAGTGTTAGCCATGGATACGTACATCAGTGGCCTTCTTCTCAGCCTGCTCCAGTTTTTCCTGGGCATCTTTGAGAGCCTCTGAGTATTTATCCAGCTCATCTTCAGTTCCTTTCAACTTCTTCTGCAGAGCTACCAGCTCATCCTCTACCTTTCAAGAGAAAAGAACCCCAAAGTGAACATACTGATGTAGCATCAGTTACAGTTTAATATGGTAAAACCACTCTTTACTACTTGTTTTAACCCAATATAGCATACAAAGAACCACAAAAGACCAGATCAAAGTTCTGCTGGTGACAGTAGTCTGAGAATGACTGGTAGTAGTTGCCAGGGAAGGATCATTGTAAACATCTCATCCTTGAATAACATTGCCTGCCACCACACACACACACACATACACACAGGATCTGGTTTAAGACAGAACTTGGTATAAGTCCTTTTTCACCTCACTTTTTTTTTTGGACACCTGCAGCAGTTTTGCAGCATAATTACAGATGTTTTTAAATTATGTCCTTTTAGTGTTTGTTCTAACACTGTTACCTGGTGATTTTTCAGGAAACTATTTAATTCCTGTAGAGCTGAAAAAAATTAGTGGTCCTTCCTTAATGATCTTTGTGTTTCAGGACACTTCAACCCAAATGAGATACCCTGGATGTAGGAGGGAACAGGGCTGGCCTTGCTATAGGTGGTACTTGTGACTTTGGGAGGTCCCTTCCATCCTGGATTATTCTCTGAGACCCAACACAATATGCCTCATCACACGATGAGGCTCAGACTCCTCCATACCATATAAATCCATATTGTTCACTACAATGGTGCTATTTATAACCTGCTGGGAGACTGTTTAGTGGCAAACTGTCTCATGCTCCCTGAGGAATTCACCTTATCAAAGGCTTGCTGCTGATAAGGGTGGGCCAGCAAACCCATCTGCTTCATCCTTTCATTTGCAACACAAAACAGCTCAGTCTGTTGAGACACTGATTTATCCATTTAGCTCCACCTTGACAGAAATTTACTCTATCAAAATAGTTTGTGTTTTGGTGTACTTCCTTCATTTTAGTTTCACTGATAGTTTTAAAGACACTTTTGGAAGTGTGCTGTTCTGGAATGTTGTTATCTTGCAGAGAGTAACCAGATAGTGTGAGAGAACTGCAAACCTTGCTTGGATGTTCTAACAGAGGGACAGTGAGCAGCATGAAGCAGATGCTGGCTTTGTGTATGAATATTAAAGTAACTATTTGAGTACTGTGCCCACATTAAAAGATAAGCTTTTGAGGAAAAAAACGGAGACAATTCAGAAAAGAGGAGTAAGATCAAAAATTTCTTTTTCTAAAGACGAAGAATTATTAGGCCAGATGATTGCTTACAACATATTAGAGCAGTGTGGAAGATGTAGAAGCAGCCAAATTTAGAGAACGTAAAAGGGAAAGATGTGGTACTTTTATAAAAAGTGCCGTAAAAACTTGAATGTAGTCAGCTAACATTTCAAGATGATTCTAAATACTAAAATACTAAAATAGTAGTTTTAATTAGGAAATACTAAAGCTCAAATAGGAGACAGACACCCAGAATAAAGACATTGAAAAGCAAAAGAATATGAAAATGTTATCATTAGAATTCAGTTAAAAGAATAGCATTCAGATTAAGATATTTTCCATTATTCTTGACAAAAAAATTAAGAGAACATATCTCCTGTTGAGTCTCAGCTGGCACCTCTAAGGGGCACTCTCTGCACCAAGAACTTGAAGTGAACTTTATTAATTCACTTCAAGGAGAGGCTTAATTAATGTTTAGACACAGCCAACTCTATTAGCACTAGTCCTACAGGTGTCAGGGTTTACAGCTTTGATTTTAAATATGTAAAGGCCTTTTGCATGGAATCAAAGCATGAGAAATATAGGACAATTATGTAAGATTCGAGAAAACTTGGACAAAGTACTGTTAATAATCTGTGGATGATGTTAATTTTGGAAAGACTGAGATGGCTGAGAAGTTACAGCCTAGTCCTGACTGTACAAGCATAACAAAAAGGCAAAAAAACTTAAAAAGAATATTAACAGAAAACTGACTTCAATTTATTTTGCTTTCTGAATCAGAACATTCCACACAGTATTTTGTTACGCTTATTTCCACAGCACACACACAGACAGTGATTTTATTTCCACTTACCTGCTTGCATTTGTCCTCAGCTGCCTTCTTATCCGTCTCAGCCTGCTCTGCTCTGTCAATAGCATTCTCCTTGTCTAACTTCAACATCTGCATCTTTTTCTTGATAGCTTCCATTTTTGCTTAAGGACAGGCTGGATCTGTCACGCAACTAAAAGAATCTGATGAGTAAAATTTTAGATTTTTAACAGCTTGTCTCTGCAAGACAGAGAATGAAGTTGTACCCAGGCAAGTCACAGGGAAAATGAGCTATATGTGGTTTTAGAGAGCTTTAAACCCAGAGCCCCCTGGACAAAACCCAGAGCTATTGGCCTCTTCTCTGGTGTTCCATCCACAGCCTTTCTAAGGAATGAGCTGGAACAGACTCACTAGAGGAATCTTCACCACTCCATCTCCTTATTTGGGTCCTGTTTTCTTAAAGAGAAAACTGTTTCCATTTTTAAGCTTCTGACAGAAGCAAAAGTGTTGACATATGAACACATGCTTGAAGAAAAGCTGATTAGCTCCTCTTTGTGTGTGCAGAGCAATTAACCAACACAGCAGATCTTGGGGATGGCCTGCCTTCCTGAAATAATGGCATGAGGCAAATGAAGGGAAGGATCTCTTTAGGTTACTCCAAAATAAATCTATACATAAAAAAAAAACAAATTAAAAAAAAAATCTATGCTTAAGAGGTAGCTAAATTTAAGTTCTAAAAAGATACAGGATATGAGACAGCAGAGGTTTTTGATGCAAAAATAAGCACTGGTGTTAAGGAACTAGCTATAAAGTGTGATACTATAACACATAACAGAGCTCAAATTTAGATGTCAAGTTCAGGCTCAAGGCAAACTCAGTGAGTTTGAGTGCCTGTCCTTGAAATATCCCTCATTAAATACTTGGGAAAATGAACACCTGAAGTTGCAGTCTGATGAGCACCGTAAATTATTCCTTCTGTTGTATGAAGGAGTCACCTTCACTCTGTCAGGGAAGAGCAGGCTCTGGGGAGCACAGGAGTAGTTCCATTGACAGAGGACACCAAGCAGAGTGTCCAACAGCCCCACAATGAGTTCTGCTTCCTTTTGCAGCTCTATTAAACACATCCCCAAAAACATTCCATCTTTTCACATGCTCTTGCTGAGCCTCACAGCCCGACACAGCCTTGTCCTGACTGCTCTGATGTTCTCATGTACCGATGTACAGCATTTTCCAGGGCAGCCTGGCAGCACTTTTGGACTTTGATACCATGGGCATCTGCATAGAGCCATGGAATATACTGAGATGGTCCCACAGTGATCATCAAGTCCAACTCCTGGCTCTGCACAGATACCCCACCAATTCCATCCTGTGCCTGAGAGTCTTGCCCAAACACTCCTGGAGCTCTGGCAGCCTTGGGGTCATGACCGTTCTCTGGGGAATATGTCCAGTGCCCAAACACCCTCTGGGGGAAGAACCTTCCCCTGATATCCAGCCTTCGCTTCCCCCAGTTCTCTCCCCAGTGCAGGGTGACCACACGATGTCCCTGCCCTGCTGAGTTCTGCCGTGCTCTGCCCTCCCACGGCCCCCACAGCTGAACTCCCTGCACGCCCCTCAGCCCCTCTGCCGCGATGCTTACAGCAGCCCCAGCCATGAGGCCACGAGGGCACCAGGACACCCAGCACAGGACCCAGAACTTCCCCATCCTCTGGGGCTGAGCTGGCATGACATTGAAAGGCCTTTGGGAGAGATTTCTAAGGAAAAATCTGCCCTTTATTGAGCTAAACATGATGGTAGAGTGGACATGAAGCCAACACCAGCACAATGCCTGTGGCTGGGATAAGGGCTGGTGCAGGGCTGTGTTTTGAATTTGTTCTGAACGTAGGGTTGAGAATATGGTGATGTTTTTGTTATTGCTGAGCTTGCACAAAACCAAGGCCTTTCCTGCAACTTAGAGGACCATGCTGGGAAGGGGGCTGGGGGTGCCTGAGAGATTGGGAGGGGACATAGCCAGAATATTCCAGACCATCTGACATCACACTCGGGATATAAATGGGGAGGAGGAGGAGCAAATGGGGAACTTTTGGAGTGATGGCATTTGTCTTCCCATGTCGCAATTCCATGGGATGGGGCCCTGTTCTCCTGGAGATGCGCAACTCCTGACCACAGGAAGCAGTGAATTAGTTCCCTGTTTTCCTTTGCTTGCGTGCACAGTTTTTGTTTTCCCTATAAAACTTTCTTTCGACCCACGAGTTCTCCAGCTTTTACTCTTCTGATTCTCTCTGATCTCGCTTGTGGGCGAGCGAGTTGCTACGTGGTGCTTGGTAGCCAACTGGGGTTAAAACACGACAACGATTTGCTGTTGTTGTTTAAATCAAAATGAATTAATTTTACGAGAACCCAGGCCCGCCCGCGCCGCCGACGAGCACCCTTCGCCCCCGCCCCAAGATGGCTGCCGCGAGCCCTGAGGGGCGGTGCTGAGGCGGTGCCAAGATGGCGGCGCCCAGGACTGCAGCTCCCGGCGGGCTGTGGGGCCCGGCCCGGCCCGGCCCGACCCGCCCATCCCGGCCCGGCCCGGCCCGGCCCGGCCCGTGCACCGCCCTCGCCAACGGCAGCGGATCTCAGCCGGAGCAGCGGCTGCCGTCTGCTTCTTTTGCTTGTGTGTTTTACCCGTTTTCCCCCTTCTTTTGTGTTTGTTTTCGTTTGAATATAAAAAAAAGTGTTCTCAGTTTTTAACAGCTCTAGGTACAGTCTTTGCTTGTAAACTAGTGCTGGCAAAACTAGGCAAAGCTTGGTGTGCTTCTGTATCCCTCTGAACACCTCACATAATTAAAGGTGCTTTTTCCGGGTAGCTCTGCAGCAAGGTGGCCCCCAGGCATTTTTTAAAATCCAATTGCAATGACTTTTAAGCTATTCTGTGATTTGAACAGTGGAAGATGAAATCATATAGGGCCTCAGCCTGGAGCGGGTTTAAGGCATAGGGGTGAAGTATTGTGTTATCAGTCTTTCCAAACCTTAAGAATTGTCATTACAGCCCGATAAACCATGTTAATCTCGACCACTTGCACTTCTCCTCACTCTCCTGCCCTGGGAGTTTGCTGGTCGAGGGCAGCAGGCTCTGCAGGGCTTTGGGGGTGAAAGTCCAAGGAGCTGAGTGAGGGTTGGTGCTGGTGGCCACAGGGTGGGCACAGGACATGCAGGGTCATGGCAGGCACTGCCGTGCTGCAGCCGCCTCTCCAGCACAGCCCTGCTGATCCCCACCACGTCTTTGGGACAAGACACACCTTTGATAACTTTCCTCAGCTGGCTTCAACCCGGTGGTCCAGCTCACACTGCTCCTGTCCGTTCCAACCGGCTGGCTGTGTTTTCTGGCTCCTTCAGGGCTTCCATCAGGCTGCTGCTGCCATCCTCCCTTCAGGCCTGTTTCACCTGGTGGTCCTGCATGCCACTAGGTTGGATGTGCCATAGGCTGTCTGACCCAGAGGAGCAAGTTTTGGGGTGTAGTTTGGAGACACAAGGGGAGGGAATGTAGTGGGAAGGACTGTGTTAGCCCTGTTTGACCCAACACCTGTAGGAACTTGTGGAATGGAGGCTGATACAAGGCTGTGCATGCTGCTCCTTGGGACAACAGCTACTTGTACCGTTAGGTGTGCATTTTGAGCTGTTCCTGTGGCTGCTCTCACAGCCTCTTCATAATTTCTATGATTAAGAGAAGCACAAGTGTTTTTCCAGGCAGCTCACCAGCCCCCAATCCTGCCACAGGCTCGGGCAGGCTTAGAATCAGGGCTGGGGAAACAAACACCGAACAAGATTATTTTTCCTTTCTATTTCAACTGCAGGAAGATAATTTTTCTAATCAACTCTGTTGCATGACTCAGATCCACATTTAGAAATGAACATCAAGAAACATGTCACCCTCTGTAGCCCTTCAACCAGGTACATGCCCTTCTTCCCTTCCCTGCTTCATGAACTGGAGAGAAACACCTGAAAAATTCAGTGATGATAATCCTGTCAGTCCCATAGCCTCTGGTTTTCATTAGCTTGGGAAACAGTGAGCAACCAAGAGAGAAAGAAGAGCACTCTAAACTATTTCTTTTTGTTTGTTTGTTTGTTTCGGGCGGGCAGAAAGGTGCTTTACAGGCTGTAAGAGTTCCTTTGTTTTTCCTTTTCTTTCTGAGGGATTGTTTGGGCTGAGCAAAGCTTGGCAAGGTTGGTGTGTAAATATGAGAGGATACCAGGAGGAAATGAAGTTGGATTGTTGGAGAGTGTGCTCATTCCTTTGGCAGCAGGCTGCATGGGAAGCTTGTCACAGCAGGCATCTGAACAGACTGGGGGTGGTCAGACCTGTGGCCTGAGGTCGGCAGGTCTCAACATTTTCTCTGCTGTCAATCCCTACTCCTTTTTTTTGTGATCCAGCGGTTAGCTGAGACCCACAGCATGGCCCATTTCACTAGCTGGGAAAAACAGACACTTTATATCCCCCAGTTTCTCCTACAGCTCCTTCTCTGCTCCAAACTTCGGTCGTAAAAGAACTCCTTCCTCTCTTTCACACTGACTGAGCTTCAACTCCTCATACACAAAGCTGCATGTATCAAGGCTAGAAGCAATTCAGAGCAGAAGAAAGAAGCTGTTTACAATCCTTTACCAAATTCCTTCATTTTACTAACATAAGTATCTCCTAACAATCCATTCACTTGTAAACTTTCTGTTGTAGAAACTATGTAATATTGTGTATCAGTAAAAAGGTGTCACTAGACTGAACATCAGACTTGTCTCTTCCTGACATTTCCTTTTAAATGACAAGATCTGTAAACCCTCAGATCTCAGTGAATTTTTTGCTCTGTGGGCTCTCCCTGCAGGGCGCTCTCCCTCTACCCTTCTCAGTGTGTGTGCCAGTGCCAACCTGAAACACGTTCTCATTAAGGATCTATTACTGACCACGGACGAATGCAAGGTACTGGGCTGAGTGTGATGAAAATAGTAGATATGCTTTTCCTGTGGCTAGATCCAAGGGGAATCTGCCTCTTTTCTTCAATAATCTCAGATACCTGCATTTCCCATCAGGATCTTTGAACACCTGAGATAATGAGTTTTACACTGTTTTGAGTAGGATGGCAGAATTCACTCAATACCTGAAGTATACATCTGCTTGGGAAACCTGTCTCACTGCCAGAATCGGGTGCAGCAGAAGAAAGCAAATGCCACCCTGAATGCATGCTAATATTTCTGGTTAATACAGCATGGAGAGGATCCTAGAAAAGAAGGAATTGGCAGCCTCTACCGGAAGATTTTGGCTGTCCTTCTTTTCTTTGTACTGGTCTTCATCGGTGAGACCTTTCACCTGCAGAGGCAGGATTTGCATTTAGAGCAAAGGACTATCCCTGTGGGCCATCGCCTTGTTTTTTACTGTTCCAGCCCATTGCTGGGCCACAGCCAATGCTTCAATCTCTCCCTTGCCGTTAGATGGCAATGCATATCCACAGATTCTCTCTCTTCCATGAGCCTCTGGAAAATGATGGTGCTGCCTCTGGAATGGCTCATAGAGCCTAAATCTTCTATTTCTGCCCATCTCACTTCTGAAGACTGGGGCACCTGAATTTGTTTCGCCTGAAAGAAACGGAGCTGACTGCCTGGGATGGCAGCTCCTCTGAGTCCTCAGTGACACAAGCGTTGGCTCGCTTGTCCAGGCCCTCCTTTGTGCACAGAGGTTTCCTTTTTTTCCCTCTTCCATCAGTTAACTCATTTGTCTTCTGTTTCGCTGTTTCCACCACCATTTTGTTGTCTTGCTTATTTCTCAGCTTACAGCCAACCCTCTCAGGCGAGTGAGTCATGGGCTGCCTCAGGCCAAACCCCAAGGATACAGACTTCTAAGGGTCATGAATCTCCCATCTGGGAAGTTATAAAGAACTGCAGTGAGAAATAGCTACCACCACAAAATGCTTTCCTCCATATCAATTTTTCAGCTTTTCCATTGTCTGCACTTGACTGGTTCATTTAACATGTGCATTACCAGTTTTTTTTCCTTTGCATTGCCTTTTCCACCAGAAAATGTCACCAACTTACATCCAACTTTTGCTTAGGAAACTTGCAGGTTCATTTGTGTTCCAAACCCAGGCAGGTTTCCTCCTTCAAAACAAAATATAAATACCTTTTTTTTTTTTTTTTTTTTTCCTGGAGCATATTTGAAGTTCAATTCCATGCCAAACAGTGCACCAACTCCCAGCAGTGCAATATTTTTGCTGGGCAGCTGGCCAGAGCAGTTGTAGGGCCTTTTGGAATCTGATTTGGATACTTGCAGCAGGATCTGCTTTACTTGGTGACTTCAGCTGTGTTAGTGGCAGAAATCTTCATTTATAACAGAAAGAATGACAGCACTATCTTTTTTTAAAAAAAGAAATCTCTTATACTGGTAGAGCAGATGGAGAGCTCCTGACTGTGGCTTAGAACAGGGCAGGAAGACGTTGGCACTTTCCCCCATGCCAGACAAGCATGGCTTGATGCTCATACCTCCCATACACATTAAAGTAAGCACCTTCCAGCTTTTCTGGATTTAAAATGTCTAAACAAAGAGGATTTTGTCTTAATCCCCAGGAGAAGTGCTCCTCTATCACGGAAAGGCTCTTTTTTCCTGGTGCACAAGAAGTTAATAGTGTTCCTAAGCCCTCTTGCAGATGTGAGCAGTGTGCTGCAGATAAGTTGTATCAGGAGGAAGTGTTATCACTTGGGCTTACATATTTTGTGCTTATCCATTGGACTCTAAAAAACTGTTGCATTTAATTACTCATTTCTCAAAGCATTTATTAATCATTTATTAGCTCTTTGTTCATTTGCTGTAGATGTAACTTGACATATAAAGTGAGCCCAGTCATTTCATAACCAAGCACATCTCAGGAGGAGTAAAGCACTGAGTGATAGGAAGGCCTTACTCATCTTGGCTTGTGGTGGTACAGCTCTAGCTGGGGCCTCTGGTACTTTAGAAATATAAATACCAGTGCCTTAAGCTGCCCCATCACCTGAGATATCTGAAGCTGATGAATTAGGTGACAGGTGCATATTGGACTGGAGATTTTTAACCTTGTTGGATCACTGTTAAGCCTGCACAGCCGTTCACTTTATGAATGAACCTTCCCCAGCCTCCTGCACCCCAGCACCTAGTGTGGGTGTCAGAGTTCACAATGCTGCAGCCTTCTCTCTGCATCTTTGGTTAATGGAGCAGGAGAGCAGTGTTTGGGTTGAGAATGTGCCCACCAGCTGAACTGAGTCTTCCTGGGAGTCTGACCAAAGCCCCTCTTTGGTACCCAGTGTTGTAGAACTGCAGGTGTAAAGTCTGGTCAACCTGACCAGGGTGGTCGCCTCTCATGCTTCATCTCTTGCTCTCTCTCTGCTTCCAAACACAAAGTCACCCCAAAGAGAAATCAAAGGAAAATCCTTAGTGTTCAGCACTACTGACCACAAGTCCTGGGATCAGAGGGCTTCAGGGAATAGCAAAGGCTCTGCCTTGGCAGAACAGCAGCACTGCTGAGTGATTTCCTCAAAGACTTACAGGTTCTGCCGAGGGAATCAGGATCAGATCTCTCCCAGATGCTTCTGTTTGCCTATGGTTGCTACCAAGAAAGAAAGGTTTCTTTGTTATATCTGGTAGCAAGAAACCTTTATTTCCTTATTGAAACCTTTATTTTCTTATTGAGCAGCATCCCATTTCTCTGTTGCCCTTTTCAAGGAGAGCAGCACAGCAAAGCAGCCACTGTCAAACAAACAACCCCACCAAAAACCCACCTGCCTAAGAAATGAATGTGTCTATTCTGTCATTATGAGAAGAAGTTATAAGGCCCGAGATCATCTCAACCATCTTGAGACATCTTAACAGAGCACCTAATTTAGGCAGGTGTTTCTCTTTTGCTCTAGTCAATGAAGTAAGGAAGCTCTGAGAACAGAAGAGGAGGCATTTTATAAATGCTGTTGCTTTATTTCTTCAGTCCATAAAAAAATCAGAGCCCACCTGGGTTTTAAATTGCTTTTCAGGCTTTCCTAATGGATGTCTCTGAATATTTGCATGTCTTTTGTTTGCCCTCGATATGGGGAAATGCTTAAGTCAACAAGTTTTTATTTGATTTGTAAATAATGCCAGAGTAACACTTTATTACAGATTCCCAGAACTCCGACTCCATGTCTTATCCTCCAGATATGACATGCCAGAGACATCACCAGAGACAGGTGCAGGATAGGGGACAGAAATTAAAATAATTTTGAGGAAAGACCATCTAGAACTTTATCCTATACCTCTGTTTAGCCCACAAACCATCAAGAGCTGGTGAAATAATTGGTTTGGACAGATAATAAAGCATCCTCAAGCAAAACTAAGGTATTTAATGTACTGCTCAATTCAATTCTCCTTATTTCTGTTGTCCTCTTGCTTTTAATAGTGGTTTAATGAAAAATCCAGAATTAATTGAAACTGGCATTAGACATTCACGTGTTCCAGTGAGGATTTCATTGCTTCAATATTTCATAAGCAACTTCACTGCTATGCTTCTCCTTATCCTGCTTTCATAGGCTAGGATATCATCCCTTTTCATAAAATGAAGGTCCCAATGTGGGCAGATGGGGGTACATGAGGAAAGTTTGCAACCACATCATAGGCAAAGAAATAAAAATAATAGCTGCTTTCTTCCTGCCACCATCCCCACTTTCTGTATAATGATTTGCATCTGAGCCTTGATGGGAAAGAGCTGTCCTAAAAATAAACAGGATCTGTCTGAAAGGTGTCTGAGGGAGGTATTTGGCAACTGTCAGGCTGTCACGTATGCTAGAAGGATGGAGCTGATGGACTCGCTGACACCAGACAGGCTCTGCTGAAATGAGAATGCCTTATGCTCTCCTTGGCACTCACTGGGCAAACTCTGTTGGCCAGAGCCCTCAGACCACGGTGTGTCTGGGGCCTGTTCCAGGTCTGGCTGCTGTCAATGAGAGTCTGCCCTTGGATGGCTCTGCGGATTGGATCAGACCCTTGCTTTACCCCTGAGACTCTGGCTTTACACCAGAGATGAAGTTTGGCTCCGTAAGTGAATGTCACCCTAATGGAGAAGGAATCACCAGGCCCTGGGCTTGAGGGCTTCTGCAGGTCTCTGAAAATGAGACCCCTCGCTGAGGTACCTGGATATGGGGATGAGAGCCTGACCTTTTGCCTTTTCTTGGTTATAACAGCTTTATCCCTCAGTTTCTCCATCTCTAATAGGGGTAGTGTTCTTCTATCTTCAAGATTATTGGCATTTTTGTAGATCCAGGCATCCTTAAATGCTCCCAGCCCATCACTAAATGAAGTTCCTGTTTCTCACAAGGTGCTTAATGAACACGTGTTACACCATACTGCAGTCATGAGGTGAGTTAACAAAAACACGAAGGCATGACATGACTCATCTCAAGCCTTTGCAGCAACTCAGTGGCAAAACCAGGACCCAAGAATCCCAGACCCCACCAAAACAATCATACCTTTGGAGTGACCCAAGTTGAAAAGAAAATGTTGCAGGTGGAAGCTTTAGTTCTTTTCAACCTCACAGGGAGATCTCCACTGCCTGTGGTGTAAGTGAAGATATTTGCTGCTGTTCTTGGCAGAGATGTAATGTGCTGGGGAGGGAAAAGGTGTGGAAGAAAGGTGGAAACCTCCTTGTTCCCCCATGGGAGAGTGGACACTTCTCTTATTCTCAATGGGAGCTGACTGCTGCCTTATCTGAAAATCAGAGTTTTGTTATCTGCTAGGCAAGAGCAGCTCCTTTTTAGAGAAGAGCAGACCCTGAACTCAACTGTCTTGCAGTGCTTTGGTCTGAAAATACTGGTCTGTGTTGGGGAGAATGGACAAGGGAATTAATGCCTGTAATATGGGCTGCAGAAAAGTTACCTACAAGATAAGAGGGTGACTTGAACTTTTTGAGAAAAAGAGCAAAAAAGCCTTCCTTATCTTCATGGTGTTTGCTCTGAAGTATCATCTTGTGACTGCCAGAGTCTGCCTTGCAGGATCAGTCAGTTACAGCCTGTGGCTGACATCAACTCCTTCCTTTCAGAGGTGGCACTGTATTTCCCAAAGTATGGCTGGTTCCTCTCTGTGCCAGCTGTTTGCCTGCTGTGCCCGCAGCCCTGTGGTGCTGATCCCACTCACGTGTTGCACAGGATACAATCAGCCCTGCAATTAGACAGCGATCACAAAGGGAGAGGAATTCAGGAGGATGAACCATGGAGGAGCTCGTGTGAGTCAACATCAGATATCTGGGGGTATGATGAGGAGTGAACGAGTCCTATCCCTTCTGGAGGGTCCCAGCTTGTTCATGAACAGGAGCCGTGTAGATCTCCTGAGGGAATCTGCACTGCAATGATCAGAGAGATCACAGCCAGGCTCTGTCTCATCAGCGTGCTGTGGCTCTCCTCTGTGAGGAATTTGTCACTATGCAGCTGTACTTTTCTTCATTAAAGTGGCCATGTTAAATATCTGTGAGGTTGCTAAATGCCTGCTTTGCTAACTGATCTTCTCCCCAGCTGGCAGCTTTTTAGAGCAGGAGGCATGAGGTTGCTAAGCCCATTCATTTCTCACACGCACCCACGTTTCTGATGTCTGTGGAGATCCAGCTTTAAAAGTCCTCTGCGAGCCACTGGAATGAAGAGTACTTCGTGGAGACACTGTAATTATTATGGGATTCAGGGGTGTGTGGAAATGATTCATGGAGATGTTTCCCAGCCAGCAGGCTCATGGAGCCAGGTGAGCTCTTCTCTGGAATGTGAAGCATGCAGCGTGGCAACTGGGAGAAACAGGTTTGGCAGGACGTTTGTAGCTGTTTGCAGCAGCCAGTCTCTTCAGAGCCACATCCCTGTTTTGCCGATCTCCCGGCTGGATGCTGCGCTGTGCCACAGCGGCCCTGCTGAGCTGCAGAGCATGGACACGCTGCGCAGGAGCCTGTCTCGGTGGAAGAGGTACCACATTAAGGTGCACCTGGCTGATGAGGACCTGATGATGCCCCTGACGGTCAGGCCCAGGGACACGGTGATGGACCTACGGGCTCTCTTGGTACGGGAGGGCATCACTTCCTGGAAGAAGACATTTTATTACAACTCCAGGCAGCTCGAGGAGCACGAGACTCTCAAAGAAGCCAATATCCAGAATGGTTCTGTCCTCCTCCTTGTCAGCAATAAAAGGTAGGCAAGGAGCTCGTCTGCCGTGGGGACGGTGCAAAGGAAGGGGAATGCTCGGTGTGTCTCAGCCCCTGGGGACCCTTTCTTGTGGGGTTTGCAGAATGCAGACCAGGAACTCAAATCCTGCCATTTCCAGTGGGATTGGGACTCCAGGCTCTTCATATCCAGACACGCTGTGCTGTGAAATAAGCAGTTCAGAGGAGGAAATCTGCTTGCTGCTTCCTGTCCTGTCTCTGGTCAGGTCTCATTTTTCTGGGTATGTGGCCAAGGACAGAGGGAGACACGACAGGAAGAAGGGCAGGGGAGATTGTGTGACTTGGGACAGCATCCTGGGAACCTCTCACTTGTCCTATTCTGTTGTGCCTGTGTCTCCCCACTTCTTTGTAGTGAATACTTTCTGCAGGTACTTGGGGGTGGCACAGTCCTGCTGTGACAGGAGAAGAGCTGCGAGCCGCCAGCTGCCAGCAAAGCACGAGCAGTGCTGGACAGGGATGGCAAGAGGCTGCAGCTGCCCAAAACGTGTCTGAATCACAGCAGAAAGTACTGTGAGACTAGAGTGCGAGACTAGAGACTCCCAGGAGATCAATCACGGCAAGCACTATGTTCTGGTGGGGATGAAAGCTGAGATAATGGACCTCGGACTCACTGGCCCACAGGACAGTTTTGATTCAGTGTGGTGAATTTATGCCTACCTGCACTGTCTTTCCTAATGCCTGGTTGTTGCTGCCAGCGTGATTAATTCTGTGAAGCATTTTGGGGATACTGGGTAGAAGAGGTATGTTGTGGGTATGTGGTGTCTAATTCATCTTTCTCAATCCTGAGCCCTCTGAGTTATGTGTCTATGCTGATCAGAGTTTTCACTGCAGAAAAACCTGCACTAAAGACTTCAGTTCCTGATTATATCCCACATACTGGAATGGTCCTATTTTCCAGTCCAGAGGCAGCTTGAAATCTCACACAAAGAAGATTTAATAAAGCGTTTCCTTTCAGAGCTCAGCCAGACACAAGAGATTTCACATCACTCAGCTAACTGCAAACCCCAAGTCACTCACGGCCTCTTTCTCCAACATCTCATTTCAGTTCTCTGATTAACTTGGCTCAGCTCCTCCTTTTCACCTGGTTTTTAATGGCAGAAGCACTTCTATTTTTTGTTGTTTCCATTATTTATTTTCCTAATTTTTACAGTCTGAATTTTTTGGGAGTAAAAAAAGATTTGGAGGGTCTGAGTTGATGGAGTGCACATACTCATGCTTGTTTGGTAGATGCTTGGTTTCCATAGTGTGTTGTGCACCTTCCCACATGCTGCAGAAGCGGGTTGAGTAAAAACTCACCAGGAGATCCTGCACCGGTGTGCTGAGTTCAGAGGGCCCAGCTGAAGTCACTGGCCATTTTTGAAAATCTAGAGCCTGTTGCTCAAAGTCCCAGCTCAATTTTTGTGAGTACATTAAAAAGGGAGTGGAATTTCTAATATTTTTTTCCTTGGATTTTCTACAAACCTTCTTGACTCCTATACAAGCACCTTTGGCCAATCTCCTATTGCTTTTTCCAGGGCTGGGTGCAATGTGGAGAGTGTCCAGTCTCTGCCTGAAGTCATGTCTCCTTCACCCACTTCCAAAGGGTTTTCTGTGGCATGTAAATGCCCAGGTACTGGGGACATCTTTCTCTACAGGTTCCTGGGGTGACTGAGCTATGGTAGGATAGTTCCTTTAGATATTTCTGAGATGTGCTCGTGTGTGGCTAGGCAGTCACCGCCCTGCATGGGACAGTCCTGGGCTGAGGGCAGGTTGTGACTCAGCACCTTGCCAGGTCTTCAGCACAGAGAGGTTTTAGAGGGTTTTAGATGCCTGTCTCTCGCTGCCACTGGGAATTAGGAAATAGAGTCAGAGAAGGCTGCATTGTAACTGAGATTACAGTACCAATTTGAGTCTGAAGATTACTCAGGCAGATCTTTAGGTATTATAAATCCAATAGTGTCTTTGGAAATACACTGGTCTGTATCAGCTGGGCAACAGTGAATAACCATGGGGACTATAATAAGAGGAGCCTGTGCACTGTTGGAACTGTCTAGGAGCCACAGGAGCAGAGAGGATAGTGAAAACATAGTGCTGCATTTGGCCAGCAGTCCTGAGGATTTAAGAGTTGGTTTTAGTGTTTCACCAACTCAGTGAAGTATGGACCCTCTCCATCAGAGGCAAGTGTCTTCTTCTTCAGTTCTCCCTAAAAATCTTAACGTCTCCTTCTTACTCTTTTGTACTGTGGTACCAGCCAAACAGCTATTAATTCCAAGAGTGGAGTTGCTGGGATTGCCAAGGTCTGCAGCTCAGTGTCGTGCCTATAAATATTAATGGTCACTCTGCGTGCTGTGTGTTCCTACAATGGGCTCACGGGACAGTTTGCTTTGAACCAGAGAAAACATGAAAATGACCCTATTTTTCATCTACCCCTCCCTGCCTAATGCCTTTGTAGATAATTGGCATTTAGCAAAGGCCAAGTCAGCATTTCCACTTCTTGCTTGTATTTTCTGGGGTTTGTAACTTAGTCATAAAAATTCACTTAAGGCGGCAGCTTGGCAGGAAAGGGATCAGCATACCAGCTAATGCTGAAAATTTATTTAGACCTTAATGTTTAAAAGTTCGAGCAAGCCACTTTGGAGATCAGTCAACATGACCTCTCGCCCTGGGAAAACACATGGGCTGGCCAGAACTGCAAATACCACATCCACCTAGGATGCAATTCCCCTTCGTGCAGAGCCTGTTAATCACATTACTGCTGTGCTGACTGAAATTGCAATTCTGTTGCAGTAGAGGCTGAGCAAAGAACTCGCTGAAAAACAGTTTCTGCCCTAGAGAGTGACATATTACAATAACATGGTTTGTCAGTGGGTAAAACAAGCAAAGCAAGAGTTGAAATGGGAATGAACAAGCAGAGAAATGCCCCAGCTCAGTGGCCATGGGCCAGCATGTGGTGTTCAAGCCATCAGTGCCTAACAGGAGACCAGCAGTGGGTGTTGGCATGAGCAGAACGGCCACCCAGCATGGGTGCAAAAGCATCCACGGGCATGCAATCAGCTGTCCCAAACGCCCAGGGCACGATCATCCCTGGCACTGTGGCCCACACCACGGCAGAACCCGTTTGTCTCGCTCTGGAGGCGGCGCAGGGCCCCAGAGCTGCTCAGCTGGTCTGGTGCTGACGTGGGAGTTCCTGAAGCTGGCATGACTCTTCCCGAATTTTGTCTGCTGGAAGCTCTTTGCTGGCTGCATGCTGGGGAGCACCAACCAACAAGGCCACCCGTGGGGCAGTGAGCAGCAGGGCTGGGTGTATGGACTGGGCATATGGAGTTAGCTGCTCCTTGCTGATCATTTGTTGGCTGCATTTTGATGTTCAGTGGGAGATGGAGGAATATTGCCTTGAACTGGTGAATCCACAACTTAGCCCGTGAGCTGTTTCAGCTAGAGGACATCAGTGCCTGATCCAGAGTGATCCCCAAACATGCCGAGTGTGCCTGTCACTGCCCATTCCTAGGGATGGACAGCTCCAGCTGGATCTGTATGTGGTATAAGCACATTGACAGAGCCTTTGCTTTTGGTTCCAGGCTCCTCTCCTGCGCAGTCTCCTCTAGCAGTCACCCAGGCAAGGCCTGTGCTGATAAGTTAAGCGGTGCCTTGACTTCTCTCTGTTACAATGATGGAGTATTATACTGCAATTTTTGGCTCAATCCAGGTGCATTTCAGGAGCCAGCGTGGGCCAGGGACTGCTTCTTATGGGATGCCTGGATGTGTCCATGCCAGTTTGGAGAGTAAGAATTTGATAGGAAAACCTTGGCCATTCTGTGCCAGCTGTCCTCTAAATGCAGGAGAATGTCCCAGGCACGTTTGATGTACTGGCACAGACTCAGCTGCAGGACATAGGTCCCCTCAGCTTTTTGGAAGCTGTGGTTCATTGAGGCCAGGCAGCTTTTCTCATCATAGATGGCTTGCCTGGAGAATGGAGTTCAGGAAGTCATTGGTGAATAGGTTAAATAAAGTAGACGCCAGCACTGAGTTCAGCAGAAGTCTATTATCTGGAATCTATTGGTGTTGATTTTCTAGCCTGGAGCCACCTGAATGCATCCATCTCAGGCATTAGCTCAGTTACCATAACAACTCATCTAGGAACAACTCCTGACAGCTCCAAGAGCAGACCAAGGTCCCACGTTGTATATTGTAGCCACTCTTAGGTCAAAATAAACATGTCCAGGTTCCTCCCTCTCCTGCGATCCAGCCTCAGTGTCCCTTGTGACTGCCAGTCCTTATAGAAGCTTTGACATGCTTGGGAACCTGTTTTATTCTTTAGAGGCTGCTCAGTCTAGTTTTCCAAAGGTCCATCCACTCAAGGGTGGATATTTTACGTCCTGCCAGAATAACAAGCCCATCTATCCTCAGGGAGCCCATTGCATTCCCTTCAGTTTACAATATCTGAATTTTTGGAACTGTAAATGAAAACGATGGCTGAGCCACTTGCACAAGGTCCAGTTTAGCTGATGCTAAACTCCTGCCTACATTTGATTCTGTGATGACATAAGGACCACTGATATGCACTCGGCAGTGGCTCACTCCACACTTACATCACCATCCTATCACCCCTGCTCACTGTCACTGGAATTGCCTGGGATGCAGTCACCAAGAACAGCAGGTGATGTTGGACCTCTAGAAACAAAAAAAAGTGATAGGACCTGCACAGTTAGACCCTGAAAGCTCAGACCTGAAGTTCTTTACCCTGAGTTTCAGTGTGGTTTTGTGATGCCTGCCCTTTACACTGACCTTCCTGCTCCTGTGGTTGCTCAGCAATTACTCCTCAGCATGGAGGGGGAGACTTTTCACCGCCATCCAACTTTTACAGCCTTGCCCTGTTAAGCTGAGGCCTGGCAGCAGGCTCCGAGGCATCTCGCAGTAGGATAACGATCCTTTAAATAGCACTGGGAGTCTCTCTTCTCAGGGAGAACTAATTAAGTTCTTCAGTACATGCTTAGACATATGCTGACCTGGTATGGCCTTAACAGGTCTGCTTCTACCTACCAGATAAATAATACTGGCTTAAAAATATCCTCCTAGAGATGTGTTACTGAGGCAACAGCCAGGTAGGGGGGCTGGCTACATCTCAGTGGCTGAAGGTGGTATTTATGTGGATTACTCATGGGCCAAGCTCTCTGCTGGGATACTCAGTTAAGTGATTTTTAAGTTCTGAAAGCGCTGGTGCAGTTACCTCTGCTGACACCTCACAGCACACAGGCCAGACAGTCACACCTGTATTTATCTAATTTACTTATTGTTCAGCCCAAGAAGCTCATTTAATAAAAACACAGGGTTGCATCGATAGAGAATGTGGTCCACAAGATTTGAATTCCTCCCTGTGCAGTTGCATGGGATTGCAGTAGATGAAACTGAGCAAATATGTGCCCCGAGGTTCTGTCTTGGCTCTAGGCAAAGAATTAATGAATGGGAAGTACATTCCAAAGTAGGTTTCTTTCTGGTGTGATATGGCCCAGCTTCCTGGACTTCTCTGTAGTTGTGCTGATTTATACCAGGTGAGGATTTTGCCCTGTTGGGATAAATCCCCCCTCCTGTGTCATGGTGTTTTATAGGACAGATGTGCTACAGGGTGGGCTTACAGAAAACCTTTGGCTATCAAAATCCCCTGAAATTTCAAGTGAAGAAGAAAGCCCTGAAATATAAATCTGGTTCTGGGTTTTACAGAAAACCCAACCAGTGACTGATATCAGCCTCACTAGACTGATCCTTTGTTAGAACACAGCAAAAACTCCCACCCCATAGACTGAAATTCTCTTGGACCTGATGAAATATTTGCCGCTGGCTCACCTGGGTAGGGTGGCTGCCTGGTAGAGTTGCTGTGGGCCATGAGAACTGTACTTGCAGTCCAAGGTGGGATAATGAGCTCTCCCAGCCCTGAAGAGGTACCTCTACATACTTGGAAGAGCTTTAGGCTCTGTTCTAGAGACCCCAGGGGATAGCACTGGGTGATTTCTAAGGGTTTTCAGAAGAGTAACTTAGAAAATAATTCTACTTTTGCTAAGTTCAGGCCTTCTGTGGAGGGTCTGGACCCCTGTCAGAAAATGTGGATGGACCCACAACCCCAGAAAGCCTTCATTTAGTGCTAATGCCTGAGAGTGAATGGGTTGAGAGCAATTCAAGCTCTGTCTTACTGCAAGCATTCTCAAAGTGCTCCTAAAGCTACAGACCACCCTTGTTCTAAGATGAAACATGGATTTCCAGGAGCAGGCATTAAAGAGGAAGAGCCTTGCTTAAGAGAAAAAGGCTTCCAGACAGTTGTGGATTATCTGAAGGAGAATGAAGACATCTTCTGTGGAAGAATAAACAGGTTTGAAACTCTGCAAGTGGCTTATTCTGAGTTATATAGTGTGACTGAAGAACAAAACCAGTCAGAGGATGAGGTTTACATTCTCCACATGTCAGGGTCAGTGCCTGCTTGGTCAAATGCCATTTTTGATTGCATCTCTATAGTGCTCCAAGTATTTGCCTCTTTCTTATTCAGATAATGCCAAAGATCACAGCCAAAGCCATGAGGGACGGGGAGTGTGACAAGGGCTGAAGGAAAGCAGATGGAAGAGAGCTTGCCCACGGGAAGGCAGCCTGGCCACCAGTGTTGGTAAGTCCCTCCCTGGATGCCAGCTCAAGGACTGCTCAGAAAGCAGCTCCAAGTGTTTTCAGCATGGTGCCCATGAATAATTAACCCAAACAAAACAACAAATAGTGTTTCCTCATCAGCATGCCATGGTCCCAGCTGCCAGTGGAGTAAGACTGACTCAGCTCCTGAGAGTAATGAATCAGTGAAACGCCCAGGAAAGGGGATTTCTGCCTGGGGGGTGGAGCGAGGAGGAGCTGAGGTGGGCTTTGCCTAGGGCCCTAGATGGGGACATGGGACATCTGAGCCTCCTGACTTGTTCTCAGGATTTTGCAGTAAGCTGCTGGTCTTGGCTTTTCTTTTCCTACATGTAAGTGTGAGATAATTATTTTTCCCTTTCACCCTGTCCATCCAGCTGTAAGTGACTCAGGATATGGACTGTCTGGGCTCCAGAACACTTTCTATACAGTGGAGCCCCATTTCCAGGTTACAGGCTCTGTACAGCAAATAAGTGATAGGTGCACTAGAGACAGTCCTGGAGCTTGGCAAGCCTCTGTATGTCCAAAGGGCAGGAGCTGGTTGGGGTCTGTTACAGCAACCACCTCACCTGATCTCGGGGACCCATAGTTACACCAAAACTGCCTCATTTTGGAGCCAGGGTTTATATGGCAATGAGCCTCCTTGTGTTGTTGTTCTCTCTGTGGCTGGTCCCCAGCTCTGCCCCGCTCCAATAACTTCTGAACCAGCTGACCTGATTCAACCCGATTTGATGGAAAGAGAGAGGTCTCACAGACCCAAGGTTCCTGCAATTTTCATGAACAAACAGCAGCTGGATAGAAGAGAGACATTTAAGTTAATATTCTGTTGAAGGAAAGGTAATTACACCTCTTGCTCCCTGCCTATTTTGGGATGCAGCAGTCAGATGACCAGCTGGCACTTAGATATGAATAGTCAATCAGTTCCTGCCCAGCTTCAAACCAGCCCCTGCACTTGCTATCCCTTCCCTGCAAAGCAAGAAGCTTCTGGAACAGCCAAGGATTTTGCTGGGAAGATCTGGAGGGCATCAGGTGCCCTGAGGATTTTGCAGTAAGCTGGGAGCATCAAGAAAGGAAGAAATAAAAAGCAGTTGTAATACAAATCAGAGGAAGAACGGGTTTCACCAGTTCCTTACTCACAGAACAATTGGATTTTTAGGTTCAAACTTATTTTCAGGAAAAAGAATGGATGTTTCACTAATCTCCACAGTACCTTCCCCAGAAAATTCCAGTGACTGGCAACTCTTACCAAACGCACCACATCTGCATTTTCTGGGTTTTTTTGGCCATGAGAAAACATTGGATTCTTTTTTTCCGACACAAGCATTTGACAAAATGCTATTGAAAATAGAATTTTTCATTTTACCAAAGAACAAAACTATTCCCCCCAAGAACATACTTAGACTTTGCACAGAAAGAGATTCTGAGACAAAAACATGAACATAGTCAGAGCTGAACATCTTTCAGTCTAAGCAACTGGGATGGACAAAGAGTGGGATGGGACTAAGCGTGGGAAGAAGGAATGTGAGTTTTCCAAGGTCAACCAACAGGGCTTGTGGAGAGCTGGTGCTGTTGGGTCAGCAGTTCTGCCACTTGATCATGCGGCGCCTCTGTGTGTCTGTCTATCCTGAAATAATGAATTTCTTGGAGGAGAGCCAGTACTTTCCTGAGTGCTTGGAAAGTGCCTCATACTGCTCTGGGTGTAGTCATAAATAATAATTAAAATTGTAATAATAATATTGAAGTGGATGTGTGCCATTGGAGATGGAACACACTGAGCAACAGAGTCTTCTATCTATGCCCCTCGTCTAGTAAAAAGTACAGTTTGCTTCACAAAGCCTGGGAGACAGGATTTGCTTCCCTGGACTTGATAATCACTGTCTTTTGCTCTGCAAAAGGCAAACTGACCTAAGCTGAATTAGGTCCAGTGTCTACTCTAACACCTCCTGCCTGTAGCTGGCAGCTCTGGTCAGCTCTGGAAGGCTTTTTGCAGCTCAGGGGGATATCTGGAAAGACTAAATTAACTGGGGTGGTGTGGGGAGCTGCCTGGACTCATGTTTTTTTCAGAGATAGGCTTTGATTGACACTTCAAATCTGCCTGACAATCTTTTATTCTGAGTGCAGTTGCTGCCTTTCTTCAAAGCAGGAAGAACTGGTTTGGTTGCTGTCCTTCAAATGATGCATCTTATCACATGGGAAAAAACCAACAAACCATCTAGAAAGAGCCACAGGACCAGCATAAAAAGAGGTAAAAACAACTGCATCTATTTGAGGTATTTCTGCTTTTTTCCTCTATGCCACAATCCAATGCAAGACACTTGAGAACAGGAGCTGTGCTGAGGAACAAGAGCTGGCTGTTTTTTTCTTTTGCCTGTTTATTGTGTTGTTTCCTGCAAGAGATTTGTTTAATGCTTTGCTAATAGAACTGTGCAACTCTTCAGTGATGAGAGAATCATGGAATATGCTGAGTTGGAAGGGACCCACAGGATCATCAGTCTAGCCCCAGGCCCTGCACAGACACCCCAAAATCCCACCCTGGGCATCCCTGGAGCTCCTGCAGCTCTGGCAGCCTCAGGACTGGGACCATTCCCTGGGGAGCCTGGGCAGTGCCTGGCACCCTCTGGGGGAAGAACTTTCCCCAACATCCAGTCTAAACCCCCCTGACACAGCTGCAGCTGTTCCCTAACATTTCCAGTCCCAGGGCTGGGAAGATAGAGGGATAACCTCTTTTACTCAGCTGTTTTACACAGCCTCTTCTACTTGTCCTCCCCATGCTGCCTCTTACTCCTAGTTGCAGGTGTCCTTAATTCTTGCTGAGAGGTGAGATCCCACCCCTCAGCTGCTGTCAGAACAGGTGGAAACCATTTTTTTTTTTTTAACTATGGATTTATTTTTAAAACTGGGAGACCTGAGTCTGGCTAAGAAGGTCGGATCACCAAATGGGCAGGGGGATACTTTGAATCCTCTTCTGGACACACCTAGGGGAAAAATAAGTCTTTTATTTGAGATGTCCTATCTCTCCTTGCTTTTTTAGGTCCTTCAAAACCAGCCAGGCTCTTTGGAGTTTTGCCTTTCTGCAAAAGGCAAACTGACCTGAGGTGGATTAGGTCTAGGATGTGCTCTAACAGCTCCTGCCTGTAGCTAGCATCTCTGGTCAGCTCTGGAAGGCTTTTTGCAGCTCAGGGGGATATCTGGAAAGGCTAAATTAACTGTGCTGGTGTGGGGAGCTACATGGATACCAGAAAGATGCTGACAGTAAGAACTGCTGTGAAATTGATGTTTCCCTTGTTGTCTGTGAACACAGGTGTGGACAAGACCAAGGACCAGCCTTGGAAGGTACCTTAGGTCCTGAGTGGATTGCAAGATGAAGTTTGCAACTTCACAGTGCTGCTCTGTGGGTGGGCCTGCTGCTCGTTGGGACTGTTTACCTTTGGGATCCTGCTGCTGATGGAGCACCACAGACAGGATTATCCAAAGCACTGCTCTTTACCTCCACCTTGGAGCTGCAGTCAGGCCCTTCCAGCAGCTCCTTCTCCTGAGCTTCATGAGCAGAAGACAAGCCCAGGCAGGTATCTCCACCATGGCTGTGCTCTAGTCAGGCTGCTCAGGCTGGGGCACGTTTCAGTGGCTCCTCTGTGCTTCTCCTGTACCTGAGAGATGCATGCATCAAACGTTTCAGTTTGCACGGCCATCAACCTGGCAGCTTTCCTTGCTAAATTTACTTTTTAGAGTTACATCAGTGTTGTATCCAGAGGGAATGGAGAAACAGATGCAGCTTGTGAGCCTGGCTTTAATTCACCTGCCTCATTTAATTTCCTGCCCTGCCTACTAATCAATGAGTCTGCACTAGCAGCTTTGGGAATACCACGATTCTTCCCCATCCAGAAGAATTCACCACGGCGGCTGAGCTGCTGGACTCTCAAGCAGGCTGTGTCACTCTCCTTTGAGGCAGCCTCATGATGGATTTCCCTCCCCCAGAAGCACTTGCAGACACTCTCCAGCCCAGGGCAGCTGCACCTCATTTCCTGGCAAAGGGCAGCTCTGTCATCTTGTCCTCTCTCAGCCTGTGTGGCATTCCCCCCTGGAAGAGCTGTCCTTCAAGGTGTTCATGGCCGACACACTGCTGGGGCCATTTGGGCCTCCCAGGGCTTCCATGGGACCAGCAGAGGCTGGCAGGGGCTCCTTGCTCCCTCTCAGGGCCCTGTGTGTCACTTCCAGGTGTGTCACTTCCATGTGTCCCTTCTGCAAGGACAGTGGCACCGTCTCAGCTCAGTGGTGCTGTCAGGCTCTGCCTCAGACGTTTGGGGCTGTCAGGAAGCACCAGTGAAAGGTTTCTGGCACTTTTGCTTTGTTTAAGCAGACTTGTTCTGTACTGGGTTTTTTTGGGGCCCCTGTTAATTCCAGGCAGTGCTGCTCTGTTGTTTAATCTGGGACACAGGAAGGCTGCCTTTGCCTGGTAGAACCTATTTTGTGACACCACTGTTTTGCCTCACTTGTTATAATCTGTACCAGATTGCTCTTTGCCTGCTAAAATGGACAATTAGGATCCAGTTGTAATGCAAATCACACAGTGGAATAAAAGCCATGGGGAACAAAATCCCAAATGTTATGTCAGCCTTTGTTATAATGGCTTCAACTCTGCTCCTGCTCTGTGAAGGATCAGGAGGAGAGAATCTGTTGTGCCTTTGTGTTTTACAGGCACAGCTCGATGTGAGGCTGCCTTTAGGCACTGCCAGCCCTGATAGTGTGTGTGTGTGCAAACCTAACAGGCAGATTCCGTCCACACTGGAAATTTGATGATTGCCTTGTTTTTTCAAGGCTCTGTTTTATATACTACAGGCCAAACCCACAGGGTAATTGCCATTCTCTGCACAGGGGCTGAGATGACGTGATGAGAGAGAAGCAGAGAGATGCTGAAATTTCAATCTGCCACATAATGTGCTCCTAATCCTGATGGCCTTGTAATTGTGATGTTGTCACTGGTGTCATTGCAGTTGTTCTTGTCACTGTTTTCCCATGTTTGTGCTAAATATTGTAAATGAAGAGAAATATTTAGATTTGTAAAGGAATCTAAATTTACTGTGGAATTAAACACACAGGAGCCTGAAAAGTCAAATGGAAGAGGTATGTTTTCATTTCAAATGGCAAGTCATGGCAATGTAAAGCGATATTTTGTTGATACAGCTGCTTTTACTGCAGATCTGCTTTGCATTTCCCCAGGCCATGGGTAACAAAGAATGAAGCTGAATGTTTTTTCATCCTTGAGAGCTGAGGTGGAATATGTGTTCATGAAGTGTTAGAGCTGGCAGCCAGGAGGTCAGTGTTGTAAGGGTTACCTGAGCTCGTGCACTACCTGTGAGATCCAAAGTGAGAACAATGCCTGTCCATATCTCCATATCTCTACCTCTCATGGAAATGGTGGCTTCCAGAGGACAGCAAGGAACAAGTGTGAGGGGTGGTGAAGCCAGATGGATGAGCCGAGTTCAAAGTCTTCCTAGAAGCTATGGCAACATAACTTGTATATCTACTCAGAAAAGCCTTTGCAACTACCATAAATGACTGTAAATGGCCTTATTTTTCTGCTAGCAGTGAAATAAGCAGCTTCAATGGGGAGGAGTAAATCCACTTGATTACACATGTTGCTGGGAATAACACTCTTATTGGTTATTACTAATAACCCAATCTATTACTGGTAGCGTGGCTGCTGAAACAGGCAGTCTTATCTGCCAGGGAATAACTGTGCTGCTCCTAAATTTCCAATTACAATGGAACAAGGGGAGTCAGAAGGGCCTCAAGGGAGGAAACTCAGTAGGAAGCAAAGTCAGCATGGAGCACTCTGGTTATAAATAACATGTGTGACAAATGAAATCTATCGGGCCTCATCTATCTTTTGAGGAGGATTTCTGCCAGGCAAGGCTGAGCTCCTTCCGTCCTGATGCTCTCCTAAGGCCATCCATGATGTTTGTATGTCAGGTCATGAGGTAAGGGACGTGTTGGCTTATTGGCTAATCTTTTGAGAAAAGAGGGACTTCTAGACCTTGGATGTACAAAGAAGCTCAGGCTTAGTCCAGGATTTAGATGAAATTTCTCCATTGAAATCAATGGCAAAGCACCTGATAACCACAGCAGGGGTATTCTCACACAGCAACGCCCTGGGAAATTCTCTCCTGGAATAGATCAGATTCTGCTCTTATTTATGCAATTATTAATTCAATGTAGCTCTGTTTGAAGCAACTGTTTTCATCCGATGCAAATAAGATCAAGATCTGGCGCAGGCTGCTTTTGTACACAATGGAAACTGACTGAATTATGGAAAACAGGAAACAAATCTAATGTAAATCTGAATGGAAATATCATGCTCTCTATTACATCAGAATAAATTGGAAGGAAGTCTGTTGATTCTAGTGGAATTCATCTGGATTTACACCAGACTGTGGCTCAGCATTTGTCAGTTGGCGGCACACCAACATCAAAACTCAAACCATGCCACCTCATCTGAATAGCTTTGAACATTTTCTCCCTTTTCCTTTATGTTTAAGCAGTTGCCTCTGCATCCTGATGGCTGATTAGCCTTTTCAAACAAATAAACCCCTGCAAACAGGCATCAACAAATAAGCCTTGCTCTCACTAGCATTGCGGAATCTAAATGATGAATATGAAGTACTGAGCTTGGGTTTAGAGTCACTTAAACTTGCTCCTGCTCTTCTGTGTTCACACTTTAGAGTAGCAGGATTGAGCTCATGGGGGACAGATCTTGACAAAACCAGTCTGATTTCCCCAAAGGAGTGAAATCCCAAAGGCCAATTCATTGCCCTCTCACCAGCACTGCGAAGGGCCAGCAGTTTCCTAGGATGCACAGGATTTAGCCTTCAGTAGATCTGCAAAATATTGTCATTCTTTCACTCTTGCTGTCTTCAGGCAGGTGGTCAGAACGGAGCCAAAACCCTCCCTAGTGGAACTAATAGGGAATCTAATGAATTTATTAGGGAATTGTGTCACACTCTGTTTCCACAGGCAGGTTCCTATGCAGGGGAACATGGGAACTTGTGGGTGCTTTTCATGGGAAAGCAAGAGGGTTAATTAATGCCTGAGCAACAAATCTGACTCTCCGAGTGAAAGTCACTGGAAAAACACAGTATCTGAGCAAGAGCATAGCCATGTCAGCCCTTCCCTGGATTCTTGTATACCCCAGCTTCTTACTTAATTCAGTTTTTAATCTGTCCTCATGTTTCTCTTCAGATAATTAGTAAAATGCATCTTAATTAAAACAAGAGGAGGAGAAGAAGACACGCAAACAAACGAAAGCCCTAAGTCAATGGGATTCAGGGAGGGGCAAAGCCAGTATTCAAATACAAATCTTGAGGCAAACATGATAATAAATTGTGGAGAGTGTATCAAAGATAAAGAGTTTCCTCAAAGCTGGGTAACTGTTTGCCTTTTTCTGAAAAAAGGGACTGGCTAGAGCCTGGTGTCTGAGTACCACAGAGCCTGACCTGCAGTCAGTCTCAGGGGGAGAAGAGCTGAGGGAGCTGTGTGGTCAGCAGTCTTTGTTTTTCTGTTTCTCTGTCACTGATTTTCTGTGTGATCCTCAGGAAATTAACTGGGCAAGGTTTTCACAAGTGGCCACTGTCTGTGGTTGCTATGGGGTGTAGATGTTTGAGATGTACTGATCACCCTTTGCTGCACCGTGATCCATATGTGGATCTCAGCCACAGGATCTGAATGTGCCAGCCACTCCCTCTCACAGTCCTTATGTTCCCATCTGTAAATTGATAAAATAAATACTTTCCTGATTTTATAAAGCTATTAAAGGCTCTCTAATGAAACAGAGGCTTTTGAAAGACCTGTGGTTATTATGGCTTAATTTTGCTTAGGCTTATTGCTAAGCCTATGTTCAAGGCCAGGTTGGATGGGACCCTGAGCAGCCTGGTCCAGTGAATGGCATTCCTGCCCATGGCAGGTGCTTGGAACTCAGTGATCTTTAAGGTCCCTTCAAACCCAAACCATTCTGTGATTCTGTGATTCCTGCAGGTGAGCTCTGCCTATTTGTGAGAGCTTTCTCACAGCTGCACACCCTGTGTGGAATACAATGTCTTTGCTGTCTTGTTTCTGTCCTTGACAGCATCACCTGGAATAAACACCCACAGCCAGGATGCAGCAGCCAGTGGTGTTGTTGATACACAAACAGCAGCTCCAGCTTGCTCAGTGTCACAGCCTCTCTAACTCTGTTTGCCATGTACCATAGCTTATTCCATCCATGCCAGTGAAGTTGGCATGTGTGAACTTGGAAGCAAAGAGAGAGCATTAATGAGGAGAAGCTGGGTCTCGGCCCAGAACCTTTCCCTGAGCTCCATCCCCATCCCTGACACAGCTCCAGCCCTTCCTGGGCTCCTGTCCCTGTCCTAGAGCAGAGCTCAGCCCCTGCCCCTCTGCTGCAGCCCCCGAGGGGTCTCCCCTCAGTCTCCTGTGCCCCAGAGGGCTTGCACTGGACTGCAAATATCCATAATCCTAGGGAACCAAATAAAGTCAATTTTCCAACCTCCTTGGAGAGTCTCAGCTGCATCACTGGTCTTTACTCACTGCCTGTAAATGATCCAAGTGCACAGGAGAATAAAGCTGATATTGAGCTGGATGTAATGGGGCCACCAAATAGAGTCAAGAGAGAATCACAATTGCAGAGACATTTTCTGCTCCAGCAATACAAGAAGACGGGGGGCAGTTTTTTGCATTTATAGGAGTAAAACTCTTTAGGCAAGGACCTTAAAAGTGGGAATAATTATCATTTACTGTTCACACCATGCAGTGGGGAATCAGGCCCAAGCTTGTAGCTGCAAGCTTTAGCTATAAATGCTGTGGACTGACTGTGCTGTACAGAGATTTACTGAGTCACATTTATTTCAGAACTGCTTTTCCCAGGGAATGGCACTGTTTTATTCCAGTATGGTTGTGTGACCCTACACTTGATTCTGATCTTACATTCTGAAAAATCAAGTGATTTTTGGTGGGTATATGCCTGACTTACTTGCATATGCATGTGAGGTGCCTTCAAGAGCTGTTACAACTTTGATAAGATTCTTATTTAAGTTACTCTTCTACTTAAATCCTATTATATTGGGAAGAATTCTGTCCATTTCCTCATAGAGACTCTGTGAACACTGAGCTGGGTCTTATGGCAGGAATCAGGTTTGCCCATGATGGCAATAGAACAGGTTAGCCTGTAAAGCCAGAGTAAATTTGCAAACTCCATTTGATAAAAAGAAATGCATTAATGGATTCTGTGACTGATCTCCTGAAATGTCATTTGAATAGTTTTGACTTTGCATTTGTTTTATTCCTGGGAAATTTCACAGTACAAAAAGACTTTTATTTTCCCTTCTTCATTTGCCAAGAATCTCTTTGAAAGTTGTTTGTAATACAGGCTGAGGTTTGGGCCAGATCTTTAGTTCGCATAAGCAGATGCATCTCTATTGACTTCTGTAAAAAGATTCTGATACACCTGAGCTGAGGATCGAGGACAAGAAAATGAAAGAAAGAAACTGCTAGGAATTAAGCTTTTTGACCAGGGGAGTAGTTACTGCAGGAAACACGCTATTTCCTAAAAAAAAAAAAAATTTAAAAAAAAAATTGATTTTTCTAAAACTGCAAGCTTATTCTTTGGGATATGAATGCCTAGAACAAGTCTTCCTGACCCAGTGCCATTCTTCCATCAAGCCCTTTTTATGCTGTTAATTTGAGGCTGTTCCCACTGCTTTCCTGCTCTGCCTCCCAGGGTGTGTGCCGGAAACACTGGGTGGTTTGAATTTAAATATTCCACTGTGAATAAAGCAAAAAAAATATTTAAATATAAAGTCTTTGCTGATAGCAAATTGGAGAATGTGGTGCTGTGGAAGAGTCTGAATTATTTTAGATTATTTTAGTGCTTGTAAGAGCAAATGCTCAAAAGCCAAATGCTGAGAATGCAACAGATTTTGGATTGATGTGTACAGATGTGCTCGGATCAAGAATAGACAGGGGCACAAAGCAGATGTGGGGGTAAGGAGAACAACCCATAGACTAAGGACACACTAATATGGGGAATATAAGAAGAAAAGGAAAAATGAGTTATAATGGAAGCCTTGGTCTAGCCCTGAGCTCATTAGCAAGTGCTCAGAGAGGTGTTCAGAGGGACTCCCAAAGTCATGAGGCAAGGCTGCAGGAAAAGCACAATTCAGGGTTTAAGCCTGAGTTTAAGCTCTGGATACATTTGGCTAGATCTGCTCAGTTCTGGCTGCTTACAACTTGCTCTGAAGCTTTTAGTACAGTAAAAGGATGCTGGAAGAGAGGAGTCTCCTGCTGCCAAGCCAGCAGCATCACTGGGGAGGAGACGCTTCTGTAGTTAATAGTGGGTTGTCAGTTTTCAGTTGTCAGTGCAGTGCCTTTCTCCCACAGCCAGGAGCTCATTTCGTCTGTATGAAAGAGGACAGAGCTGCTTTTTCTCCTAAAAGGAGAGAAGAAATACTCCTCCTGACAGAATCCCACGAAGGCACTGGACTATCAAATGCTGGGAGAATTCCCTAAAAGCATTAATTGTGGTAATGCCAAAAGCAACACGAGCTACATGGAGAGATGATGCAGGAAGAGGGCCCTGGGTGAGGTGTGGGGCCAGGCCATGGAAAACCTGCAGGTGCTTGAGGAAGGAACACGAGGCCAGGAGATGCTAGGAAGTGATCTTTCCTATTCCAGCTTCTGGCAGCTCATGCTCTTCCCAGCACTTCTTCCTGTTGCTGTTGACTGAATTATTGTTTCTATTTTCTGTCACTTTGAACAAGGGGAAAGGAGATGAAGCTGGTCTACAAAGCCATGTCCAATGTGCTTCCCTGTCTCCTTATAAATAGTTGTTTTTTCTTAGGGATAAAGGCAGAAGATAATTCCTTTAAGTGGTGGCTAAGCTCCAGGTGGCTGTAGAAAGCTGCAGCTTTCTCCAGCTCCTGCAAAGATACAGCTTGAGTCCCAGGCTCCCCTACTTCCCTAAACCAGGAGATTTTTTTTTCCTGGCTTTGTTTTGTGTTTGGTGGTGATTATACTTCTCCAGGGTAGCCCAAAGTGATTGGAGCAGCAGGGAAAATGACAAGCTGAGGATGCTCCATAAACTGGCTGTGCCCTTTTTCTGAAATGCACTAATTTCATAGAGTAGGGAACAGTTTCATCTCAATCCTGATTTGAACTCCTCATGTTTCACCTGCAAAACCTCTGTTTTCCAAGCAGTGAGTCCAGTCCAATTTCCTTTTACCCCTACTGAGCTGGCAAGCCTTAGGAAGAGACTTTTGATCATGTTGGATGGAATACTGAGGGCTGGTGAAGCAATACCTGTGTTCCAAGACTCCACGTGAGTCTCATCTGCAGACTCGTGTGATGGCTTTGGCTCATTAGCTAATGAGGTTAATGAGAACACCTGTATGAGCCATCTGATAGGAAGGGGCCGTGTCTAGCCATGGAGATTGTCCAGGATGACACAGCAAGTCGCTGGCAGAGCACAGCAGGGCAGAGCTCGTCTCCCTGCAGGTCTGGGGCCCTTTGGAGGAGGGGGTGCACATGGACACGGGCACAGGCTCGAGGACATGGGTCACACTCATCCTGGTCTGGGCTTGTGCAGGGGGCTGGAAATGTTCTCCGCTATCACTGGGGCTTGTGAGCCTTGAGAGCTTCAGGGCCAAGCCACACCTCCACCTGCAAAGAAATGTGAGCCACTAACTCTGAGAATCTCGCTTTCTCAGACAAGCTTCCTGTCAATGGCATCTAATAGCACAATGTTACCATTTCTACCTGGTTTTAACGATTTATCACCCCTGAATTATGCACCATGGGTGACAGTAATGTTCTCTGATGTGGACAGGTGGATGGAATTACATCTCTCTCTGTTTGGTGTGCTAACAGAATCAGAATTAATATTTTGTCTTGCCTGGCTTATCTTGGCTAGCAGTAGCTATTATTTCACCTACTCTGTTTCTCTTCCCCCTCTCTGTCACAACTGAAATAATTTGAATTTGAGCTATACTTGAAGCAGGACTCACCTCAAATCAGATTTTCAATTCCTTGACCGCAGTCTGATCCCAACACTATCCATCTCCTCTGAGTCCAGCCAAAGTCAGTCATGTAATTGGACAGACCAAGCAGGGAGAACACATTTTGTGGGTGACTGCAGACACTTGCATGCAAACACTTTGATGTGCTAGTCAGCACGGGGAAGAGTGAGTGAGACCCTGCTCCAGCACAGCACACGGTCCTGTGCCCACAGCAGGGACACGAATGACATCCTTGGGAGTGTCCTGCACACACAGAGGATCCTGTGCAGTCCTGCTGCAGGGCTGGGGGAGTAGCTGGGCACACCTGGGGGTGAAAGCAAAGAGCATTTGATTATTCACAATGTGCTTTTCCTCTGCCCTTTCTTTTTCTGTGCTGTTCCCACTAGTGCTGAATTACAGCCACCACAATCAGTTCCTGCTTCCAGTGTGGGATTCTTTCTTATATTAGATTCCATACATATTGCATTGTTTGCCTTCTTTATTTCTCTTTCTCCTCCCTGCTCATGGTTGTTTGTTTTCTCTTCATGTGTGGCATAAAAAGGCTGCTTGAAGAGAACTACTCAATCCAAATGAAAGGGAATGTTGCTTTTGGAAAATACAACTGAAGCCTGAGCAGAACTGATAGTAAATTATTAATTAGCTGGAGATTTTTATCACTTCTTTTCTTTGTCATTACTTTTTCTTGTCTTTTTTCCCCCTCTCCCTGTGTATTTTCTTAACCCTAATTAAAATGTGCAGGTCACAAAAGTGTAATGAAGAGCTGGACTCATTACTTTTGTTTATGGCAAAATCCAAGTGGAACAGAACTCTAAATGGGCTCTGGTTGAGTCCCACCTCCCTCCATAAAGAGTGTAATAAATATCAGCCACATTGATTTTCCTTCTCCTGAACCCTTCCTATTTGTTCTGGTCTAAGTGCCCTGTGTTGTCCTCCGAGGTTCTTTTGCTCTAACTGTTCTATAATCTGTTGTTGTTGTTAATTTGTGTTGAGCCTAAGAGGGAAGTTAAGAGAAACCCCCTCAGGAAGACATCTGACCTACATGAAGAAAGAGAAAAAATAAAATAAATAAGAGGTAAGATGTGGCCCCTTTTCTCATCCCCTTTTCCTGCAGTGATTTAACCTGGCCCCAGTGACACAGTTATGTGCTGGGGGTGATGTGGAAGATGTCTCAAAGCACAAATGGCAGCTACTTAATTCCCCTTGGATTTCCCAGGGAATGAGGCTTGAGCCCCACGACTGGAAGCTTCCCAAGGGGCTGGGCAGCCACGTTCACCCGGGCTCAGACATTGCCTCCATCCTCTCCAGCCTCCTGCTCTGTCCTGAGCACTGAACTCCTGTCCCCCTTGCTCAGCCACTGCCTCAGGGATCTATTGCAGATACATGCAGTGCATTATTGCCTGCTTGTTGTACCAGCTTCCAAATCTCAGCAGATAAAGAGTTCTTAGTGTTTTCTTAATGTCTCTTTGTAGTTTATCAAAGGCCTAGGAGGCATGAGGGGGAAATGAGAATGTGACTCAGAAATCCCTGTTCTCAGCCACGTGCTTCCTTCACAATCTCATTTATACCCAGACTATTAAAAGTGAATTATCTGAGCCAAGTGGCAGCACTGAAATGGAAGGGCTGGGGGATGGCAGCAACTCT
This sequence comes from Rhabdornis inornatus, assembly GCA_013397075.1. Classification (NCBI taxonomy): domain Eukaryota; kingdom Metazoa; phylum Chordata; class Aves; order Passeriformes; family Rhabdornithidae; genus Rhabdornis; species Rhabdornis inornatus. Next base: position 182,368 of record VWZS01004672.1, on the reverse strand, counting down.
TGCCTGGTGCCTCTAGACATGAGCAGCTCAGTTCAGCCACTTCCCTCTGCCCCTTTTTGCCTGAATTGGATTTTTGCCCTTACTACAGGAGGATTGTTGGCACTGACAGTTGCAGACAGGGCTGGGGTTTTTTTCCCTCCAGATCTGATGAAAATCGTCGCTCCTGGCCGCAGTATGGGGATGTTTCCACGAGATGGAGATGGAAGAGGAGAGGGAAGTGCTGTGAGGTGCCAGCTCTGCGCTCCCTGAGAGCCCTGGATGAGCAGCCCGAGCTGGCAGCTCCATCACCATCGTGTTCCCATGGCACTGCCACCCTGCCTGCTTCCAGGGACGCCTGATAAACTGCACAAAACTGGGATGAGTCTTTATCAGGCGTTAAGTGGTGCTGCTGAGCCAAAGCTCCCACTCCATTCACGATGAGGAATCTGTGTTTTCTCCGGGGCACTGCTGTGATCCAAATGCAGCAGGCTGGGAGGTGGCAGCTGCTGTGTCTGGGCCTGTGTGCAGAACCTGGGGCTCCTCCAGATCCTGCCTTGTCTCTCAGTGAAGGTCAGCTCCTGTTTCTATTGAAGCAATTCCCTATTTCTCAACAGGGGCTGGATCAAACATTTAAGGAATTAGATTGTGTTTCAGTTCATAGCTCAACCTTTAAAAAATTCCCTTTCGATCTCACCTGTTCTGTTCAGGAATTGCTCTGAGTGTATCTATTGACTTTCCATGGAAAGTGGACATGGCCAAGTAAAAAGCCTTGCTGCTGAAAGATTTTACAGGAGTGATATTGACCTTCCCATAGACACTGAAGAGAATAAAAAGTCCTGATTCTCTGTAAAACTAAACTAAAATTGTATTTGATGAGTTCTATAAAACGCTTATAGATTTTTATTTTTTTCCTACTTTGGCTGAAACACTTTTTTTTCCTCACAAAGTCCAGATGCAGAATATTTACAGAGAAGGGGGGAACCCCTTTTCTTTGAAAAATATTTGTACTGGTAAATCACTGCAAATTGGTAGACTCCCAGATGAATCTAAATAAGTAATAGCAGAACTTTGGCTGCATTTGCAAAAAAGCCCCCAAACACTGGATTTATGGGCTTCAGGTATAATTGGAATCGAAGTTAGACTTACTGAATATTTACAAATTTTATATAGTTTCCAATGGAAGCAGTACCTGTGCAATCTTTTGGGGAGTAAATCCAGGTCACAGCCACTCTGAAACCAGCTCTACTCCTGTTTTTATTGGCAAGACTCTGATTGCTGCAGAGTGCCCTGCTGTGGCCACAGGCTCACAGATCTGCCCAGAGATGTCACAGATTTTCCAGTGGTGACATCAGTTCCTTCCTTGGGTGAAAAGCTGAGTTTCTGCACACTGGAGAAAAAAAATAGTTCAGGGTTAGATTGGATTTAGAGGGGCATGAGCTCCCAGGGGTTATTCACTTGCCAAACACCAGCTGGTGCTGGGCTGGGCAGAGACACAGCCACCCTGTTTCTGCCCAGAGGGATCCTGTGGCCTCTCATGCACTTATAGAAAGGTGCAGGAGAATGGTAATTCTTCCTAAGAGCAGCTCAGATCTGCTGTTCTTGCTGCTCCTTGTCTCCTGTGGCTCAAATCCTGACAGGAGATTATCAGCCAGGCTGGCTCCAAACCCTGTGGCCATTGATCAGACCTCTCCCCTCTCTAGCACAGGAGCAATCACAGAACATCTTAAAACAACAACCAGGTCTTTATTTTCATATCTTCATATTTTCCAGGTTTTGTGCACGGACAGAGTACAGAAATATTCCTCTCATTTTTAAAGGAAACTGAGATAATTTGTGCACAGGAGACAGAGCACTGCTAAAGGTTTCCCAAGAATTTAAAGAGCTCCCACCCAAGATACTGTGGCCACAGCAACCTGTTGTCTGACATAGCCTAAACCAACCAATTATTAATATGTACTTAAATGACCATTAATTAAAAATGTATAAACTCTTACTGTGTGTAAGCTTCACAAAGCACATGATCCGTGCTTTCCTCTGAAACCTCCTTCTTTCCACTGAGTCTTTTATTTCCATATCAGCTCTCTAAGTCTTCTTTCTCTGTCTTTTCTCAGCCTCTGATGGCTTTGCTCAGTTCATCCTCTGTCATTTGTGTCTGGATCTAGAAACATTTCTCAGGACGTTTGACTCATCCATCATTTAGATAATCACAAGGAAAAAACCCCCAGTTTCCAGCTATGAACATCCATTAAAAGCACGAAGGAAAAAAACCCCTCACCTTGAACTTCCCTTCCTGCTTTGCTTTTCATTTAATTTGAGAATCTGACTTGACAGTCTTTGCTCTGGCAAAAGTCCCACTGAAGTTATTAAGGGCAAGAGCTTGTCAGGATTAAGAGGAAGGATTTGAAATATCAGTGAGTGATAGCAATATCCCCAGTTCTATTAGGCCAGATAAGTATTCACAAAGGACATTAACCCTGGAGCCTTGGGCCAGCTGCTGCCTGCCCTGGGAGGAAAGGAGAGGAGGTTTCCAAAGGGGAAAACTGCTCCACAGCTGCTGGAATAAGGTTTTGGAGCCCTTCCCTCACAGAGCTGAACTCAGACCACTTCCTCTTGAAGTGTCCATTTGACCATCAGATACAAGGTGTTGGGAGAAGTGAATGGGCACTGAGGAGCCCAAATGGGAATTAAGAATTAAAAGTTGTGGCTGGCACAGAGCCTGGGCATGCTGGTGTCCATCAGAGGGGATGAGCAGGGGCACAGCCCAGCCAGGCAGCCAAGGACAGCTTTGGGGACTGGGTTTGGAGAGGCTCCTGAGCTGCACTGCAGCCTGTGGGAACAGCAGGGAGCAGAGGCACCACAGATGGCTGCTACCTGGGGGCGTGTTTAATATCTTCCAGAGCTTAACACCCCTTTCTACTGATGGAAACTTCTGCTGCTTCTCTGCTCCCATTTCTCAGGGAGTGATTGTTACACAGATCAAATGTTCATTTGGCCATTGGAAGAGCAAATATGACTTCCAAGGCAAAGAATCACAGAATGGTTTGGGTTAGAAAGGACCTTAAATCTCATCTCATTCCACCCCCCTGCCATGGGCAGGACACATTCCACTGTCCCAGGTCCATCCCAGCCTTGGGCACTTCCAGGGATCCAGGGGCAGCCACAGCTGCTCTGGAAACCTGAGCCAGGGCCTGCCCACCCTCATTGCCAAGAATTTCTTCCTAATATCTGAGCTAACCCTGCTCTCTGGCAGTTTAAAGCCATTAGGACACAGGGGCAAAGGTGAGTGAATCAGGAAAGGAGACATCAGGATGGGGTCAGTTAAAAAAGCTTTCCTTACACAATTTTATCCTTTCTTGAGCCTGCAGTACTGGATGGATTCAGGGATTACTTGTATTCCCAGCTGGGCACAGTGGAGGACAGTTTACACAAGCAGCAGCCCCTGCACTGTGCAGTGAACTGAAGAGCTGATCCTGCTTTTGGCACCTCCTCTGCTGTAATTCCTGCCCTGACACACGTGGCATCTACGTGTGCCCGTGGTTCTCCATCCCTCCAGTCAGGGGACATCTCATTCAGGACAATGTTAAAACCAAATAAACACTGAAATAAATTTAAAACAAAAATAACATTTCCAAGGCGGTTCCATCGCCACCACCCACCACCACTTACAACTAATTGGGGTTTTGTTATATTCCCTCACCCAGTGACAGATAAATACTAAACTCCACTGGTTAACAATAATCACCCTAATTATGCCAAGATGACATTTACAATACAGGCAATTGCTAATCCATTACCTCACTCTGCTGAATACTAGAACACTCAAATTAAAAGTTATTCACCCACAAAGAACAATGTGTTAGTAGCTGACACAGCTTAGTAAAGGAATTTATTAAGGTAATTCGCAGTTTTCCCATAAATAAAACATTCTAGTGTTCCCTCGTCCTTCCCCCTTCCTTCCTCAAAGTAATCTTTTCTGATATATCTCTTTTTTTTCCCCCCCTCTCTTGTAGCACCCTTGAAAAATAATAATTGAAACTGTCAGGCAGACTTACATATTTAAATTTGCTCACCTGAAAGACAACAGAGAGCTGCTCATCCATCTCTTCAGGTTCTTTTTGGAGAACAGGGGTGATAGTTTGGGGACTGTGATGCTGTAGGAGGTGGGTCAGTGTGATAAAACCTCCACCGCTGTGGGGTTCCAGTCAGGCCCAGTGGTGGCTCCCAATGTGTCAGGGGCTTCTGCAGTGAGCTGTGCTCTGCTGTGCCACCCCATCCTCTCCCCCAGCCCAGTCCAGAGTGTTTTCCTGCTCACCTCTCTGCTGTTCTTTGCCCTGTCTCATGCTCCTGTGGAGTTTTTCCTGCTCTTTCTTCTGCTCAATGGACTGGGAATGGACTCCAGCTCTGAGCTCCCGGCCCTGTGCAGCACCCAGGGCAGGAATAAGACAACTTTCGGAAAGTATGAGTTTTTTTCAAGGAAAGGTCTCACTGCAAAGGAAATTGAGTGAGGAAAAGGGGTGCCATGAAAGGCAAGGCTTTAAAACACACACTGAACTTCATGTGAGGCTGCTCCTCTTCGGAGATAAAGTGGTGTTAATTTGAATGAACTTTACTCCTTCCCGAGGAAGGTAAGTGCAGCCTGATTAAAGGCACTTGAATTCTGAATCAGAGAGTCTGCCTGGGGAGTTAATGGCCAATAACAAGCAGAAAACAAAGCTGGGTAATGCTTGCCACAGCAGGGTTCAAACTTCAGCACATAACTTCTTATGACCTGAGAACTATATTTCATCTCAATATATAAATTGACAACCCCACTTTGTAGAGGCATATCAAGGCAGTAGTATTGCCATTCTACTTGTTCCTGTTCAAGGGCACACAGAGCCCTGAGCACACAAGTGTGGGGCAATCCCAGACCAGAGATTAATTCCTGTCCTTGCAGGGATGCAGTGACCCCATCACCTCAGCCCTGCTGCTCACCCAGCTCTGGACCACATCATCCTGCAACTATTCCACTAAATGCAGGAGTTTGCTGAGCTCACCCACACCAGTTAATGACTACTGTCGCAATTATCACTGTAATTCCCTGTCCATTTTCTTCTTATTTTCCAACTTGTTGCCATTAATCTGGTCTTTCATTTTCCCCCATATCAAACCCCTGCCCAGCTGAACTCTGGCTCATCTATTTTTCTTCTGATGGAAGCTCAGCCACTACTTCAGTGGCTGTTCAGCTCTGCTTCTTGTCATCCTGCCTGTGCAAGACACCCAGTTTAGCCTTTGGATGTGGATGCAGTCATGGATGCTTCAGCACTGGAACTGAAGGTACAATTTCACACAAACTGGAGCAGAGGGAGGCAGTGCACTGACTGCAGGGAGCTGAAGAGTTTGTCCTAGAATCCAGCATCTATTTATAAGGAAAGGAGAAGACTCCACAAGCTGGAATACTTACTTATTTTCTCTGGCTGCAAATCTGAATTTTGGTGGTGAGATGCAGCCACGGCTGTGTGTTTGACGCCCAGTTACCCTCTGCCATTAGCAATGCAGAAAATTCACTATCCCACCAAACGTGGGAAAACTGTAATTGTATCTCCTGGCTGGGGCACTGTGAGGAGCAACAGGGGATTTCTTGCTCTCTATTCTTAAATATTGGAAAGATGGAGCTCCCTTGTTCCTCATGGATCACAATTATTTCATTTTTTTTCCACTTCTGAGCCACATATTTCTTCCATGCCAAGCTCCCACATCCATCAGACAGTGCCTGGTCCTTATACTGAGAGTGCACTGAAGTGATGGAAGAGAAAGAAGGAATGAAAGAAAGAGGGAGGGAGAGAGAGGGAAGGAGACTAACACTAAAATCAACAGTTTTTCTTCCTCTCATTTAAATCAGAAAAAGTCTTCCCAGCTGTATGAAAGGCATATTGAAAAAAATCAGTAAATTCATGAACATGCAGTTATTACTTAGGAGACAAATTGCATTTCTTCCAAAATGTTCCAAAATGCATTCATTTTCAGAGTACATTACTTTCATAATACTGTGTGGAACATTAAATGAGAATTTCCCTGACTTGGCTACAGAACACATTTTTATATTTCAGTGTCTGACACAGAGCCCAGGGTAACTAATGAAAATCTTTTCGAAAAGTGACAATCTTGTCTAGCAGCCTTGCCTGTTGAAGAGATTGCAACATAAAACAGATGAGTGCCCTGCTTGACAGCTAATTGTGTCGAGCTTAATTACAACAAGCAGAATTTAATCGGCTGTGCAGTGCAGTTTTTTAGGATGGGGGAACCATCTGGAATATACCTTGCTCCTGGGCTGATGGAGGGGTGGGCATTGCTGGATTTCAAAGACAGGGGAGCAACTGCGTGCAGATTTAAATGCAGAACTGGTTCCTTCCTTAGTGTATTTCATTTGAGCTGTCTGATGAATTTTAGGGATATTTATGCAAACCTGCACACTGTTGCCTCATGAAGACAAGGTTTTGGAAAGCTTCCCAGTTTCAGTTTGATGAGGCTGGTTCCCCTCAGTGGCCAGAGCTGTCAGGCTTCACGTGTCAGGGCACTCCTGGTCCCTCACCCTGCAGCTCCTCCTGCCCCTCCATCCTCTGCCTGCCTCTGCCAGGTGTGCCCAGTGAGGGTGTGGCACAGAGGTGTGCCACTGACAGCCCAACTTTGTTAGGACAGCCCTGTGCCACTGACAGCCCAACTTTGTCAGCACAGCCCAACTTTGTCAGGACAGCCCTGTGCCACTGACAGCCCAGCTTTGTTAGGACAGCCCTGTGCCACTGACAGCCCAACTTTGTCAGCACAGCCCAACTTTGTCAGGACAGCCCTGTGCCACTGGCCTGTCCTGCTCTGCCTGACAAAGCCAAGCTCACAGATGAGCAGTGAGGTGCCAGGACAGGCCCACAGCAGTGGAAGCAGTGAAACTTCTCTGAAGGGTGGGTGTGTGCCATGGGATGGGACACTCACCTGAGGGTGGCCATGAGATGGGACACTCACCTGAGGGTGGCCTGGGCAGCCCTGTCCTGGGCCAGGACTGAGCCCAGAGCCCATCCTGGTGATCTGAGTGACCACGACAGCAAAGCTCAGGGCTCTGGGCTTGGCAGTGTCTCATCCACAGACCCTTGGCAGATCCAGGTGGGCTTCAGGCTGCCTTTTATGCCTGGGCTTTTTGAGAGAGTCCTTAGGAAGGTGGAGGGAGCACACCACTGAGCCTGAGAAGTGACACAGCAGCTCCAAGCTCGTGTCATTGTCCCTTACCCACCCCAGCAAGTCTGCAGCCATCTCCCAGAAGCTGCTTTGAGTTTAAATGGAAGGAAACTGAGAGCAGAATTTAACCCAGGCTCTACATTCCTTGTCCTTACCTGGGATGTGCAGAAACAGAGCAACTGTGCTGTGGTTTGTCCCCTTGCAGTGCTGCTCTGGATCTGCTCCGTGGTCCCAGCTCTGCCCAGTGCACCCCAGCTGGGGAGGGTTTGTGTGTGATGACAGCCTTTACAGCCTGGCTGTGAACAGGCAGCACAACCCGGGCCAGCACCTGCAGCACCTGGGTTCATTCCAGATTTCTCACATGACCTTGAGCAATTCGCTTCACCTTCTTACATTTTTTGCCGCTTAGTTCAAATGGGAGGAATGAGACCATATGCAGGAAACAGCTCTGGGATCTCTAGAGAAGCAGCTCCCGCATCCCACACTCATTGCAAAACCTTCCTTCTGTTTCTTTTCCATTCTTCTCCGTAATTTTCAAGCTAATAATCACTAGCCATCCCCTAACGAGTTCCCCACTTGGCAATTAGTATCTTTTATGCCCATTTTACAACTGCAAAAACCAAGAGGCAAGGTCAGCCACTGGCAGGCTGGAAGTTGGAGGCAGGAGTGTGAGAACAGCCCATTTTCCATACCAGCATCCCTGCTTTGACCACCAGACCTTGCTACACTCAGAAACCATATCAGGGAGAGCCAGACGACGAGCATTGTCCACAGTGCTAATCTTCAGAGGACCACATTAGTGCAATTTGATGTCAAGACGCCTTATCTATCACCAAGCAAAGAGTAAGATTAAAGGACTGGAGTTACAAGTGCCTTTTTGTTTGCACTGACTGCCTGAGTGTCTGTCTGGAAAACACAGGCTTTCAATCTAAATTGCTGTCACGTTTGCCATACAGGAGTAGATTGGGCTCAGCACCCTTATTAAAAATACTCCTGGCATCCTACAGCAGCTGCTCCAAACGCTGCAGCTTTCAGTAACGAGTTGCAAAGTGGATGTTGAACACCATGCATTGATCACTGCTTTCCTGGTGTAAATCTGAAGCAGCTTTCCCAAAGTCAGTGGAATAATTCCTGGATTTACACCAGAGCCCTGCGCAGGGGACCTGCTTGTGTTCCCCACCCTCTTTGCACCAACTCAGCTGCAGTGGACATGGACACAGCTGCACGGATTGGCAATGGGGGATGCAGCCTCCAGTTTGTCACATTGGTTTGAGAACAGTCAGAATCAGCCCTTTCCCCTGTATTGTATCTGTCTTGGTGAGGTGTTGCTCCAGATCATCCATTAAATGACTGGGAAGAAAAATGAAGGAGGGTAGAAAAAGACTAGATTAATTAAAAAAAAAAAAAGAGGGGGAGAGAGGAAAAAGGGAAAAAAGAATAAGAGGATGGGGCAGGAGAAATGCAAAAGGGAAAGACAAGGAGGAGCACAGGGCAGAGTGTTATCAAAGGCTTTCATTGTGTGCTAATGATTCTTTAATCCTGTAATGACATGGAGGAGCACGAACATGAATACGGAAGGCAGGCACATCCAGGATCAAACAGGCTTGGGGTTTTTTTGTGTTTTCACCTGAAATGTATCCAAGCCACACTGTCAAATAGCATTTGCTGCACTTGTCTCTTGCTGCTGCGACTCTGCCTGGCAGCTGCACTGACACTGCTCCAGCAACAGGGCAAGGAAGGGAAAAGGGACTGCAAACTTCCTTGAGGAAGAGGAAAATAACCACAGCACAGCTCAGTATCCTCCCAAGACTGCCGAGCTCTGCTGCTGGCACCGACAGCCCCGCAGATGGCAGTGGCAGGTTAAAATCCAGCTCAGCTCAGAGCTGTGCTGCAGCCTCGGATCTCAGCACATGCAGCTGCTCCGGTGCCACCAAAACAACAACTTTTACCTGGCCCACACTGCTATCATGGCCCTTCAAGGGAAAGGTTTTCTTTCTGTTTTCTCTGGCTGCCTGGACTGCAGAGGAGCCGAGGCCATTCTCAGAGTAGTGCTGGGAGAAGCAGGGGGGCCATGGAGGACAGTGACACAGGACTGGGACAGGTGGAAAATTTGAGACATAAAGGCAAAACTGCAGGAGCAGGGAGGAGCAGTGTGAGGTAGAGAGGGGAGAACAGAACTGCCTAGCAGGGAAAGGGGAACATATTGGCACAGATGTCTCAGAGCAGCTGTGGCTGCTCCACATCTGGAAGTGTCCAAGGCCAGGCTGGACAGGGCTTGGAACACCCTGGTTTAGGGGAAGGTGTCCCTGCCCATGGCAGGGGGTGGGACTGCTTTAAGATCCCACCAAGCCAAACTGTTCTGTGATTCTTCACCTTTTCCATGGCACTCCTGCAAGCTCTGGGGTGAAGCCCAGGTTCCCTGTCCCTGGGAGTAGCGTGGATGAGAGGCACCTGCTCATTACCATGTATTTATTTGCATGGTGCCATGAAAGCACAGGGGACTTCAGAAGAGCAAGAAAATGGAGTCCGTGCCTTTGAGCACTTTGCAACTCAGCAAGGAGAGAGAAGATTAATATGAGCTGGTGCTTTGGAGGGCAGAAGGGAGACAAAGTGCAGGAAGGGGACTTCTATCATCAAGGCATGGAACCAGGAGGTGAGCACAGGGAACTTAGTGGGGCAGGAACTACATATCCTGGTGTTAAGCAGCTGGATGTTGCATTGCAGTATCCTTTCCACCTGCTCTTCACTCAAATTTCCATCGGGGAAAAAGAATATTCCTGAGCCTAACTCCTGCAAGTTCAGTGGGAGGAGCAGAAATCTACATTCTTTTATTTGAATAATTTAACAAGCTCACCAAGACACTAAAGAGTAATTTATCTTCTCCAGAGCTCTCAGTTCACCGCAAAAGAAAAGGGATTCTGTGGCACTGTGGATTTCCTTGCTCTGTACCCTCCAGGACAACTGATGACACTGAGTAACTCAAGAGCTGGGTGCAGATCCCTGCCCTAAGTTCAAACTTTGCAGTGTGGATGTGCATGGATGCATACACCAAAGGATACAGCTCATGGTGAGCTGCAGGTCTCTCCCAGCTGCTTGTGCCAGACTCCAGAATCCAGAATAGAAAACTTCTCCAGTTTGTTCTGAAGCTGCCACCAAGGACACACCACCCAAAAATGCTCCAACTTCACCTGGAGCCAAGGGCACATTTCACTGCTGGAATTTCTGTCTGCAGGAGCAGCACAGAGAAGCAGAGCCCAATCCTGTCCCCATCCTTCTGTGTCTTGTGTCCATGGGCAGTTTTCCCACACTGGCTGTTAGAGTTTCTCCTGTGGCTGCTTGGACAAGAATATCCCACACCTTCCTCACGAAGCAGTTAACCAGGAGATGTAACCCTGGCTTGAATCAGGTGGATTGCCTCCAGATCCTCAGGGGCTGTCTGTGGAGGGCAAGTGGCTTCCAAGTGGGCATGTCCAGGTTCCTCCTGTTCCCTTCTCCAGTACCAGGACACGAGCTCTTGTCCAGCAGCTCACTTCCTCATGGAGCAGCTCTCTGACCTTTGGGTGTGCTCTGCATGCACAGCACCCCGGGTTTAAATGAGGTCAAAGACTGAGGGTATAAAGCATGAGCTGATTCCAGGCTGTCCGAGCTGGGAAGGGAGCAAGCAGATATTAACATTAATCCATCACCCATTGCTTTATTGTCAAAGTTGAGCAAAATTACTCCAGTGAGTCAGCTGCTACAGGAGAGCCAAGCAAGTGCTGGGAAATCCTGAGCACTGGTGGCAGCTTCAGCACTCCCCCTGCTCCCAGCCTTGAAGCAGCAGGTCAAGATGGCACCTCTGAAAGCTCTTTTCACTCCCTTGGTCTTCCCTCTCACACTTCTTTGTCATGTACTTCTCCCATCCTCTCCCTCTTGCCAATGAACATGGATCTGTCTCTTCATGTTTCCAGGGTAACAAAATTTCCCTCCAGCCCAGAGGCAGAACAAACCCATTCTGCTGGAAAATTCAAAGTGAGGATTAAAATTTGTAAAACAGCACACAACCCAGTGCAGCATCTCCCATTCCTGCCAGGTTGCCCAAACCACTGTGGATAAATGGCAGTGCTTGTGCCACCTGCATGGGATTATCCAGAGGATCCCTTGTAGCAGGGGAGGGACAGTGCTCACCTGCATGGACAGAGTTTTGTTGTGGAGTCTTAAATCCACCAGTGGGTCCCATGGCTCCCTCAAAATCAGCCCTCATTTCTTTGACTGGATGCAGACACGACCTGGAGAGTGGCTTTATTTTCCACAAGATTCTGGATCTCCCAGTTGACCTGCTTGGTCCTGTCCTGTCTAATCTGGCAGCACTAAGGACAGCAAGGAAGAATTAGGAGAACAACTTATGCCCAAACAGGAGTTCAAGTGGTCTTTAAGAGGAGTTGGTGTGGGTTGATTGATTCCCTGAGAACCCTGAGCAGCAAAGGCAACGATGTCCCAAGTCACCAACTGGAGAGACGATGGTCTGGAGCAAATGACTCCACAAGATTTAAAGGGTAACAATTTATGCATTTAATATTTCAGGCCATCAAACGTATTTCCTCCCTAATGAAGCCTCTGTGTATTAAGTACCTGAGTTCCTCTCTGGATTCTAAGGCACCCTGGTCTTTAAACACCTCCATTTCTCTGGTGCCTTTGTTCTGCCTCTCACCACACCAGGCTCCCTGCCTGTGAAGGGTTTACATCCCCGTGATAAGACAAGAGCCAATAGTTTGATGCCAACAGATGGAAGCAATAAGCAAGAACAGGGACTGTAACAGAAATAATAAACAACCACAAGTAGAACATTTTCTCCTACGCTAGCCAAGGAAAGTCCATTAATTCTCATCTGGAAATCCCTGTAACATTTGCAGCGAGGACCTGCCATGGCTGTTCATGCTGCTGCCCCGCAGCACACATTTGCCTTGGTAATGTGAGCCATCACCCAGTAAATTCTGCACTTGCCTCCTACCAGCTCCTTTCCCCATGCCCAGGGAAGAAGAACGTGCTGCCTGGTAAGAGCTGAATGAGTGAAAGCAAGAAGGGTTCACAGCTTGGTAAACAAGCAGTGTAAAACCCATAGCCAAACCTGCTTTGTCCCATGAGAAGGGAGAGGGGCAGCAGGTGAAATATTGCTGAGGATCAGCTCCAGACAGTGAGGACTGAGTGACCCAAGAGCTCTGACCACAGCAGCCCCAGCCCCTGCATGTGTGCAGCACCCACAGATTGCATCCCAGCTCTGAGGGATGGGGACACATCAGCCTGACAGCACCACCGACCCCAAACAACAGCTCCACCTCCACAGCTCTGAATATCTTCTAAGAGTTACTGCTCCCAAACTTCAATTCCTTCCCTCAGGACTGATCTTCTCCTCACGTACCTTTCCCAATCCCGAGCATCAGCTCCATGGGTTGCTCCACTGGGGTGACTGTGATGGTTTCCTACCTGTCCCCTCATGCCCCCACGCCCACACTCAGCAGCTCTTTGCCTCTCACCTCGGTGACATTGTAAATGAGAAGGGAGTTGACGCACCAGTCATCAGTGAAACAGCAACTTCTTTCTCCTTGACATTCAGGCTGTTGAAAAGCTCCTTGTAGGGTCAAGCACAGTGACTTTTAAATAATGCATCATGTTAGTTAGTGTGTTGGCATTTAAATGCTGGCTGAGAGGAAAAAAAGCAACTGGGGTTCCAGTGCTGTGTGTTCTTTATAATGGGGCCACTGGAAGCCCTTGTGCAGACACAACACTCCCACCTGCAGTCACCTGGCCCTCCACTCACCTGCTTCCTCTCCACATCACACCTCCCACACGTGTTCTGGCTCCTCATGCAGGGCTGGGGACATCCTTCCACCCTCACTTGCACATCCCATCCTTCTCCACATCCCCGTAACCTCACTCAGAGCTCAGGCTACTGGGCTGGGAGGATGTACAGATAAATACACCTGGCCCTAAAACGTACCTGTCTGCCTCCTCACTGAACCCAGTGGCTGTGGTTACCTGGGTGTCTCTCATTGCTCTGCAGGTGGGGAGGATGAGATGCCTTTATGCACCACATCTAGGCTGTGACATAGGTTCTTTCAGAGGAACAGCCCTAAGCTGCCCCCAGAGCCTGCTGTGATAGACAAACCCCACAGCCATGGCCATGTTCCCTGCTAGACAAGAGAACTCAGAGGGTGTTGTGGTCTGTCCTCCTCCACCACTGTGCTGTGGGCGAGGAGAGAGGGCCAGCAGTGAGAATTCACCTTTCTAACAATCAGCTGAACATTTTGGAGGACCTGGGTTGAATTTTCAGGCTTGTGATGTGTTGCCAAGAGCTGTCACTTCTACTCGGATCAGTCATCTTGAGCAGTGTGCTAGCAGGTGGTGTCACACCTCTGCCTGGGATCAGTGAGCAGAGATGGGGCAGGGAGCTGCAAACACGTGTGACCTCTGCCAGTGCCTCTCCTGCTGCAGTTTGTCACTGCAGAGCTTTTCTGAAGTCACCGTCCAGTGCCTTGTTTTAAAGCTGCTGGCAGGCAAAGGTGAGCTGGGATGGAGTGACATCCACCACCCTGCTCTGGCACCAGCAGGTCTGCTCCTTCCCGGGCTCCAGCAGCCTGGGGATGCTGTGCCAGGGCTGGGACCTTGCCTGTTTTCCCAGTGCTTTTTGAGGTCCATGGTCAAAGGCCTTTGATATTGCCCCAAATGTGTCTGTGGGGGGCTCTGTGCTCTTTGGGAGCACCACAACTCAGAGGAGCAGGGAGAAAAGCAAAATGCCAAAAAACAAGAGCAGAAAACACGGAGGTGATTTTTTGTCGTCCTGACACAACTGGACTGAAATCCTGTGAGACCTGCAGACAGCCCAGCTCCTCTTGGGCTGCACCATCTCCCTGCCAATGGAGAGAAACACCACTGGCCCCGGGATGTGCCTCTGCAATTAGAGTGTGCAGCAATTAATAGAGGCTGCATTTTGAGGAAACTGCTGCTCTGCCATACACGCCTTTGCCTCCAATACCATCCTTAGTGTGCTTGAAAGGGCTTTGCCACGTACAGCACAGAACCATGCAAACACCAGAGGATCTGCTCCAGGTTTACACCATGGCAGGAACAGAATTGTTGCCCAAATCATTTGTATGGGGTTTTGCTTTTTTTTTCCCCTTCCTCCCCCCACCCCACCCCCCCGGCAATTAATTAACCTTGGTGGTTTTCAGCAAATTGCCTTCCAGCAGAAATCAGGCCTCACTGTGGTAGCAGCCCTAATTGCCATGTCAGATATTTCTTAGCCCAGTTCATTCCCCAGCACCATCAGCTATTGTTACAGATTAATAAAGCCTGGACACATCCCGTATTTAAGAATGAAAGCACAGAGAGAGTGTGATGGAGCATTAAAGAGCCAGGATATTTGAAGGCTTCTGACAGGACCCTAAGGTTCAGACCTCCTTCCCTGCTTTGCAAAAACAACAACAAAATATGGGACTGGAGGTATTTCTAAATGCAGCTCCCTAAAAACTCATCCATCTGGCTAAAAATGCATCTGTTCAGAATTACAGTGTATTTTTAGACTGTAAAAGAGAGCAGATATAAATATGCCTTCATTCCTGCTGCAATCCCATTGGCTTAATCAATTACATCACTGATAGGTTTGATCCATGACATCCAAACAGAGATTCTATTACAGAGTGAGCATGCAGAGCATATACATATGTGTGTGCCTGGGGGATATATCTGTTTTTATATATTTATACATAATATATATATTTTTATACAGGCATGGACACACATACTCTTCCATTTTCTATTAAAAAAACAAAACAAAAAAATGCTGCTTGAATAATTTTCACAAATAAGACAAACCCCATATTTTGCTGGCAAAACGATTACGGCTGTCAGGTCTGATGGACGCAGTGTCTTCCATGAATTATTCATAGAGGCTAATTATAAGCTGGCAGATTTCTGGCACAAATGTGCTGGAGATCCCAGTTATCTGTGACTGATCTGCTCCTCCCAAGTTCCTGAGGCACCATAGGAGAGCAACAGATGGGTCCAAACTGGCTGGCTCCGTATGAGGTGGGTTAGGTGGGGACTCAGTCCTGCTCCTTGGAAGCTCTGCCTGGTCCAGCATGACCCCAAAAGTGACCCCAAAGCACAGAGGATGTGTGCTTCACTTCCTATGTGAAACAGCTATGCTGCTGCTGCAGGAATCTGCTGCCACAAGTCCAGCAGTGAGACTCAGAGGATATCCAAGGAAAGGCAGAAAATAGGTGATAATGGTTCAAAGGCAGAGCCTCTTCTAATCAGCACCACTTCCTTCATCTCTTGTGCCTTTCCCCCTTATGGTTTCCAGTAGAAGAATTAATGTGGCTCCTCCCTGCTCCTCAGCTGATTCCAGCACAGTCCCAGCAGCTGCTGCTCAAGAGTCTCTAACAGAGAGCAGTGAAGAGTGGATTTTTCAGGCTGGCAGTGGGTGAGCTCAGGGGGTTTGAGAGGCCCTGAGCCAGCCCTGGCTAATCCACTCTGTTTGGGAGGTGTCTGAGGCACATTCCGAGCCTCTGCCAGAGCCACACAAACCATCACAGCCCTGCACACCCTGCACTGGCCCAGGCTGCAGGGGTGGATGATGCAGGGATGGGGATGCAGTGACCAGCCACCCTGGCCTGGCCTGGCTGGGGAGCAGTGGCACTGCTCCAGCCTGGACTGGGCGCTGTGGCCGGGCTGGACAGGGGACACACAGCATCACCTGCTCCAGGCAGTGCCTCAGGTGTCCCTCCCTCCCTCCCTCCCTCCTGTCGCTCCTCAGCACTTCCCTGAAAGCCTGCTGTGCCTCTGGTTTAAAGCTCCTTGCTTTCTTTGAGGCTTTGGCCACTTTCCAGGACTTTTATTCACCTATCAGTCACTGTCTGGAGAACAAAGCTTCGGAGGCATAACCAAAGGTCAAAAGAAGTTCCCTGTTCAAAGTCTTCTCCTCAGCAGGAGTTAAATACAGCATCAAACTCCACTGGAAGCACGATGCCTCCAAAGCTCTGTTTCCATGGCTGGAGCTCACCTCTGAGCAAACCAGAGGACAAAACTTCCAGGCTTTGGCTGGAAATTTAAGAACAAGTAGCAGGTTCTGCCCCACACCAAGAAACCTGGCATAAGGACAGCAGATAGCAAAGATCAGAAAATCCATGACCACAAATTCCATGTCTGAGAGAAAGAGACAAGGCAGATTTCTTGAGGCTTCTCCACCCCATTAATCTTCTGCCCAGTAATATAAGGCTTAATGCTGTTAGCAGTGGACACCTTAAGGGGGAAATTCAGGGTTTATAGGTTCAAATAGTCCAACTGTTTTCCAGCCTCAGTGGAAATTTACTGCCCAATGCCCAGTGGGGCCAGCTACTAATTGTGTCTTTAGGGCACACCTAAAGAACATGAGCCCATGTGTGAGCCCTTCCTTGCCCTGGCTCCCTGGCAGCCCCAGCCCCACTGAAATCAATATTCCTGTCAGGCTCTGAAGCACAGCTTTGATTTCCCACCAGCTGTGGGGTCACACACAGATATTCTGGCTGTGTGTGCAGCCACCAGCCCTGTGCACCAAGAGCAGATCCCCAAATCCCCAGTGAGCTGGGAGCACCTGAGGCAGAGTAAATAATCTCACCACACATCTGTCCACGTCCTTGCTCCCTTCAGAGTAAAAGGGCAGGTTGTGAGCAAGAGAATGAATGTCCCTAATAAGGCCAGGGCTGGTAAATGGCATTATGCCTTCATTTGCTCTGAACCATTCATATTCTTCCAAGCAGAAGGGTAACAGGAATTGTGCAGCAGTAACAGATCGTCAGCTGTTGGGAGCCTGCAAACTTTGTCTCTTCTCTCAATGCATGCTATAAAAATTACCCCTCAGAGACTTTTCTTTCTCTTTCCTTTTCCTCTTGACATACCGTGGATATAAACTCTCTCCCTGCAAGGAAATTTCTTCTTCCATGCATTCCAAGCTCAGTGACATTCTTCACGGTGCCCTGGAGCACAGGGCCTCTCCGTGCATCTGTCTCCTTGGTGTGAACTTAAAGATCAGGAGTCATCCATTTACAAAAATAGTCAGGACACTTTTTTTCTTCTTGCCTGAGTCTATGCCTAAATCTAAAGGAAGAAGGAGCTTCCCCCATGCTGAGGCAGCAGCAGACCTGCCCAGGTACAGTGGGCACATCAGGATAATTGGGATGCAGAGGACACAGACCTGGCTGATGATGTGCATAAATCTCCCTTGTCTGGACACTGTCTGCCCCACCCTACACTTCCTCTGCAATTTTAATGTTTTGTTTCAATCTTTGGATTGTATTAAAATATTAATGCTAAGGTTTTATTATAATTTTATATTCTGCACTTAATATTTTAATACAATAATAGCCCAAATGAAATCTTTCAATGTTATTGGGTGAAATGATTATTCACAATTGAAACAAAAAAATCCACTAGGGCCAGGAAGATGTTTTCTTGGAATTTTCTTTTCCTGAGTGTTAATCAAATGCCATTTTTTTGTTCTGATGGAAGGACAGGCCCCCCTGCTTTCAAAATATTAGGGATTCAATTGATTAGTGTATTCAAGTGCCTCAAATTGAAACAAACACCCCTACTGTGGCTCAAGATTTACCTTGCTATGAGATATGATGCAGTTCTGGGCATGAGAAGAGAGGGACTGGCCCAGAAATGTTTGAGGTGTCGAGGTGGGGCACGAGGACGCCCGGCCCTGCAGCCCCCTGCCCTGTGCTGAGTTTGCTGCTCTGCCCCACACCCCTTGTTCTGCCAGGACAGGGCAGGTGAGCAGGTGAAGCCCTGGGAAATGTGAGCCTCAGCTGTTCTGTGGTGCTGAGACCCCTCAGGTCTCAAAACTTTGGGTGCCACATGCCTGTGATACCCCCCCCTTTTATGCCACAAGACAACTGTTAACACTTCCAAACAATTTTTCAATTTAAGGCAGATTAAGAACAAAACTCTAGTGGGACTAACAGTGTGTAATCTTCTTTCCATTCCTCCTCCTGCATTATGAAGAAGAGTTCTCTGCAATGACGTATTTCACACTCCAATGCTGATATTTCAATTTCCTGCTTAAGTTACAATAAAAACTGCCCACCCTGCTGATGCTCCCTTGAAGAATAACTTGTGTTGATTGACATTCTTTAATTCCCCTTGGATGCAGCTAATGATTAAGAGATGCCAGGAAATGTAAAAGCATGTCCTACCTGTGGACTCCTCTAAGCTCCTTTGGAAGGCTTTGAGAGGCTTCCAATTTCCAGCACAAAATACAGCTGCTGTCTTTAAGCACCTTCCTTGTCTTCCCTTTCTTCCTCCCCTATTTTTTGCCCACCCCAGAGGAGGACAGAATTAAATTCCCAATATTAATGAAAGCAAAGGGAATTGAATTCATGGCAACAGGACAATGCTGGGAGGACACTCACCTTCCCAAAGCTCAGGACAGGGCAGCTGGTTGCAGGACACCCTTCCTGCATTCCCAAACAGGTCTTTAGGACAGACAACAGTTTGATGAAGCTGAAAAAGCCATAACTGAGGTTTGTATTGATTATGGGGTCCACTGGGACCAGTTTCAGGACCCTGATGGACAACAAGAGAGTGACACAAGGCAGGTGTTGGCAGAAGGGAGCAGGAGCACCGAGCCCAGGTGTCAGCAGCTCAAGGATGTGCCCTGGAGCCATCCCCATTCCCCCAGCTCTGCCAGACAACCTCAGCTACTGGGGAAACTGCTGCAGAGGAGACACTACAGAATCAGGCTGGGACATCAGGCTACAGCCAGGCTGGAACTTGCTCCAAACCCAGTCCCTGCACAGACACTCTCAAGCCAGCTTTGCTGGGATCCTCATGTGGGTCACACCTGAGAAAACTCCTCACACCCACACACACCTTGCCCAGCACCCTGTCTGCCCCCACACACCTGTGCCCCTGCAATGAAGGAATCATTTACATTGTGTCCTTTTGCCAAGATAGGGAAGGTTTTCCTTGTATTTGGCAAAGCAGCTTTCTTCCTATCTTCTGTGGTCAGGAAGTGTTTCTCCATGAGGATTTGCCTGTATGGCAAGGATTTATTATTCCAATCAAAACTCAGCTCTACAGGCCACTAATCCCGCATATCTACAGCAGAATAATCCATCCAGCACAACCACATGAGGGAATTTCCTTTCCCTGGGTGGACAAAATCTTGTAGGCCATTTGCAGACTGCTAAGTGAAGAGGAAAAGGGAATTGGTCACTGGAGCTCCCAAATTTCAGCAGATTCCCTCAGGAGCTGCTACAGGGTTGATGAAGCTCAGAGAGTTTAAAAGCAACCCCAAGCAAGGGAAGACTGAACATCATTTCAAAATGCTGAAGAATCTTCTCATCAAAATAATGTCAGAGCCTGTCACGGCGGAGGGAAAACAAACGCGCAGAACACGATGGTTCTGCATGAAATGTAAAATGCTGTTTAGTTAAAACAAAGCTCTTCCAAAGCACTCAGTGAGGAAGCAGAGGGAGGGAAGAGTAAAGGCAAATAGCACTTTGTTTTGTAAGTTTAAAAGATATTTAAACAGAGAAACCTGTTGAGTCGTGCAGAGCCCTGCCTGTGCTTGACACAGCGAGCAGCAATTGCTGTCCCTCAGGGCATGGGAGCCCCTTCCCCTTCCCCTCCATGGGGCTCCTGCCCCTCCAGAGCAGCCCCTTCCTCTGCTCTAGTCACCATGGGATGATGAGAGTATTCAAATAACCAGAAGAAAGTAAGGGGAGGCAGTGCCAACTGGAACCTTGAAGAACAGCTGCCAAGAGGTGTTGGATCCCTGCACAAAGTTCCTGCAGGAATTCAGCTCCTGCACAAAGATATTTCACTCCTTCCCTGGGCCTTGTTTCCCATGGCAGGAAACAAAATGTCATTTACAGGGATGCACTGACATTGCTGCAGAAATCCAAGGTTTGGAGCGTGGGTCTCAGAGTGTCAATGTACCTCGGTACCCTCAACACATCACTGTGCTCCCTGCTCTCCAGAAACCCTTTGGTAGAGCTGGCTCTGAAGCCCAAGGGGATTCCACAGAAGAGCTGCAGGCAATGGGATTGCAGTCAGTAGAAAGGGTGTTGCAAACTTTGGGGTTCCATCAACTCCTCCATTTTGCTGCTGTGAAAGAGAACAGGAGTTTTGTATGTGCCTGTTACCCTACCTGTAAAGTCAAATCAATTTAATCTCCCCTTCCCTGCCCATCTATGGGACACATTCTTTTAACATGTACTAGTTAATAATGACAGCCCCAAAGGATTCCACTCAGGCAACAATGACAGAAGTCACAGCCAAGGAAAGGAAAAAATCCATTCAGAATTTTGGAAGATCAGCATACCTGAGGAAAGAGACTTTCATGGACATGTCTTTAATCTTTCCTGCTTCCAGCCCTTAATAGCAGAAGCTGATTTGAAGACTTGGTGATTGATTTCCAGCCCAGACTCAAAGTGACAGCCTCATTTTCAAGTATTGCACAGCTATAATTCCGTGTTTTATTTGTTATTATTGTAACCTGCTGATGGAGTGGGGCTGTATTCAAGGTAGCAGGTAACAACTCTGGCTCGAAGCATTATTTAGAGTTGGGTGTTTAATGCCAGAGCCTCGTGCCTCTCGATATTTATGGAGAAGATGTGCCTGTAGCTCCAGTGCTCATATCTTATTTGTTTGTTGTTCAAACAAAGGATCAGGAAATTGGATGCTGTTTCTGGCAAGTGATATCATCTCAACAGTTAAGGGAAGGCCACTGGTCTTTGCACATTTCTCCAGCACAGCAATGAGGAGAGCTGCCTCCAATCCAAGGTGAATGAGTCACCTTGGAAAGTGTTTCATCCCTGTAAACAGGGAAAGGCTCTGCTCCATAAACCCATGGGACAGAGCAGCTCAGATAGGGCTGAGCAGCACCCCCAAGGTTGTGGGGTCCAGCCCTGCTGCCTACCACTGAAATTTCTCTTCTCTTTTGCCAGTTTTTCCCATTTCTTGCCGTAATTTCTCCCTCTTCTAATTAAAAATCAAATTAAAAAATCCTACCTTGGAGAACAGCACATGGCATTTTTCACACTCAGAATAAGGTTCTTGGAAGAAAAACCTTCCAGCCAGATTCAGTGAGAGCATCCATCCCACTGGAGACCAGCATGGAAAATCCTGCTGGGGTTGTCAGGCCTTTTGTGGGATTAGGGCATGTTTATGGAGCCAGAGCAAAGGGTCATACTGGGTGCCCCGTTTTCTAGGCCAGAAAAGTGTCCTAGCCCTGATCTGGCAGCTTGGAAGCTGCCCCTGGTTTAAACTTCAGCTAACTGCCCTTGCCTTGCAGCACAAAGGAGAGAGTGCACAACTTGCTGCACTCTATGAACTTACCTGTGAGCTCCTAAATAACTCTGGCAGCTTGGAAAAGCTCATTCAGCCTGAGAAACTGAGCCTGCTGCAGCAGCAGCCGCCAAGGAAGGGACTTGATGCTCAGGCCCTGAAGTTTAACCTCTGCTGTGCTTCTGTGCTGCAGCAAGGAGTGGCATTTGTGCTCAGAAGAGAAAACTGTCAGCAGTGATTTCTGGATGCTGCCTAGATACCCCTGAGACAGGCACAAAAGGGGATTTCCTCACAGGCTGAGAGTTTATGCTGAGATGTCGAATGTCTCTATGAAGTGTTTGGTGTTGCTATTCCAGTTTCTTGTGAATTGTGCAAAGACCAGCCACTGCCTGTTCCCAAAAGGCTGCAGGATCTGCAGGGCTCTGCAGGGCTCTGCAGAGAACAGATACCAGCCCCGTGCACCAGGGGAAGGCAGTTTGAAGGTGATCTGGTTTTACCTGTTCCTTCAAAACCTCTCATTGTCAGGTTTTCTCACTACACCCTAGCCAGCAAGGCACTTTTGTTCCAGAGCACCTGTAGCACTTTGTGATATCCAGAGTGGGGTGGTGAGATTAGGTCAAAGCTTGACGATCTTGGGGGTCTTTTCCAACTTAATGACTCTGTGATTCTGAGTGTCTGGTGTGCCAGCAGTGCACATGGAATGTGATGCAAAGCCCCTGAGCCTGTCTCTGTGCCAGCTGGTGACTCTCTGGGCACGCAGAGCATGGGCCACAGCCCAGTCCTGTGCCAGGCACCCTGGTGTGACCAGGGCACCCACAGCCAGCAGCAGGCAACCACTCTGCCCCTGCCAGTTTGCCAATCCAAGGATGAGATGGAACATAGCAAATATAAATCCCACCCAAGCTGCTACCAGTTCTATTTTGCCAGGGTGTTATTCATAAAAACAATCCCTGGTGCCAGCTCTGGTTCCCAGCCAGGGCTGCAAACTAATGAAATTGCCTTTTAACACTGAGCATGTGAGCCAGCCTCCCCTGCCTGCAGGAGGGGGCCACACTCCTCCCTGCCAGCCCCTGGGGGTGGTGGCAGCCAGGTCCTTATGGACTTGTCAGCAAATGGGACACTGAAATGAGGGCAGAGCTAAAATTGCTGGAAACTGAAACTTTCCCAAAGAGGAGACTGCAACAGGGAGGATGGTGAGGGAGCCAGCATCTCCCTGGATGTCCTGCAGGAATCAGCTGGCCTGGAAGGGTGGAAGGACAGGGGAGAAGCAGGGAATTAGCTGAAGGCTTAGAAGAGGAGTTCTTAGGAAAAAGACAGCTGTCCTTGGAGAGCTCTGATGCTGCTCTAAGGGATTCAGCTCTGGTTTATTCTCAGAGGGTTTTCTCTAGCTCTCAGCCTCACTCCTGCTCAGCAGCACCACACGGTGCAGGCAGAGACATCTTACATGAACACAGGAGCTGAAGGTACAGGGTGAAGCTCCACTGCCCCCTGTGATGCCCTTTCCTACCAGCACAGCCAGGGAAGCAGGGTGCTCTCCAGAAGGCACATGGCAGCAGATTTAACCAACCCAACATCCCACAGAAATCATGTTGTGTTCAGGGGGCTCTGTGGAAGGAGCAGAGAGCAGCAGAGTTAGCAGGGGCAGAGGAGAGGGTGGCTGGGCTGGTGCTGCCTGGTGTGGCTCTGCTCTCTAGTTACTCCCGAGGTGCAGCAGTGGCTGCACAGCTGCCTGCAGGGTGGCTGCAGCTGGCCCTGCTTGCAGAGCCTGTCTGCCACTTTCCCAGCCTGCTCCCACCACTGCATGTGCCAGCCATATCCCACAAAGAGCAGAGATCTTCCTGGAGCAGAGGGGAAAATCTCCTGATGGCAAGCTCATGAAACCTGAGCAGCTTGGTGCTGCTGTAGGTCACTATCCACGAGTCAGCTGCTTAAAAACAATATTCTAAGGCTGATTTTTAGTCCTGTAGTGGTTCAAAACTGCAACCTGCCTATGCTTCAGTTTCCCTCTGCAGATAAAGGAAATGACACGGGTTTGTTAAGTCCAGAATGTACTCACCTGCCTCTGTGGTGGGACTGACAGGGCAGGACAGCAGAAGGGAAGCAGGGACTGATGCTGTTGTGCCCCTAATCATCAGTCAGGCACTGCATCCTCCCCCAGCCCCACCATCCCGGAGCCACAAGTACTTCAGCTCAATGTTCCTTCCAGTTTCCCTCTCTTCCCTCCCCAAAGCTGCTGGCAGCCTCTTTTCTCCACCAAACGTGGCCCTCTTGTGTTCACAAGCGAAATATAAAGCAATCAGTAACAACTGCTCATGGATGTGAGAGGATTATTAGGAAAGTGGCTTTTCCACACCTTAAACTCCGTTTAGATGGCTTTAGGGAGCCACGAGCAGCATCCTGCAGGTTTCTGCCCAAATCCCACAGGAGTGAGCTGAACATCAACTTGAGCATCACGAAGATTTCAACCTTCCCTCTCACTCCCACCTCCCTCGCTTTGGAAACAAAGATTCCTCAGGGGTTTGCAGATCTAAATATGTAGTGCTAGGAAGAGATAAACCTCAAGCACTATTGCCAGAAGGGTGGAGAGGAAAGCCAGAGGGAAGGAGAGCAGATCAGGGTGGGGTGGCTGCGTGCACACGCACGGGGAGGCTGCAACACAGCTCAGACCTTCAGGAAGGAAAGGAGCACTCGTTTACATCAGGGTTTCCATAGAGACCAAGTTTTGAAAGACTTAAGGTGGAATGATTATGTATGTTCTGAAGGGCTTGAGATAAAAATAACCTTGCTAAGCTTTGCATGGGCTAATTAGATGATGATCCTTGGCTTGGAGCTCTCCTTGGTGGCACAGCCATGGGCCCCTGGGCTTGCCCACCCGTTCCCTGCTCGTGTGCAGTGGAGAATGCAGCACCTCGAACAGCAGCAGTGATCCCTGTTGTGTGTTTCCCTGAAGGCTCTTAGGCTTTTCAAAGCCTCTTCTCTCGCTGCCACTCTGCCAGCTCAAGCAGAAACAACGTGTGCTCCAGCCCTGCTGCTGCCACCAGCACCCAGGCAAAGCCCCTGGGCTCACACAGGGGACTCTGGCTCTGGGTTTGCAAAAGAAAGAAAGAAGCAGAAAGGTAAGGAGGAGCCCAGCAAGGAGCACTGATGGATTTCCACCTGCCATGGCAAGGAAAGTCTGCCCCAGAAGTAACAAATTCACTGAAACCAGCCCAAAAGCATCTCTTTGATGGCAGCCCTGCAGCCTCAGACCAGGGCATCCGACCCCCTGGGATTTCCAGGAGCTCCAGGGAAATGTGTGAGTGCCCCATGCAGGGCAGGAGAGGGATGCTGGGGACATGGAGTTTGCTCCTGACCTGTATGAAACACCCTGACACTGCTGAGTCTGGCACTGCTTCCACAGCCAGGTACAAACAAGAAAACAAAATACAAAAGGGAAGATCTGCAGCCGAAGAAATGGGAGGTTCTCTGACAGCATCTCTCACCCGATGTTTTGATGGACAATTACTCAGTCTTGGCGAAACCTTTAATGCCTCAGACACTGCCTGGGGTTTTTTCCCCATTACTGAAAAAAAATCACTTTGGGTTGCAGGTCAGCAAGAGCTGCTCATGCACTTAGGTCAAAATGGCCTAAAAGTGTGGGAAAATTCATTTTTTGAAGCAACCAGAACAAAATCTTTTCAATACTTTGCTTTGAAAAAAGGGCATTTTGTTTGGAACTGCAATAACAGGGTAAATGCATCCAAGAAAGCAACAGAATCTTTTGTTTTGATGAGGAACAAACACAATTCTTTGAGGCCAATTACTTCTACTTGGGTAAGGGATAAAGGAAAAACTTTGTTTCAGGTGGCCTCCCCCCATACCCATCACTCTCCAGTTTCCTCCAGTTAAAGCCATGAAACAAATTAGAGATTTCTCACTCAGCTGCAGTCCTTAGCCAGAAGAGCAATTTCCAAGCTGCCCTCAGCCCAGCTGTCTCACAGTCTGGCTATCTAACAAGCCACACTGACTCTCAGTGTATTTTTCCTAAAGCAAATTCCTAATGATGGTTATGAAAACCTCCTTATGGTTTCCCAGCTGATGCAAAAGTAACACACAGTAAGAGGCCCTGATTCACACATGAACATTTCTGAAAGCAGCCTCTGATTTTTGGGGCTCTGTGTGGGTCATGGAATCATGGAATGTCGTGAGCTGGGAGGGATCCAGGGGATCATGGAGTCCAGCCTCAGGCCCTGCACAGACACCCCAAAAACCCCACCCTGAGCATCCCTGAGAGCTCCTGGAGCTCCAGCAGGGTTGGGAATGTGCCATTCCCTGGGGAGCCTGGGCAGTGCCCAGGGAAGAAGAAGAACCTTTCCCTGAGCTCCATCCCAAGCCGTGGCACAGCTCCAGCATTCCCTGAGTCTTGTCCCTGTCCCAGAGCAGAGCTCAGCCCCTGTACATCTGCCTCCCTCCGGAGGAGCTGCAGCCCCTGAGGAGTCTCCCTTCAGTCTCCTGTGCCCCAGCTGAACGAACCAAGTGCCCTCAGCTGCTCCTCAGACCTTCCCCAGCTCCATGCCCCTCCTTTGGACACTCTCCAACAGCTTTGGATCCTTGTGGTGCCCGAGGTGCCCCCAGCACTGGGGGTGAGGCTGCCCCGGTGCAGAGCAGAGTGGGACAATCCCTCCCTTGCCTGTGAGCTCAGGTGCTCTTCAGGGACTGAGAACGAAGCACCTTCACCTCCAAACCCTGCTTCACACCTGACCAAGCTTCAACACACTCACCAAGCAAGTGTTGACAACTTCTGCGTCACCAACTCTGCCTCGTTTGCTTTCTGATGGCTCTCACCCAAAGACTGAGGGAAGGAAAATAAAATCCTTTTTGTCTTTAACTTCTGAAGCCTGGCAGAAAGTGGCAAGTGATAGAAGAGCTGAAGGAATCCAGCTCTGCTGTAGTTTAGAAAAAGGGTAACGAAGGCATTTTTGATTTTCAGGATTGCTCCTCCAGGAACCCTTCAGGCAGGATGGAGATTTCTGCCCCTCCACCCAGTCAGGCAGTAAGTTATCAGGGACACTTTCCCCCTTCACAGAGCAGTCCCTGCAGCCTCTCCTTCAGAAGTGTCTGCCACAGAGGCAGATCCTGGCCGTGGCAATGTCAGCTCGATGTAGCACCACTGATTCCTGAGTGTGGCTTGTGCTTTCCTCAGGTGCAAATGGAAGAGACTCCAGCATCTATTTCTGCTCCCCATGGTACCCCCTGTAAAGATCAGTGCTGCCTGAGCACAAGGGAGAGCTGCTTGAATTAATTCAGGCAGACAGCATGTTCCTCTCTGTAAACAGTGCCACAGCTCTGGCATCTGCAAAGGTTCCATGTGACGCAGGAAACCTGAGTCAGGGCACAAAGACCTGATGGAGGAGGGCAGGGATCAGGGGCAGGACATGTCTGCAGACAGCACAGCCCCACCGTGTCCTGTGCTGTGCTCCTGCCAGCACGAGAAGGGGAATGTGATGTGGTTTGACATGAGCAGCAACAATACAACTTCCCCCATTTTAAAACAGCAAGTTTCCAGCTCATCACCTGCTCTCAATAGAACCAACAAATTGCCAAATAGATTTAATTTCAGCCTGGTCTCCTATCAAACCAAGTTTAAGTGATCAGTGTGTGTGCACACTCGTGTGTGCATTTATATCCCTTCCCTTTTTCCCTATTCCCCGTAATTTTGAACTCACTGGCCAATTCAACTCTAATCTGACAGAGGCAGAGGTCTCAAAAAGGCTACATCCCGAGAGAAATGGCAAAAATACATATTTGATCAGGACTGGCAGACACTGTAATGAAGGGAATATCTAAATGCCATGTCAAACCTTACTGTACACCCCCCCAGGAGGGACTGAGCCAGAGAGATCCTTGCAGCAGCTTTTCCCTGAGCCTCAGGTGCACAGGATGCTTCAAATTCTGCTTTGGATTTCCCTCCCAAGCTGCTTCTTTCCCAGCACCCGGATGTCTCCAGAGCTGCCAGGGAATACTGCTCATCAGGTGAGGTGATTGTGGCCCCCCAGGCCCAAAAAGGCATCTTTAACCTTGAGAGAAACACAGATTTTGTGACTGTCTCCTCCCAGTGCCTTCTAACTTGAATGTGCCCATTTATCAACACACATCAATTTGGATTGACTTCTATTAATACCTGACCTATTACTCGTATCAGTACTATTACTATATCAGAATTATTACTGACTTTCTGCTGCTCTCAGCCTCACCTTTCACCACCTTTGCCCCCTGGGCAGAGCAGCCCCCCTGTGCCAGGCCCTGCAGAGACACAACTGCCTCAACATCAGCTCTGGCAAGAACTTCAGCAGGAATTCTCCTGGCCCTGCACAGGGAAAAGCAGCTCAGTGCTCAGCTGTCAGTGCAGTGGAGGTGCCTTGAAGCCCCTGTTCTCCTGCTGCAGGTGCTGCCAGGGCTCCTGGGGAAGGAGAACAACAGAAATGCTCTGCTGAAGGTCACCAGCCACAAAGCACCTCAGAGAGAGGGGCAGAGCACACCCAACATTAATGGCACTCCAAGGTTTAGATCTCTGTGCTGGGAGGGTCTGTGGACACAGCCAATAAAGGGTAATATAATTTTACATGCAAATGAATCGTTTTAAGGGACAAAATGAACAAGCCTGAACGTGGCCACGCTCCTGTCCTGAGGAGCAGGGGCAGGTATTCCCCCTGATCTGCAGAGAGCATAATTAAAGAGGAGAAACCCTGGATTTTGCAGGCTGAACCTGTGTGCTTGCAGTCTTTATTCAGGCTGCTGCCAGGAGCGTGGCTGGGGCAGCAGGGCTGGGCTCTCACCCTTGCTCTGGCACTGGAGGCTGTGTGGCCTTGGAGAATTTATTCTTCCTCTCAGTGCCCTTCTTAAAACAAGGATCCTGACTCTGCCTTCCTTTGTCAAGCACCCTGGGGGCTCACAAAGAGGAGCAGTGCATCACAGAGAGTTATTGCTCCATCTGAGCTTTCCTTGCCCTCCTCAGTGAATGTCTGAGCATCTCCCAGACCTGCACCCAGCCATGACTCACAGCTGGCATCTGCAGCTCCTCTGAGATCCCCAAAGGGAAAATGAGGTACCTGGGGCTGTGTTTTGTCTTGGCAGGGCTGTTTCAAGTGTGGGCTCTGTTCCTAGGAGAAGGGCTCCCCGTGTGCATTGTTCTCTTAGCCACCTACAGTGTCTGTCTGTGCAAGGGAAGGGAGGGAGAGCAGCTGCTTGGAAACCAGGCAACAGGCAGCCACTTCCAGTGTGGGGCCATCCTGACCTGACATTTAGAGGCAAAACCTGCTTGGGAGAGGAGGTTTTCCAACCCCAAGGGCACCAGGCTTGGGAAAGCTTGGTCAGGGCTGAACCTTGGCCCAGTAAAATCCACTGGGACCCTCATTTTTCCACTCCTTCCCCCTCCTGAGATCTCGGAGAGAGAAGGAATTAACAACCACTGAAATTTTTCCTTTCCTCTGCTCCCAGTGCCCTCTTTGTGCTGGGACAGGTGGTGCTGTGGTAGGTGAGGACAGGGAACATCCCAGGAGTCACATCCTGCTGGAGGTTCCACCTTTCACTCCTGCTGCTCACAGTGCTGGGCACAGGGACTCTGAACTCCAAGGCAGGAGAGGAGGGCATGGCCCCCCCTCACCACCTCACACATCTGCTTCCTTCAATCCAGCTGTGCAGGACACTCAGAGCACTGGAGGTGTCTGGACATGGGCAGCCCTGTGCCTCCCACAGGCAGGAGAAAAGGAAAACATGGAACATTCTCCTCAAAAAAAACCTGGGACTTTTAAATTGTTTTTCCAAAGAAATAATTTCTCTATTTTCTTTTCAAAAAAGTATCATGAAAGGACAAGTTTTTAATTTCAGGAACATTTGATTTGAGGATCTTCCTGAAAGCCTCAAACAGAAGTTGAGAGGGTGGTCTGGGCACTACTTTTCAATACTTTAAAATGAGAATTTCCACCATCCTTCATTCCCCTTGTCATAAAAGATTTATTTCATGGTCCATTTGGAAAGTACTGCTTTTTAGTTCTGTTGTTTTTTCTTTCAGACTCAGAACAATCCCCACCTTTCTATAACTGCAGTATTTCCTCTCCTGTGCTGAGACCTCCTCGTGCCTCCCTGAGGCACCTCGTGGCCAGCACCAGGCATGGATGGAGCCCCAGGGCAGCAGTTAACGTGGTAATTCTCCAAGGATTTTGTTTAGAGTTTTATAGCATTACACACCAGCCTTATTGGATTTAAATGGCTTAAATTAACTGGGTTATTTAATGGATTGTCCAGATTAGGGAGGAATCTGCAAAGGCTGTTGCTTCAAGAAGAGCAGCTGCATGGGAAGAGAAGATCTCCAGGTAACATTAATATCCTGGAGGCTCTCAAGTCCTGACAGGCCACTCCTGTCCTCTATTGACATTCTCTCATATGCATTTAGCCAGGTTTGTGTTTGGTTTTATAATCTCCTGAAAGTTTAATTGTTGCTTTATTCATCCATGACCTTTCCTTCTCATCTGGAGACATATTATTGCTAATCTACAAATTTCAAGAACCAGATTTATTTGCAAAACCAATTATTCTGCTATGCAAATCTCTTTTCTTCCTGCAGCCTGACTGGACAGGGCTTTTTACCTCCACCATAAAATATAGACACTATTCAAATATTTAAATGTAAAATTTATCTGTATTTCTCTTCAAGCATGCCCAGGTTCTATGTGGTGCAAAGTTAATTAAAATCTTTAGAATCAAAAGCAGGTCCCCTGACCTTGATTCAGACCTGACAGACTTTAACCTCCAAAGTCCTCACTCAAGCACAGGGGCCCTGGAAGGAGCAGCAAAGTGGAAACCCCTTGGCTGTCAGTGGAGTTCTAAACACATCCTGCCATTGGTGTCAGCCCTGAGAGCTCCAGGGCAGTCCCACACACACAGGGCTGCAGGGGCTGACCCCAAGGAGGGCCAGGAAAATGCTCACAGCAGGGGCTCTGGTGCAGATTTTACCCCAAAACCTTCCCAGCGGCACTCCCCACGTGTCCCCAGAGTGATGCCTCCCCTCAGCCCCAGGATTTCCAATCCTGGCACAGTGTGGGACTCAGGACACCTCACAGACCCTGGAACAGCCTGGGTGGAAGGGACTGGAAATACCTTCCTGCTCCCCCCTTGCCATGGCAGGGACACCTTGCAGCAGAGCAGGTGGCTCAGAGCCACGGCCTGCAGGGATGGGGATGCTCTGGGGCTCCCCTGGGCTTCTGCACATCCAGGAACTTCATCTCTCTTCCCAAATTATCCCTGGCTATAATGCTTAACGTTAGTCATTCATTTCAAACCATTGAAAAGTTGTGTCCAGACCACTCAACTTTTGTTTGGGGCTTTCAGAAAGATCCTAAAATCAAATGTTCCTGAAATTAAATACTTGTACTTTCATGGGAATTTTTGCAAAGAAAATAAAGAAATTACTTCTTTGAAAAAACAATTTAAAAGTCCCACTGACTTTTTGAGAAGAATGTTCTATGTTTTCCTTTTCTCCTCCACTCTGCTAACAGAGAATCAGCTTTAGCTGTCCCGTGCCTCAGTTTCCCCACCTTCATCACTGACAGGAGCACTGCCTGTTTCTGTTCACTCAGGATTTGAAGGGTGGAGCGTCACCCACTGAAATCCTCCTGCCCAAAGTCACAGTCGCTGCCACATGGCTATGGAGCACCACTACCACAATTACAGGCAACCAAGAAATCAACATTTTATACTACACCTCATGTCAGTGAATGGCATTATCAGGGAAGCTCACACAATTAAACCATAAGTCAGTGGAGAGATGTCAAGGACTTTACCCATGAGGAAATTAAGGAAGCATTAGCCATGGGATTAGAGGGAGAGGCAGTGTGGGTGCCAGCCAGGGAGCAGAGACATCGTGCTTGTGCCCCCAGCACTCACCTGGAGCTGCCAGGGCATCCAGAGCCTCAGCTGAGCTTCACCAGGGGCTGCTCAGAGCCCAGGACCCACTGCTGCTCTTCTGGGTGACTCTGAGGAGAAGGAAGCAGAAATTAAAAGGGGAAGATTTTGAGTCAGAGGCACAGTAGATAATGCAGGGCTTTATTTGCTGAGAAAGACAATCTTTATTCTTGCTCCAGCACGTGAAACGTTTGCAGTCCTAGGTCTGGAAAAAGCAGCATGAGCTGCAGGTGGATCCCATGGGGACAGCAGAGCAGCCCAGACTGCAGGAGAGGCCACGGCTCCCTCAGCTACAAATCCACCTGGAGCTGGCTGAGAACAGCAGCTCCTGAGCCTTTTGCTCCAGGTTGATAAGACAGAAATAGTTCTGTATCTCACCAATAAATCACCACTATCAGACTGATGGACAGGGAACAACTCCAGCAGCCTTTCACTGAAACAGAATTGCTTGTGCACATGAAAACAAGACTGTGGATATGAGTTGTGGGAACAGCCAGCTCCTGTCCTGTGCTGAGCAGGGGAGGAAGGAGGATGAGGATAGTTTGTTCCTCGAAATGAAATGGAGTGAGAGTTCTGCTTTGGACATGCAGCCACAGATGGGTCTTGGCCCCTTTTCCCTGGATACCTGCAGACCCCAGAGGAGGGACCTGGTCCTCTCCTGGCAGCCAAACCCTCTGCTTCAGTAACTCACCCCCACTGGCTTCTGCAAGCGTTGGCTCAAGCTTTCTGTATTTCAGATGTGAGTGGCTTTAAGCTGTTTTTCACAGTCTGGAGATTGTTTCTCCTGCTCAAATAATTTAGCTTTAACCTGAGGCTGTGGGCTCAATCCTTGCTGTCAAAACCCAGTGTGTAGCTTTGCATGCAGCTCCTGAGGGTGTGGGGGGATACAACATGAATCTCCCTGGCTCCTTCAAAGTCTTGCAGTGCTGCTTTATGTGTGTAGAAACCGACATAAATAAAAATAAATCTGACAGGCTTTAGTCTGTGTTTCTCTGGTGTATCCTTGTCTGCACTGGATTTACCCGGGTTGGTTTATGTCTCACAGCATCCACAGGGGATGTTTACAGCAGGCCAGACTCCAGTAAATACTGGCAGGGATAAGGGTCCCCTCACAAATATCTCCAGGCCAGGTAACAAATAACTGCAGCCCGTGGAGATGGGAGTCCCAGCAATGGCTGCTGGCTGCTCCACTGGCCCAGCTCATTGCTGGCTGTGCACACAGATCTGCTCGGGGTGCCCCAGCCCCAGTGCACAGCAAACCTGGCAGCTGCAGACACCTCTGCGAACGGAACGTTCAATGCCAGCTGCTCTGTTTTCACTGCCAGTTTCACTTGAGCTGAGAATTACTTTTTGTTCTCCTTAGTAGAGGCAAACAATACTCACAAAACCCTGCAACAGTGTCCAATTACACTTGGAGCTGGAAACATCAGAGTTTCCAGTGAGGAAAGAGGCCACATTCCCCTGCTGCTGTGGCTGGGCACAAATGGGATGTGAATGAATGACACCACTCTTAGCAATGCCAATGATTCCAGAGCAGCTGCAATCCAAGGTGAAGCTCAGCCTTTAGTAGATTTATTTTAAGCTTGGACACCATTAAATATACCAGAAACACAAAAGAAACTTTCCCTCGGTGACATTTGGATGAAAATGTGACTGATTCAAAATGATTCTAGGATTTTCTGGTGCCCTGCAGCTGGACTCTGGCACCTGTTTTGGGCTGGCCACAGGCACCCTGTGCTGGGACAAATGTCTCCATGAAGGTTTGCTGTAGCTGGCCATCCTCATTCTGCCAGAGCTGTTTGATATTTTCGGCTTTTCATCCCAAACTGACTCTCATCTTGTCTCACAAAGCTGCTATTGAGGCAGAACTCCACTGAAATCCCACTTCTAATCTAAGTGCCTGTCTGATCCATTGACACTGAACCCTCTGGAAAGCAGTGGGTAGCATCACTTTTCACTAATGCATATTCAGGCAGCAAGAGAATTGAGCTGTGCCTTTGGTTGATGCATCCTTCAGTGGCAAATTCAGCCAATTGCACCCAGGCTCTTCTCTCCATCCCTGTCCTCTCGTTATCCTGCACTGTGCTGACCCATCCAGGTGTGTGGACAGGCTGGGACAGTGGATCAGATGGGAAGAAAAACAAACTCTTTTTTTTTCTGGTTTGATGTTCAGGCAGCTCAGTTCCCCACTCGACACACACAGAGCTGTGTCAGAGCAGTGCAGGGTGCCCGTGGGGTGACAGGGAGCAGCAGGGACACCCTCAGTGAGTTCTTGTCATGGTCCCACATGATCCAGGCCTGTCTTTCCAAAACAAGTGTCACTCCCCTCCCAAAGCCACCACGAGCACCAGCAGCCTCTGAAATGACATCAGCACTCAGCTGCTCTGCCAAAACCTGGGACACAAGATCCTTTGTCTCCAGATTACACTCATCTTTTCCACGTCTTCAAATAATATGATTCTTATAATTTGTCACATAGCTGGTGGTTTCCAAACATCATTTACCCAATGGGGGCTGAGGGGGGAAAGCAATTCTTCAGGTCAACTTGTGAGTCATTTGGCTTGCCAGTCAACCAAGTCTCACTCACTTGGAGACAATATATCTGAGCTATAAAACCTCAACTCGAAACATAACTCACCAAATTTAGTGAGTAGCCTGTCATCACTGAGAGCAATGATCCTTAACCCCTTATCTAGCTCCAGGGAACCATTATCTGCAGTTGTTAATTTAAGCTTGTTTTAAGTAATAAAAAAGCATTTCTTTCTGCTGAAAATGTCTGATTCTACTGCTGCTTTATTATTCAGTTTCATACTAAGATTTTTTTTTAATTGATTTATGTTCAAATTGACATTTAAATAAATACCTAACATACTAGCCAATTAACACAGTTACTGGCCAAATTCCCAAACATTCTTGCTAGCCAGGCAAGAGCTGCAGAAGCCTCTGAAAATAATGAAGCTGAGTTTAATCCACCCTTGCTGAGCTGTGCAGATATGAGCTGTGATCCCAGCCCTTGCAGGGGGTGCCAGGCAGGGATTCCAGGCTGCACAGGGCACAGGGAGAGCTCTGGGTTCACTGGCCTCCCCTCTCTGCACTCAGCAGCTCCTTTCAGCACAGTCCCCCAAGCATAATCCTTCAAATTCTCTTTGGGTTGCACCATTCTCTGTACATTTATGTACAAAAATAAAAACGGGCAGGTGCAATGGTGCAGTGCCTTGCAGGTTTCAGCTCCTATTCAGGAATCCATTCCTCACTGAACTGCAGTGCAGGCTGGGGCAGCTCCTCACACTGATACCAGCCAGGAAGGGACCTCAAAAGAGCAGCTCAGCTCATGGGTAACATTCCCTCACAGCTGGGGCTCCAGCAGGATGGGAAGGGTCAGGCTGAATGCTGGACATCAGTCACTAACATACAGAGTGGGAAAAGAGCCATGCCAGAAAATAACAAAAGCAAGTCGACCAGGTTGGGAACACAATCACCCCCAAACTTCTAAGGCTGGCACAACGACCACAAACCCTCGAGCAATCCATCTGTCAGCTGGGAAGATGTGATTCAGATAGTGAAGGGAGTCACGCTAGTGGACAGCTCTATGGGAACCAATTTACTTGAAGAAGGAAGAAACTTTAATCAGTCAGGGTTCAAAAGGCCTGTAACTCATGTCAGAGCAGAGTAAAT
This sequence comes from Rhabdornis inornatus, assembly GCA_013397075.1. Classification (NCBI taxonomy): domain Eukaryota; kingdom Metazoa; phylum Chordata; class Aves; order Passeriformes; family Rhabdornithidae; genus Rhabdornis; species Rhabdornis inornatus. Next base: position 147,259 of record VWZS01004672.1, on the reverse strand, counting down.
CTGATTGTACACACATCACAGGTGAACAAAAGATCAGAGAAGACAAAACAATTACAAGCAGATAATGAACTGGGTAGTCAGCAGCACAGACAAAGTCTCCAAAGAGTGAATCCAAGGTAACCCTGCCCCTAAGAGCAAGAAGAGCAGGAGGAAGGAGCAGCAGCAGGACCGGCCTCATCTCCCGTGTGCTGCAGCCCCCAGCCCTCTCTGCAAGAGGGGACAGCCCAAACCTGACCCTGAGGATGCTGTGGTTTGGGAGCCAGTGCTTTTCCAACCACCAAAATGTGAAGGAAACCTGAAGCCATCTCCAATTCCTCGGTTCCAAAGCACCAGCTGTTTTGGGATGGCTTCTCCTGCCCTTCCTGCTCTGCTGGAGACCTGACACTTGCTTTGTGGGGTATGAACGATTGCTCTCCAAAGCACCAGCTCTGAAGAAATAATTGCCCCAGGGAGCCCTGAGCTGTGGTCGTGGGGAGAGGCAGATGAGGGGAATCAGTCTCATTTTCCAGTGGAACAGCTGGGAATGAGCACACACTGTGGGTGACTGTCTCAGATGAGACAGGTTATGAGCAGCTGATAGAAGGGAATGTCTCAAACTGCTCCGTGTGCCCAGGCACAGACACCCAGCAGGACTGCAGCTCTGCTCTGCGGAGCAGGGAAAAGGAAAAGGGGAATCTAAAACCCCCTCTGCCAGAGGGGCTGATGATGCCCCACACAAGGAGGATGATCTCCAGCCCCACACGGTGCTTGGGACCCTGGGGGCAGAGGCTGCAGGGGCTGTGGAGCCTCGATGGCTGAGCAGGAGGGTTTGTGCTGCTGTGGGAGCCTCTATCCATGGCCCAGGATGAGCAGGAGGGTTTGTGCTGCTCACACACCCAGCTCCACCTGCCCTGTGCCCATCACAGGTGGGAGGACTCAGGGGAGCTCCAGGGGCCCTGGGCTGGGGGCCTGTGTGAGAAGAGCCTTGCAGAGAGCAGGAGAGAATGATTTCAGAATAAACCCTAACAGCTTCTTAGAGAACAATGCTTATCTTTCCATCTCTCCTGATGATCCCTTATCATTACCCAATCCTCCTGGGCTTCACAGACATTAGCTAATCTTGTGATAAGAGATTAAGAGAAAAGCCAAGACAGTTCCCAGCCATGAAGGCAATTCCCCCAAAGCCTGCTGTGTGAGCAGAGACCCCGAGATGCCTCACAGGCATTGCTCCGTGTCAGACACAAAGGCAGAAACCTGATTATTCCCAACTGACCTGCTGGGTACTTAGTCATGGTTGTTCGAGTTGTTTTAAGATGAGAAAAATATTATCATTAGGAGGAGCTGTGCTCAATGGCAGAGCAGCAGTAGCTGGAGCTTTGATTATGCCCATGGAGAGACAAATGTGCCAGGGGGTAACGCAGCACTCTGGGAATATTTCCTGCATTCCAAGCAGAACCATCTCCAACGGGAAGGTCAGGCTTTGACTCCAGACTGGGATAAACCACACTGAAACTGGTAGGCTTTAACTGTTACTCCTCAATAAGAGCTGCAGCTAAGCACATGCACTCACTGGAAATAGGAAGCAAATGCAGAGCTGCTCTGAGTGGAATGCATTGAGGAGAATTCCTGGTTTAATTTGGAGAGGGAGAGATAAAAGGAGTAGCAGAGGAAAGCCAAACACAACCATGTGTGAATTGTGGGGAGGCAGACACACAGAACATTTTTCTGAGTTGTGTTTATGTATGAAAATTTGGAGCTGTTGCTTTAGGCTGTGGGGTTTTTCCCCTGATCTAAAATCCAGACCTTTTTACATCCATGTAGGAAACTTCAGCATTAGCTTTCTCCTAACAAGAGCAGTCTACAATATCTCCAGCTCAGTCTACAGTATCTCCTACTGTAGTCATAAATCCAGAGCATTGAGCAGCAAAATGCAGAGCTGCCCACCCTGGGACATGGCTGACTCCTTTTGTGGAGGGTTGGTGTCCAGGGTTCACAGCGTGGTTCCCTGTCTTGGCAACTGCTCTACATCCAGAACTTGTTGCTGTACCCCAGCACAAATCCAGGACCCTCACCCCAGCTGCATTTTCCAATGCTCCAGTGCTGTGCACTCTTTCCTGCCCACAGACAGCAAGTTCCATTAGCCCAAACTGCTTCTGCTTTCACAAAGATGCATACCAAAGAAGAGAGAACAAAAACAACATCTCTTGCCCAGGACAACACAATGTGTGTATTTTCTGGCTCACTTTCTGCAATGGCAACAGTTTTTGAAGACAAAAATATCCCAGAGATGGTCTATGGTGCACAGAGCAACACTTGATACAAGGATCACAAACGAGCTGCTGTCTTTGCTGCAGGATCAGAGGGCACTGGGGAGAGCAACTTCCTGAGACACATCCTTCTCCACCAAGAGCAAAAATAGCCCAGAAAACCTCTCTCCTCGAATACATTTCATTCTGCATTAAACGTTATGGTTTCTGAGAGCTGCTACTGTGCAAAACCAACGCTGTTACTTATGAAACAATGCATCAAACCCACAGATGGGAATTGGCTCTCCCAGCAGCACAGCCAAAAAAATTCCCTACTCTCTCTCTTTTCCCTCCTGTAACAAATGGCCTCTTTCCCCAGTCATCTGCGTAACATTTAATGATTAATGTCTTATGTGGCATGACACGGAGCTGTTTGCTTCCTTTTAAGAAAGCTTAAAGCTCTTTGGAGACTGGGTTCTACTTTCAGAGTTACCTGTCTACAGAGAAAGCACATCTCAGATGTTCAGCCAGTTTCCTTAAAGAACAGGCTAAATGGAGAGTTACCAAGGATGATCTTAATGGACTTTGCTTAGTTTCTGATTGGCTTTCATCGAATTCAACATCTCTTCTTTAAATTTGCAAATGGCTTGGCCTGTAAGCAGAGGCTCAGACTGAATTTGGACAATCTGCAGGCAGCAAGGAGAGCTGTGCTGGGATTCAGGAAGCCTGAAATGCAGGCTCAGACCCTCTGATGCCCTAAGTGAAGGCTGCAGGATTTGCCCTCTTTGCCACCAGTGATGTGGTGCTTTGTGATTTTTTTCCCCACTGCCTCTTGACACCTGGGAAAATAACACTTTGGCAAGTCAATGATAGAATGGTTTAATGTAATAAACATGAATCTGTCCAACTCAAGTGCCCTAAAATATTCCAGGCTGCAAATGCAGGACCAACAGTGAGCTTGTTGATACAGCCCCAAGCCAGAACTAATCAGACATAGACACCATTTGCTTTCAATAGGAATTATATTCAAGAGGGCTGTTCCTGCTTGCAGGGAAAGATGGGAAGCAAAGCAGAGTGATGTGGCACACAGAAAGGAAAGAGTTCTCCCTGTCAGGCAAAACATCAGAGGGTTTCAATGCCTTGCAGGGACAGAGGCTCCCTATTTGACTGGAGATCCTGCTGACTCAGCTCCTGGCTGAAGATCTTCCCGGGAAGCAAAAACATACAAATAAATAAAATAGACCTTGCTGTGTGCAGGGCTGTAAATAACAGGTAGTGAAAGCAGAATCAGCAGCCAACAGGCTGGGGCTGTAAAACTGCACATGTTGGTGCTGCAGCAGGACAAGAAAACAGTCCTTTACCTTCTTGATCTGGCACAGAGATAACATTAATTTGCCTTTCAAACCCCTCTGATGCCCAGGAAGGCCAATATCACTTGGTTCTGGAGTCTCTGCTGGGAGACTCAGAAAAGAACTGTCAGGAGTTCAGAGCAGAGGCTTTCCAACCTCTGCTGCACTGGGTGTAGACCCAACCCAGCTCACTGACAGGAGAGAGGTGACTTATACTGGTGAAAACGAGAGTGAGATTCATTGGAACCAGCGTTGGTTTGGTCTGATCACCAGGGGTGGAGAAGGAGAAGCCTGCAGCCCCCCCAGCCCCACTCCAAGAACTGTCCCTGAGTCAAGCAGAGCTCCAACTTTAGCTCACCACTTCCACGACGATTATTCCCCAGTTATACTTTGCTGTGCTCCTTCCAGGACCCCTCTCCTCTCACTCCAAGCTGCTCACACATTATGGCACTTTTCCTTTGAGGACTGTAGATCCTGCGAGTATTAAACTCCAAGACCTGTTCTTACAACATCAGCAGCTTTGCTTTGCAAGCTCAAGGACTTCAGAAAACTTGGAGGGGATCCAGGTTCAAAGGAACTTAACGTAGATGTGACAAGGGCTCCCTGCTGCTAGAGTAATAAATAATAATTAATAATAATTAATCATTTAATGACGAGGTTCCCTGATCAGTCACGATCACAGTTTCATGGCTGATATCACCCTGCTTTGAGACAGATATGACAGGCTTGACCTTTCCTCCTCACTGGCTTTATGCTGTTATAATTTTGTTAAGGCAAACCTTCAGCTTGTGTAAATCAGCACAGCTAGAGTGACTTCTGATTTATGTCAGTACAGGAAGGGAATCACGTCCCCTACATATTTTACCAGCCTAACAACCTAACACATAGCAAGGCAGAGTCAGAGTAGGACTCTTTTAAACTGCTGTCTCTCACCTGCAGAGAAGAAAATAAAATCAGCTTTCAGGCTTCTAGGTATGATTGCTTCAGGGTCAGGAAGGGGAAACTCATTCTGTCTCTCCTCCCATGCAGTTGGTATTCTCCTCCTTCAACATATCACATGGCAACTGAATTAGTACTACACTGCCTAATTACATTTTATCACCTCTGGAACATCAGATTTCAGGCAGTGAAAGAGGGGCCCTTTATTTGTAGCTGCATCCAGAATCCTACCCGACTTTACATGGGAAAAAGAATAGGAGAGAAACACTCCTTCCACCCCCTGAAAAGCTTTTAATTTTCCTTTCTTCCTCCTCCTGTGGCTCTTTTCACTTTTCCAGAGGCTGCAGCGAGCTGCCTCCCCAGCTGAAGTGAACTCCCTCTTAAGGCTTTATCTGCTGAACAGACTCGAGATGTTCTGGCCCAGTGCTCTGCTGTGTGGGCACCCTCCCCACTCCTGATGTTCTTATTATCCTCATTGTCACTGGCCTGAGTCATCGTGGGCCCTTTTTGTTACACTGCCTGCAATGGCCTGTGATAAAGACACTTCCACATTATTATCGCTTTTGCAAAGTTCTTTTCATTTCTTCTACAGCCAAACAATGATCCAAGGAGCCATATTGGAGGCAACACATTAGAAAGTGCCTGCTTTATTATCAGCACAATATGGGCCTGTAATCTGATAATGATAAAAATCTGCCCCTTTGCTTTGGCTCTTATCATTTAATTGGAGCAAAGGAGCACATTCGTTTGTTAATAATTTTATAATTGGTGCTATCTGCCGAGACCCATCAAAGGAACCCTGCACAACAACTACTTTCAGTACAAACCATCTCCCTGATAAAACCAGCTCTATGGCATTTAAATGTTCCTGTTGTTGTTTGCAGGGCCCCCAGAGCCCCTAGAGCACCTGCAGCTCACACTCACTCACACACCTGTGTGTGTGCCCAGCTCACACTCACACACCCATCCCCGTGTGCACCCAGCTCACACTCACCTGTGTGTGTGCGCCCAGCTCACACTCACACACCTGTGTGTGTGCACCCAGCTCACACTCACTCACACACCTGTGTGTGTGCCCAGCTCACACTCACTCACCTCTGTGTGTGCCCAGCTCACACTCACACACCCATCCCCGTGTGCACCCAGCTCACACTCACCTGTGTGTGTGTGCCCAGCTCACACTCACTCACACACCTGTGTGTGTGCCCAGCTCACACTCACACACCTGTGTGTGTGCACCCAGCTCACACTCACTCACCCATCCCCATGTGTGCCCAGCTCACACTCACCTGTGTGTGTGTGCACCCAGCTCACACTCACCCATCCCCGTGTGTGCACCCAGCTCACACTCACTCACCTCTGTGCGTGTGCCCAGCTCACACTCACACACCCATCCCCATGTGTGCCCAGCTCACACTCACCTGTGTGTGTGTGCCCAGCTCACACTCACTCACCTCTGTGTGTGCCCAGCTGCTGTCCCACAGGAACTGCTGCCTCCTGCAATCCCTTCTGGCCTGCCTCAAGCAGACACGCCGATGTTTTGACAATGCAAGGCTGTAACTCCTCACACCTGAGTCTCTGCCTCCCAGCCCCACTCACCTGAGGCTCCTGTGCTCTGGCCCGTCTGCTGCAGAGCAGGGACAGCTGCACCTGCACAGGCTGTGAGGGAAGCACAGCTCAGGGTCTGTTCTCCTTCCCCCAGCAGGGACAACACCCAGGAGGTTTCTGCACTGACTCACACGGGAGCCAAGGCTGTTCTTGACCCCAGAGCTGCTCCTGCCATCACCAGGCTCTGTGCAGGTGAGACCCAGGTGAGGCAGCAGCTCTGTGCCCAGGACATCATTTCACCTCCAGGGTGGCTGCAAGTCCTGCCCACCCCACTGCTCCTGAACCCCAAAATTGTCCCTGTGACCAACTGACTCAGCAGCCAAAAAAACCCATCAGCCTCCCACGCTGCAGCCTGGCTTTGCTGAGCAGGAGAACAGAGAAATCAGGGCTAATCCTTCTGAGAGTGCTTACCAACATCAGGCACCTGCATTTCTGCAAGGCCCCTTTTTGAAGCACCCCACCTTCACCTCCCAGAAGAGAAATTTGGGAGCACAAGGCAGAGCTGAGGGCAGGATGCACAAACCTTTGACAATGTGTCCTTTTCAGACCTATTTTAGGGCTGGATCTGATGCTGTGCTGTGGAAAATTTGTAAGAATTTTCTGGTGCTTTCCAGGAATTCCTGGGTCTAAAAGCTCTTGTGCCCAGGATTTCCTGCAAAGCTCTGGAACCCCACAGTTCAGCAGTCTGTCATTAAAATTATTTGGACGGAAGCTGAAAGTTATCAAAGGCTTCCCCACTGCCAGCTTCTTCCCAACACTGACCTGTTCGTGCATCACACAGGAATTTAAAAAAAAAAAAACAACCAAAAGCTGATTAAATTTACATTTGACCTTATCACATCTGTATAGGTCTGTTCATGCATCAATCAAAGGGAGAGCAAAAAAAAAACCAAACCCCTCAATCTTTAATAACCCTTTACAACAGCTCTGTATCAGCCATCTGTGCATCCATGGATGGCAGAATGACAGGAGAAGAGGAGAAACCCCACAAGCTTTGTCTGGCAGACACCAAGAGGCTGCCAGGGTCTGGAGGGGATGTCAGGAATCAGCTGGGGCTGGTTTGGGACCTGCCACAGAGTTCTGGTCCCCGGGCACTGAGATGCCCCTGACCCTGCTCAGCTGTGGGTGCAGGTCCTTCCCTGGGCTCTGCCCATGCCCAGGAGAAACGAGGAGGGGACTCTGGGCCAGGGAAACCACAGCCCAGGATCCACATGGTTCCAGATGTGCAGCCACTTCTGTCCCCTGTGCTGCTCTAAAAGCTGGGCCCTGCCCACCAAACCTCCTCCAGACAAATGGAGGAGCAGAAACAACCCAGAAGTTCCAAGCACCACCTAATTAAAAACTCCTGTTTCCTTCCTTTAAAAATAGATACAAATTTCCCTTCCTCCCCGCTTCCCAGGGCAGTTCAGTGGATTAATTAAACTTGGATACATGTTTGGGCCTGACACACTTTATAAGCAGTTAGTATTAATCAGATTGAGTTTGATCAGGTCTGGCTCAGCACAGCCCTTGCCAGCCACTGTCACACCTCAGTGCTCATTGCCAGCTCTGGGCTACCTGGCAGAGCTGTGTCTGAGCCCAGCACTGAGCAGGGCAGCAGTGACCCCCTGGCCCTCGGACCACTGCAGCATCTCCACACCCACCCACACCGTGGGATACCCACGGGGCCAGTGCAGGCGTCCCTGCCCATGGCAGGAATGTGCCTTCCAACCCGAACCATCCTGGAGCTCTGGGGTAACTCGGCTGTCAGCAAAAGCCACTTTTCTGCCTGTGAGGTCTCTGCTGAGGGTGGCTTTTGGGATTGGAGGAGCTGCTGAGCAGGGTCTGCGTGTCTTGTTCACCCCTGGGTGATGTAACACAACAGGCTCCTCAGAGAGGCAGCTCTAAACTGTTCTGGGTTTTGAGGAGACCCTGAAGAGCCCCCATGTGGGACACAGGAGTGTGATCTCATGTGCCACGTGTGTGAGCAGCAGCACTCTGGGAGCAGCTCATTTTCCATGGCTCCAAGCAGTTCACAGCAGCTCTGAATCACCAAGGGGCAGGACCAGCCCCTCTGAGGGGGAATGGACTTGCCCCAAGCTCAGGTTTGGGGTGGAAGGACCTTCAGCAGCTGCTCTTCACCCATGCTGCACCTCAATGGGATGCTTTCCATGCAAAGGACTGATGTCATTTTATCCTGTTTTCTGTCTGAGTAAAAAAATCTTTGCCTGGCAGTTCTATTGTACAGTTTCCATTGCTTCAAGCTAGAAATAGGAGAAGGTAAAACCATGTGAGGTGCCAGACTGGTGAGGGAGGAACTGGGACCTATTTACCCCACTTTCCCCTGCAATAAGGCAGAACAAGCTGACTTTCCCTGGCTATAGATAGACCAAGGCATGTCCTATATCCTGCCTGCAGAGCCAAGTGATGCTGGCTCAGCATTAGCCTGGCTATCCTCCAAAATTGGATTTCCAATTAATAGCGTCGACTCATCACAGAAAAGAGGGAGCTCAGGTCTTAGTTGAAGGTCAAGGAACTTGAGGCAGCACAGGATGGATTTACACAGCACCCAAGTTCCAAATCACCTGCAGCACACAGGGAGAGGCCAGCCCCAAAGCAGCAGCCTTTGCCCAGCTGGATGGAGCTTTTAGGACGAGCTCAAGGTGCTGATCCTAAACCCAGCAGCACTGCAGGAAGGGGGAGAGGGACAAAGACACAGAGAGCTTCCCTGGCATGGAAGAGCATTTCTACCCTCAGCCAGCAAAGGCACAAAACCTGCCTGGGCTGCGGGAAAACAGCTGCAGGAGCATTCAGGTAATCCTGAGGAGACTCCACCTTCCCTCCCTCCATGCTGAAGGACCAAGAGCAGCCAGGTGTCCTCAGTCTCTTGGAAACAGCACCAGCATCACCTTACAGCCACCCTCTGCACTCGGAGCTGATTCCCACTCTCCTGCTCAGGCAAAGGTTCACGATTTGAGGTTGGAGGGGAGAAGGGGGAGGAGAGGATATTTTATTTATAACTGCACATTCGTTTGATTAAGAGCTGTTTCTGAAAGATTTGCCTGAAACAATATGAAGGGAAGGGGTGGGGCAGCAGGGAAAAGAAATGATGCAGCCCAGTTTAATCCCACTGCAGAGGGCTGGGAAGGGGCAGCACTCCCCACACAACCCTCCAGAAGAGCTGGCACAGCTCATCCTCAGCAGCTCCTGGAAAACTCCCTTCCCACACACCCTTGGAGTGAGGAGTCTGTTCTGGACAGAGAGGGTCCCAAGCAGCTGGAGAAGACAAATTCCCAAGGAAAGGACCCAAAACCCATGGTCTGAGGCTCAGCAGAGCCAGCTCCTCCCCGAGCACGCTGTGGCCTGGCAGGACAGTGTAATCACCTTAGCAGTGTTTCCCTGTCCTATAAATTCACACCCACAAAAATCAATTAACCACCAGTGATGCTGATTATAAATCAACTATTTACATAATTAATTACTATATTTTAATAAATGGTATGCAGGAAAGGAAGCCGGCAAAATATAGCCATTCTTTTGGTGCCATCAATTATTTGGAAGGGAAGGCAATTATACTAAATCTTTCTTCCACCTAGCTCTCTTGTCAAGGGAAATTCCTCCCCCTCCTTCAGCTGATTCAAAGCCTGGAACTGAGCCTCCAACATCACATTACTAAATTGCTTAAGCAGCATTTTAAATAACAAAAAGGGATATCATTTAATTTTTCTGAAACATGAAAATCAATAAGCTGTCCTTCAGCTTCCCTGAGTGATTGGCCAGGGTTGTCTCTCTCTGAGCTAATTCAATTTTCAGTCTTATTTGGAGGAACCAAGGTTTCAAAAAATAATCAGGCTGATCTTATGGGCCTATCTGGGATTTCAACAAGGAATTCCTTTCACTGAATTAGGTATCCTGTCTCTTTGGAGGGGAGATGCATTTCTGTCATTATTTGGAGACAGACCCTGGTCAATAATTCTCACTGATACTTATGGCTGCTCTGTGGTTACAGTTCCTGTGTGTACCTGTGCATGGATGAGGAGCCCATTGCTGGTGCCCCAAGGTGTGAGCAGAGATCCCTCCCTGGGAATTCTCAGCCCCCGGGTGCATGGGGAGAGGAGAGCTCACAATGCTGAGCACCTTTCATCAAGAACAAGAGCACAGCCAGTGCTGGGTGAGAGCCTTGAGAGCAAAGGCTGGCCCTGGCTGGGAGGAAAAGCAGCAGCTGGGGGAGGGACTGAATCCTGAATCCTGCATCCTCCTGGACGCTTGGACTGAGAAATGCCTCCTCCTCCATGCAGCTGTGTGGATGAAGCCCCCAAGCACTGCCCACCTGCAGAGGGTTCCAGCTCCATCCCCAGCAAAGCTCCAGAGCAGTAGCAGCTTGTCCCCTGCTGTCCCAGATCCTGCAGAGCTTTCAGCAGGGAGTTCATGGTCAGCTGTTTTCCCTTCAGAGAGGAGGGAGAGAGCCACTGATAGTGTGTGCAAAAATGGTCCTCATGGATTGCCTTTGGGGCCTTGGTCCTGATGTTTCAGCCCACTAATTCAAGGGTCTGTCTGCTTATAAATAAAGTTTGCCTGGTGATGTGGTTTTGGCAGCCCATCTCCAGGAGTGGCCAGCAGAGGATGCTTGGGGAAAGAATAAGAAATAAGTACAGCATGAATTTTTACCTTACCAGCAAGTCAGTGAAATGAAGGCTGAGCCAGCTCCTGCATCTGGATCATCCTTTCTAGTAGTAATGCTCCAGGAATTTTTCTGATGTGGAACTAGCATCTGCATGCCCTTCCTCCTGCTGCTGGAGTGCATCTCCCTCCCTCTGGGGCTGGTGCAAGGGCCCAGATGTGACAGTAACGGGGGCTGCAGCAATATCAGAGCAGGGAAGACAGAAAACAGGTCATTTCTTTACTTCAGCTTGTGAGATTCAGTGGGAAATGATCACTCATTAGAGATTTCACAGGAAAATCAAGCAGAAGTGTAAATCTGCTCTGCAGATCTTGACGTCAGCTCCAGCATTAGGTCATGCAGCACAGAGGGAGATCCCTATTGAATTCACTGAGATTACAGGCTCATCCATCAGAGCCTTACCTGTTCCATCTCATTACAGCCATCCAGCCCAGAGCACAAAGGATGCTGTGGCCATTACCTGGTGACAGCACTGCCCCACTTTACAGACCAGCTGGGACAGCAGAGAATGGCAAGGTGACTCCCCAAGGGCAGAGCTGAGAACAGAAGAGTGGTCGCCCCCTGCCCCTTGCTTTACCCACATGAGAGATTTCTCCCTCCACATCTGTGTGTTTTCCTGGGTGTGTGTTTACATGGAGCTCAGTCATAACAGAGCAAATTTGAACATCCACTGAACCACCATAAACAACACTCGGTTTGAAACATTTTCTCCATCTTTCAAGATTATTGCAGCATCTGTTGATCACATTAAGTTGTAAGTGTGCTGTCTCCATGGAGACTGCAGAGTCTCCCTGGGTTTCCAGTGACTGGATGTGGCTTCAGCTGCAGCAGAGTCACCCAGTGAGTCAGTCACTGCGTCCTGAAAGGGAAGGATGTCATCAGCTGATGCTTGGGCATGCTGGATAATGAAGCTGGGTTTATCATTGCTCCTTCTCAAAGGGACACTGGTGTGGAAGTGACACCTCAAATGGGGATTTGTGTGAGGTTTTGTTACATGACACTCCTTCAAAGCAGTAGACATCCTTCTTCCTTGAAAAGATCTCCATTCATCCATAGGGAAGCTCTCCCCATGAATTTGCACAATGACCATGAAATAACCAGAAGCTCTCTTGTGAAACAAGCAGCAACAGATAAAAGCCACTCTTCAAGGGAAAAAGACTACAGTTGAAATCCCTTTTGCTTTTAATCAGCTTGAGGGCCCCTCGCAAGAAAGGTAAGGAGAGGATTTCTTGTAATGGATCAGGGCTGAATTCAAGAGCATTCAGCCAGCACAAAAAGTGACACCAGTAATGAGGAAGCTCAGTTAATTTGGCTCACAGACTTCATTCTGTCAAATGATTGGAAGCCCTGGAATTCTGTCTTTTAACTGTGCATTTGCTTTCAGTTCTTGTAAAGGGAAAAAAACTCCCATCATAATATTTGAGTTCAAATCCTACAGGAGGCAAATTAGACACCAAAGCAAGCAATGACAAGAAATGAACCACCTCTTATTGCAGATGCATTATAAATAAAAACCCCAAATAATCTCTTTTTTTTTTCCTGTTCTCCCAGGCTAAGAAGTCAAGAGAAGCTGACCAGACTCCACAGCCTTTGCACAGAGAAGCTTGAGTCAAGAGGCTTCCTGCAAGAACAGGAGAATTTGTGCTGATGAAGGTGCAGGACCCTGGTTCCTCCCCATAATCATGTTTCCAGCCAGTGCATGATCATTTCCCCTTCCTTTCTCCATTCTGTACAGACCTTTCTCTGTAGTCCACCTGCAGTCCCTGCGTGAGCTGGGAAATTCTCCTCTCGGAATCATCTCTGCCTGAGAGAAATCCCTGCTCCAAGAGCCCTCCCAGCCCTCCCACCCTGTCCTGCAGCACTGTCCTGCTTGGTGGTGTGGCAGGGAGAGGATCAGGATCAACATCAGGGCCACTGCCCCACCGACCATCCTGCCTGGAAAAATCCAGCTCTGTACCCAAATGCTGGTGGAGAAAGGGAGAGCTCCCTCTGTGTCCTCAGCTGAAATCTCACCATTCCCTTTCCAATCCTCCAGATGGTCACAGCTCTTGATCCTCCCTTTCCCAGAGAATGGGCTACCCCTCCCTCACCCTTCCTGCTCTCAGGACAGGGGAGGGAGGCACAGAGGTGCTGCACAGCTGGGCTGGGGCAGCCAGATGTGCCTCTGCTCTGCATCATTTCTGCTCACTCACAGCAGAGCCCAGCAGCCATGGATCCATGTGAGGATGAGGATGATCCACCAGGCTGAGCTGTCCTGCCCTTGAACCCATGAGGGACTGCTCTGGAACCAGGCTCTCAGCCACTCTGTGCTTCCCCCTCCTTGCACCCTCACACTTCCCAAAACTCCAGCACAGCCTGAGAACGAGGGGCCCTTCAGGAGCTTCACAGCTCTGCACAGGCAGAGCAAAGCCCAGAGATGATTGAGTGTGGCATCCCAAAAGGAGGGGAGGAAACACAAATAAACAAACTGCTCTGCTCTAAATGAAAGAGCTGCTGGATTTAATGTGACAGGGCCTGGGATGCTTCATTTGACACAGACTGGCAGCAGTCTGGTGATTGGCAAGAGCTTGGGATAATGGCTCTCTGGACTGTCATAACAACACAGGATCATCTGCAGAGCAGCCCAGCCAGCCTCCAGCAAAGTGTGGGATCTGCTGGGCTGTGGTTAAAAGTGAAATAAGCTCAGTGGCTCGGGACTCTCCATTGCCAGCACCTGGAAGGAGGCAGCCTGCAGGGTCCAGGGTCACACACACCTGGCTGAGCTTTTGGGCACTGCCTGGTGCTTCATACCTGTGGAGAGCTCCTGGGCCACCCAGAACTGCAGACTTGCTGCTTCGTGTGTTTCTCCATGAGCAGAAAACCTTGAAGGAGGCAAGAAGGAGAAAAGTTTACCTGAACAGCCTTCAATAGTCCACTGCAGGCACTGGCTGCTTTTGCACATGTACTGGCAGCCCTGAAGTGCAGCACCACTCTTATTCCAGGACCTGGCACCAGGAGCTGAGTGAATCTCCACCCTGTGCCCAGAAAGCTCCTGGAGAAAGGTGGAGGCTACAACACTGCACACAGAGCCAGTCCCAGCTTCTTTAGTCCTGGAGGGATTAAAAATTATTTTTAGAACAGTAGCAAGAGAAAAGAGCAGAGGGATTTCCCAAGCAAGGACTCCCTTGGACACTACTACCACCCCTGGCAAAAGTCTTGAATACAGCATGAGCTGTGCCCTTCTCCAGAAGAGGAGAGCAGGAGGATGGCAAAGACAAATCTTCCCCCAAGGGCCACTGTCCAAACATAGCAACACCCCAAAGATCTTATAAGACTTGGAGGCAGGCCAGAGATTTCTCTGGGAATAACAGACTTGCTGCCTTCTAAAACACTTCACTATCAGAAGGCTGCAAATAGCTGAAATTGCTATAAAAATTCCCACCCTTGCAGAGTTCTGGAGTGCAGTGCTGGTGCTGTTACACCAAGGCTGACAGGCTTCCAAAGGGGCTGCAAACACACATCCAGAGCCCTGTGCTGATTGTGTCAGCAATGCCAGGGCCAGCAGGACCTGTGGATCATCCCCCTGTGCTGGGCACTGCTGGGGCTGCAGCTCCAAACCTGGGCTCACTTTGGGTCCCTCGCACCAAGCCAGACAAGGAGGGGCTGGAGAGTGTCCAGGAACAGAAACAGGGCTGGGAAGGGGCAGGAGCCCCAGGAGCAGCTGAGGAATCTGGGGGGGCTCAGGGGAGGCAGTTGGGTGTGAGGATCTTGGAGACCTTTCCCAACCCCAACGAGTCTGTGGTTCACTGCTGAATCTCACATGCAGATTACATTCTCCCCTGCCTGTGTGCAGAACACAAAACTCCTTCCCTTCTGCCCCCAAACCCCTCTGTGTTTTCTTACCTGGGCTCAGGGTGATGCTGGCACTGCTCTGAGCCTGGCACAGCCTCCTGCTGCAGTGCTGGAGCTGCAGCTCTGCTGGGGCTTTTCTCTTCCTTTTGCTCTTGGCTGTGACCAGGGAGCAGCTGTTTGTGTGTGAGCAGTGGTGTGGCTCAGGTGCTGCCCAAGCTGTATTTATGGTTTTCAAGGCTGGAAGCTGGCACTGTCTGCCTGAACAGGCTGCTTTAGAAACTGTCTGCTTCCAGAACCACACTCAGTTTGCAGTGGTGGAACAGGATATTTTAAAACAAGCCAGGCAGGGGCTTCCTTCTGGGTTAATCCATGCAGTTCCTGCCTCGTGTGTTTGGGAATATTCACAATCCCCACAGCTGCAATGCAGGGCAGCAGCTGCGAGCCTTTCCTGCTCACAACTCCCATGCAAGAAAGAAAATAACCAGATCCTCTTGCATTTTGATAACCTGTGGCTACACCAGCCCCAAAAATTGCCCAAATAGAGGGGGAAAAACATGCACAGAGGTCCAGCACTTACAGCAGATGACCCAAGGGAATGTTTTCAACATTTCCTCTGACCAAAGTCTTCCAAATCAATGGGTGTTAAGAGCACTTGGAAAAACATTACTTAAAGATAAATAATTTTTTTTAAAGGGCAGCTGGTGAAACCTACAACCCCAGTTGCTAAAATCAGCATCGTCTGTTATTTCCCATACTGTCGCAAAATGTTCCATTTTATCTGAACTAAAAACAGCTTTTCTCTGCTGGAAACATGCAAATATCATTCCTTCATAAAGAAGCCACCAGATGGGAACTTAATAACTGTAGACTCTAATTCGCGTTGCCTGGAGTTGCAAAAACCACCAAACTTTGAAAATTCTTGTTTATCCCCTGCTTGTTCAATGGTTTAAATATGTTTCCATGCACAGGCATCTGGCCCACAGCCAGGCTGTGTTCATACCTATTAACACAGGGCTGTTTCCCCATGCAGGACACAAACTGAAGTCCCTGCTGGTGGCTCTCGCTCTCCTTGGCTCTTTTTTAAAAAAGGGAGATTTTCATGGGGGAGTGGCTCTGAGGGTGAGCTGGTGGGAGCACGTCAGCTCTGCCAAAGCTGCCCTTTTTCTCTGGGCTTGTTATTTTACTCACTGTTCATTTTTTTAACATAAAGTCTGTTCCCCCCCACATCAAAATGTCTGTGATGTGAAGGAGACATTTTTCTGCTCTTGCAAAAGTTGTGGGAGAGAAAATTTTATGGGAGTTTTATGGATGCCTAAATGGCTCTGCTGTAGGAGAGAAAGAAAAAGTGCACAGGAAGGAGATGGACAGCACAGCACAAAGCAAGAGTGATATCCCTTGTGTCCAAAAACGTAAGCAGAGGAATACAGAACCCAGAAACAGCAAAAGAAATAAATTCTTCATGGACCCATTTATAACCAGAACAAGTGGTTGCAGTGCAGGGAATAAAAGCAGGCACTGACAGGGCAGCTTTCACATTAACTCTGCCCATCCTCCAGGACTCTTCCCGAGCATTTTGGTGCAGGCTGGGCCTGGCTTTGTGTTCCAGCCACTTCCAGCAGCTGCCTGCAAGCCCTGGCTCACCTTCCTCCCTGGCCACTGAAGCCTCACCAGGGCCCCAGGGCACCCTTTGGGCAGGGACCAGCTCCTGCCTGCACAGCCACAGCTCAGCACAGACCCCTGCAGGGCTCCACCACTGATTTTCACTCGAGGAACCCGGCCCAGAGTGCTCAGCCAGGTAAGGAGGCTTTTCCTCCCCCCAGGACTCACCTGCCCTCAGAGCTGATGGCCAAACCACGCTGCCTGAGCAGCTGGCACCTGCACCCCACTGCCAGGCTGGGCTCAGCCTGCCACTGCTGCCCCTGAGAAGCTGCCTGGTAGCTCAGGATATCAGGAGTCCTGCTCTGTATCTGCAGGTGCAAATTTAATCATTTTAACCTGTAACATTCACTTTTGCTGGTTTAAAGTGAGCAACGCTATGGGATTCTTGAGATTCACCTTGCATGAGGAGTATCTACACTCAGCTGCAGCACCCATTTCTCCTGCTCTGGGGCAACCAGCCTGGCAGCACTGGCACTGGACTTGGCTCCTGCTGTGCCATAAACCAGGGCAGGTCAGGGGCTGAAATGGGCCCTTGCTGGAGCTGGCAGCACCTGTACACGAGGAGATATTCTGTGCAGCTGCAAGCACTGAGCTGAAAGCTGAGAGCTCCTCTCCCTCCCACCAGCAGCACTCCTGCTGCAGAACATCATTCCACTGGTGTATTCCCACATGGGAATCTTCCTGTCTTGGTGGGTATTTTACTCTCTTGAAAGATAAGCACAGAGGAAGGAACAATAAATTCAGGTTCTCAGTCCATAACCAGAGGAAAATCCAGCTATTAAAAGGAAGCCCGTCAACCCTCCAACACTGAAGTAGAAACTCAAGAGGAATGAGAGGAACTCACAACTTCTGTGGGAAAATATGTTCCTCAATCACCCACTCACCTCAAGCAGGTAATGAGAAGTTAAGACCCATTCTTTAGAGAGGAACCCAGGAAGAGAGGCTTGAGATTTCACCCAGGCAGTAAATGATAATTAAAACCTTCTAAATCTACCATCATGGTTTTTTCTCTCTGGGTGTACAAAGAAGAAAGAAGAGAGAAGCAGGAAGGGAGGGAGGCATTTTATTCTTGCATCTAACCTGTTTTCCAGATGAGTTTTTCAATGATCAGATTCAATCTACTGTAAAAACTTCCCAGGGAGAGAAAGCCTCAGCGCATGAACCAAAAATGTAATGATCTGGGAAATGTATTCCTCTTTAGGGGGAAGAAAACTGGTTTCAACTTTGTGCTCCCACTTTTATTGTTCACAAACTATGAAAATTTCTTTGCCACAGCGTGGAGAGGCAGTGACAGAGCCGTGACACTGAGCCAGCCACAGGCACGAGGAGATCAGCTCTGTGTCAAACACACTCCCCTTGGAGGGGCTGCCAAACTGCATCAGGTCCAATGTCTGTCTGCCCATTCTCCTCCTCACATTAGCACCATCCTCTACTCTGCCAGGAGGAGGCTGGCCTAAATGTGTGGTTTAATAAACCTGCAGCAAAATTTATCATCGTGTTTTTATATATTTTTCCATTTTGTAGCAGTGCTCATGTCTTTGGTGACACTTGTTAAGTGTCCAGCCCCAGTGGCTTCCTGTGGCAATGAGTTTCATGGTAATTGTGTCCTATGTTAAAGAGCACTTTTAAAACCAGTTAATGCAGTTCTGGCTACATCTGTGCTTCCAACTTGTGCTAAAAGGTCTGGTCCCTAATTGCTGCTGCTGTGCCACCAGGAATCCCCTGTGGCCATCAGCAGAGCAGGTCCCCAGGGCCAGCAGGGCCAGCACAGGGGGACATGGTGACACTGAGGCCCAGGGAAGGAGATTTTCCGCTGGGTAAATGCTGAGCAGACCCACAGTGAGAGCTCCCAGGAGCTCTGGAAGCTGTGGCTGCTCATCCCCCCTGCCCTGGAACTCCTGTGCTGTGCTAAAGCCAGCAGAGTGGGAATTGCTGCCAGCTCCAGGCAGGGGGATTGTGCATGCATGTGAGCAGCCATGCAAGCTGATGAGTAACAGAGATCTCAGAGTCCAGCCAGTCCCTGGGGCAGCTGCTGCTGCTCAGAAGGAAACCACAGGATCGTGTTTGTCACTTTTAAACATTGCTCAAAAAATGCATCCTTCAGAACTTTATGACTTGGTAGTAGCAGGAACCTTTGTAATCATGGGTGCAACATGATTTAACATGTGAGAAAAATTTATCAGGCCAGCTGAGGTCAGCAGAGCTGGCAGAACAGGCAGCTACAGAGAACTGTCACACTCACTGCACTCAGTGTTTGCTGCAAGACAGTGTAAGACAGCACTGGAAAATGCCCAGGGCACAGGCAGGTAGGGAGGGGAGGGGTTTTGACATTATTCCCAGCTAAATAAATATGATTCTGCACCTGCTGATGCACAGTCTCCACTGCCCTTTGATTACCTGGTCCCAGAGGAAATGCCCCCGTTCATCCCTGGACACCAGAGCAGGCTGCAGCCAGTCCAGGACCACCCAAACACAGCCAGGGCTCCAGGAGAGTCTGTGCCATTCCAGGAGGGTGGCAAGGCTGGGATGGGGCTCCAGAGCTGAATCCCATTTGCCTCAGAGCTCTCTGTGGGACAGAACTGACCCAGTTCACAAAGCAGCATCCAAACGCTGCTCCATGGTTTAGCACTACCCATGGACTCATTTTCTCCCTCAGGGACAGTAGATTAGATCCCACAATTTCTCTCTCCCCCCGAGTTCTCCAAAGGTCTTTCAAGTGTAATAAACTCAGGTATTTATATATCAATCTGCGTTACCTGAGGCACATATTACAGAGGCCTGGGTCGCAGCAGCATCATTACAGTGAGTTTTAAAGAGAGCAATGGGAATAGGAGAGATAAATAATTCTCTCTGTAGTGCCCTTTCTATTTGTATGCTGAAGCTTAGAGCAGTTCCCTGCCTTGGACACGCCTTCTGAAATACAGCATTTCACACCACAGCTGAAAAAAACAAGGTAAGCAGCAACCAATCCTCCAGAGCTAAGGAAACAGCCTTTTCCCCTTTAAATTACAGGCACTTGTACTTCTTGGCTCCTGTCTTCTGCTGCTTCCTCCCACTTCCTAATCCCTTGAAGCTGTTGCACACCTGCAGTCACTGCTTTTCAGAGCATTTATGTTGCATTTTTACATTGCCAGGGATGTTACAAAGTGAGAAAAGAGGTCCTGGCTTGGCTTGGAGAGCAGCATCAGCCTCTCTCTATGGCATGGGGGCAGCTCAGCTCCAAGAAATCCATTCAGCCACAGACACTCAGGGAGAGCTTTCTTTAAGCACTTGCTTAATATTTTCTTGGACTGGAGGTTGAAACTGGGCCAAAAAAAGGCCTCTGAACACCTACAGAACTCCTTGGTACAACACTCCTCTGATATCACTTCACCCAGTTCCTAAAGAACATAGCAGACACTTCTGACTGAAGAAAAAAGCAAACCACATGAAAGGGCTGCAGAAGGGTTGTAAGCTCTCTTGCTTACTCACTGCCTGACACAAGCAGGTCAGATCACTGCAATAGCAGCACTTCACTGTTGTGTTCAGAGGCCAGGTGAAAATCAGGCTCCTCTGGCACTGGGTGAGGCACAAAACCACTGCAAAAGCTCTATGACAGCTGGAGGCTGTGAAGAGGAAGACAAACATCTGGAGCCACCCAGCAAACGCCGTGGGGTGAGAGGGTCTGGCCTCCAGTCTGGGGCTGTGGCCACGCTCCCTCATGGGGGCTGACCAGCCCTCACCCCCAAACTCCAGCCCACCCCGTGTTTCATCCTGGTTCATAAAGGCACGTTAATGCTTTGACTTGCCTCTGAGGAAGAAAGTGCCTGGCACTTGTTTAACTGTCTTTATGGGACCTGAAACAAATACCACATCATTTAACTTTGAGGCTTTTGTTGCTGGTATCAGTGGTGTACTGCAAATCACAGACTCCAGACTGCATCCAACCCCTAATAAACAGGCAAACTGCCACTCGTC
Organism: Rhabdornis inornatus; assembly: GCA_013397075.1. Lineage (NCBI taxonomy): Eukaryota > Metazoa > Chordata > Aves > Passeriformes > Rhabdornithidae > Rhabdornis > Rhabdornis inornatus. The sequence continues at coordinate 127,031 of VWZS01004672.1, read as the reverse complement.
CACCGCCCTGCTCTCCCCCAGCTGCTGTTATCTCTGTGTGAGATGGGGAATTGCAGGAAAGAATGACCCAGTGATTGTCTAAATCAGCCCAGCTCTAATTTACTGGAATATGGTTTGAGCAGCTAATGTAACACCTACTGTGAGCAAGATGGAGCTATCTCCAGGACTTCTGTAGGCTAGGAATATTCACTTAAATGGCATTGTCTGGCTGCACTCACTGGAGGGCTGCTGTACCACAGAGAGCAGTTAACCCTTGGAGTGTGAAATTAGGTCAAAAGAACCAAGCTTTCAATGGCAATCGGAAAAGTTAACTTTCCACTGAAAATTGGGTGTCCTGTTTGCCTCTGACACTTTCTCAGCTCCTCGAGCAGCAAACAGCTTGAGCGATTACAGTGCTCAGGCAAACAGACACGGGCAAGGTGTCCTCAGGATGCCCTCAGCCTGCAGGATCTGTCCCCAGCCCTCTCTGAGCAGTTACATGCCATGTTCCCCACGGCTGGATTAAGCAGCTGGTGTCTCCTTGGATAGAAAGGATGGGATTTTTCCAACTTTAAAATACTGACTGAGACACACAGAAGTCAGCACCTTCCCTGGCCCTGGTGCAGAAGCTGAGCTCCCCAGAAAATTACCTTTGTCTTTCTGCTCCTCACAGTGAGGTGAAAGGAATAATTCCTCCTTTGCTTGCTGTCTGTGAGTATTTCAAGGCAGACACTGAACTCTGATCTGAGCACTTACAGCAGCCAGGACCCCACAAGAGCAGCACCTGAAGGACAGGAAGATGCTCATCGAATAAACAGCTGCCCAGGGAGGGCTTTGGGACCTTCTCCTGTGCCCTGGCTGCCACCACTCCCTTCTCCTGGATCACCTTCACAGTCCACCCCTGGTACAAGCTCAGCAAGGGTGATGGCTGTGAGGGGTTAAACATCTCCCTGCCACACACCTTGTCTTGCTCTAACTACACCCAAAGCCCAAGTTTTAGTTATTGTAAAAAAAAAAAACCAAAACCGCACACCCCTTCCCCCCCAACAATTTTTATCCTAATTCTCCTGGGAAACAATGACTTTCTGTTATTAAATAATGTGAAATGATTGAGGTGAGTCATAAAGCATTTGTATTAACACTAATGGATCCATGATTAATTTTTTTCTTTATTTTATTATAAAACTTGTCTGTGTCTTCCCTTCCCCCTTTCTCTGTCCTCCCCATCACATTTGGTTCTCAAGGGAGGTAATCAAGACTTCACTTGAATTTCTCATTACTTGAAAGGCTCCACATCACAATATGATAATGGGACAGTTTCATAATTACAATTAGAAAAATATTTGAGCCAGAGAAAACTGGAGAGGTTTTCAGATGCTTTTGTCTTTGTCACCCAGAAATTAAAGGATTGCTTTAAAACATATTTTAAAAACAAGAGGAGAGGGCTGTTGCAATCCTACTGTTATGGAAAAAGCATTGTGCCCAAGCTTCATCTTGGAAAGTCCATCCTCCCTTGTTATTTCCTTAGACCACCTTCTCCCTCCATTTCTTTTTTCCTTTTGATAAAGTACCAGGCAACATTAGCTCCAAGATGCAAAACTAGAGCAGTAATTAATTCTACCACTATTTCCCCTAGAGGCAAGTCATTGTGCCTCAGTTTCCCATTTGCAGTGGAGCACACTCCAGGAGCTCAGGCTGTTTTTGTATTTCTATCCAGAATGCTCCAGGCTCATCCCAAGCACTGAAAGGCTGCAGGGAGCAGGTGGCAGGGAAGAGCAGAATTAGCCCTGTGCTCTGCTAACAAGCTCTGAGATCCCACAGGATATAAGGGTGGATTAGATGTGACAAATAATAATGATTACTCTTATTATTCCTCCTAGAACTGGTCTAAGGCATCATCAGCTGGGGATGTGTCAAAGTGGCAAGACTTCATGGCTTATGTGGAACTCTGAAAAAGCTGGAATTTCTGTCTAAAAATCAGAGTCCTTTGCTGGATAGAAAACCACACATTTTCTGCTGAGAGTGTTGCTCCTTTAGCCTCACTCCCTGAACAGCAGGAGCAGTGACCCCAGTTCCTGGGATCCCTTCTCAGATGGGTTTGTGACACCCTTGTGTGAGCAGGGACACCCTGCAGTGAGTTTAATCAGTTTACTCAGTTTTTACTGCTCCCTCCCCATCTGAGGACAAAGCTGCCCAGGGAGATTCTCAGAAGTGCATCCAGGGCTTGGAAAGGCTGGAGGAGGTGACCATCCCAGGCCAGCACAGCCCCCAGCAGGGACAGGGCCACCAGAGCTCCCTCTGCTTGCCCCCATGCCTGGTGTCAGATGCTGTCTCTGGGTACCCAGAGCATCTCTGCCCCTTGCCCTGCTCCAGCAGTGAGAGGCTCCTGGCTCTGGGCACAGCTCATGGAGGCAGGACCAGCTCCCTGAGCACCAGCACAGCTCCAGGGCCTGGCCCCTGGCAGAGATTAGGTGCTCTCTCAAACAAATAATGCCAAAATGCAAATAGCGGCAGCAGCAAATTCTTGATTAAATATGAACAAGCACAGAGAATTGCTTATGTCACTCACCCCACTCCTGTCTGTCCTCCATCTGTCTGCTTCTCTGCTCTTCCCCCATCTCTCCCCCAGCCATCTGTTCAGGGACAGCTTTCCCTGTCCCTGCTGCCCTTCCCTTCGTGGCTCTTTTGCTCTGGGGGGTTCCCAGTTTGCTGCTCCTCTCCTGCTCCCAGCTCCTCCAAGCTCTGAGGTGTGAGCTGGGGGGTCAGGGCATGTTGTGCCAGTGCTCAGAAGCTGAAGGCAGATGGTTCCTGCTCCTCGGCATCCCCTGGGAATGTCTCCCTGGCATCCTGCTGGAAGGAGCTGCAGGTGGGCAGGAGCCTTTGAAACTGGGACAGCAGCACCAGCTGCCCTGCTTGTGCAGGGAGGAGTCTCGTTGAGCGGGCCCTGGGGCAAGAGGGTTTGATAACCGTGGGATGCCAGGTCTCAGAATCCTGTTTGGGCCAAAGGCAAGGTAAAACCAGTTCATGTTTGGCCATACATAGAGGCAGATAAAATATTCAGTGGTCATGATCAAACCATCCCACGTGCCTGTTGCCCATCTTGCAGCACCATTCACACCCGAGCAGTGTTTGCACAAGCTGCTTTGGAATCAGAATAATGGCCTTTTAGCCACCTTGATGGGATTTATTTGCTTTCCTCTGGAGTAAACAAAAGCACAAGGCCAAGGCACTGGATCGATGGGCATTAAAATCTCCAGAAAGGACATAACCATCATTGCTCCAGTGCATTGCCTGCACCTTCCCGAGGTGGGAAGGATTCTGCTGCCTGGCTGGGCTGCCACCAGCTCCAGCTTCAGGGGATTTGTGTGCTACCATGGAAGCCAACACAGCTGCCTGCTGTCATAGACAGAGATTGGGTTTGATCCAGACTGGCAAATCCAGGGTTCCTATAAAAGAGCTGAATAAGGGCCCTGTGTCTGACAAGAAGGAAATAAAACTATGGGACTGTTGGCTTTGATAAATCCTTTCCCTGACACATTCCTCTGTCTCGGTTTCAGCAAAGGATAATGGGAGAGAAAGAGAGAGAGACACTGTGTCCTTTTTTTCTGATAATTTAAATACAGTGAAACAATAACCCAATAGCAACATAAAGCTGTTAGAGGAATAACCTGACTGTGCACCTTTTTTCTAGAGTCTCCAGGGTGAAATCAGTTCAGATTGATGCACGATAAAGGAACGAACCTGTTGCCTGAACGGGGCTCTCTCAGTGCAATAGGCAGCGCTGTTATCAGACCTGTTAACCAAATAAAGCTGTGAAGTGCAGACACATTGTCTGAAGCACAGGCTTCCCAGGCAGCCAGATCTTCTTAAGGAATCCTTGATAAAGGAACAAGCCTGCTCAAGTTAATGGATATCCTCGGGTGCTGCTCGGAGAGGAAGCGTGGAGAGATTGGGGATCTTTGCTGTGGCTGCTGCTGCTCATCCCTCCCTGCACACAGCGGGAGCAGGAGGGAGGGAAAGGGATGTTCTGTACAGGGGAGAAGGGGATGGGGATGTTCTGCACAGGGATGGGGATGCTCTGCACACACAGGGCAGAAGGTGCTGGGGGATGAGCCAAGGGGAGCTGCCCCAGCCCTGCCCAGCAGTGGCTGCAGAGGAGCTTTGAGCTGTCAGGGGGGCTGGAGCTCAGCTGGGCCTTTGGACAAGGACTGCTTTCCTGGAAGAGTCACGGGGCAAGGGACAGTGCAGAGGCAGGCTGGCTCAGGGCTGCTTTGTCCAGGAACTCAGCTCAAGTGACCAGATTCCTTGGAGAAGGGAAAAGAGGGATGATACAGGGTTTGTCCTCCAGGTGAGCATCTTTCAGAACCTTCAGTCTGAGCTACTCAGCTGTGCCACTGAACAGCTCCATCCTCAGCCCATGCTGAATCCACAAAGCAGGGCCCTGACCCTGACATCTTCCATCTGGAGCAAGAACCAGATGCCAAACTTACCTTTCAAACCAGCTTCACATCTCCTTCCTGTCACAACCATCTTTGGACTTTGTCCTGATTTGCCCCAGCCTGGGTGAGAAGAACACTGGGCTGCCTTCAACTGAACTTCTGGCAACAACAAGAGAATGGTAATTCCACGGCAATGTTTTTCCTAAGGAAAAAAAAACCAACACAATTTGTTTGTCTGCCTGTGACAGGGAAAATTTTTCATGTTGCCATCAGCCCTGGAGTTCATTCACCTATTGGAAAGATGTCCAGCTTTGAGAGATGTTTAATCTTACTTGAAAGGCAATAGTTAGGAAAACACAAACACACAAACACATGTGCCACATTGGAGCCTGCCTTCTCCTGCAGCTGAGGAAAGGGGATTGCTCTGGTGAAGGGGGTGGATTTTGGGTGCTTTTGTGCTTGGTTAAGGGGTGTGTGCACACGTGTGTGCCCATGTGGAGACGCAGGTGCATTGACATCACTGGAGGGGAGAGGTGTTTAACCTGTTGAAACCTGTGAAATTCCCCATCCTGGTTCCATTTTTGGAAGCAGATTTTGATGAGATCTCTCCTGTCACTGCACAAGAGAGGATCTAATCACGCCGTACAAAGACAGCCACAAGTGACAATACATCTCCCTCTTCCAGGAGAAAGGAAGAAGGGAACAAAATGAATAATTCAAATGATAATTAGCAGTGTAATTATTCCTGTTTTTAGAGTAACCTACAGGACAGAACATCAACGCATGAGTCACTGGCAAAGTATAAACAGAAATCATTTGGAAGATGCTGTCCTGATGCTTTACAAAGAGACTTGTGGAGAGTTTCTCTTTTGATCTCACATTGGCGTCAAGACTCCCCTCCAAGCGCTCCCTGTAAGGTCAGAGCTGGCATTTGTCACCCAGAGCTCGGCTGAGGGAGGGGGCAGCTCCAAAGCAGCCTCGGGCAGGGGGCACAGCCTGGGAGAGCAGAGCTGAGACCCTCAGCTGAACACCCAGAGCAGCAGGCAGGGGCTGGGCTGGGCTCAGGGCAGGGAACAGCGTTTGCTGTGCCTGCACAGCCCGGGCAGCCCCAGCCCTGGCTCTGATGTGCTCCAGCCCTGCCCAGGGATGGGATCCCTGCAGGCACCAGAGGCTGAGACCTGCAGGGGCTGAGCACTGGGAAGGAAGGTGGGGGATGCTGGTTATTTATTTCAGGTTATTTCAGGTTACTTCAGGTTGGACAAGGAGGGGAAAAGGTAAAATCTCAGTCTCAAGGTGTCCCACACTGTGCTTGTGAAGAACCAAAACCCTGCACAGCAGGGAGCTGACATGGGCCTGATGCTGCACTCATCCTTTCTGAAAAGAAATTCCTGCATTCAGCTACAGCCCAGAGATCTGAACCAACAGCCTTTACAATCTTTCCAACTCACAGACACTCTTGCTTTGGTTAAAATCTGGAGAATGTCTCTTTACCAGGAGTCATGAAGCCTTGGTGGAGGAGCAGATCCCATCCAAGGAGACACTGGGGCAGCAGCACCTCCTGTGAAAATGAACAATGGGAACCCTCCTGGCACTGCAACACAGGAGGAAGAGAAGAAAGATGTCTTTAACTTGCCTGGTAATGATCAATATAGAATCAAATCTGACCTTGAATTTTAATGGCTTTGTACTAATAGGAGCCACTCAGGGATGGAAGGAGGAGGAGGAGAAGGGCCTGGGGGAGGAAGGGCTGGGCTGTCCAGGGCACAGCAGGCTCTGCACCCTGTGGCCACCCCTTGCCACCATGAATGGGCTTTTTGGGGGCTGCAGAGGGCAGATCACTCTGGGCTGGCAGTGGCAGTGGCAGTGGCAGTGGCTGGGCTGTTGTGGGCACAGCAGCTGGCACAACCCAAGGCTTCCAGGGCTCCCCGAGCTCTGTTTCACCCAGCAAGGTCAAAGCACCCTTTTAAAAACAAACCCAAAATTGGGAAAATGGAGTCGAGGTTCACCTGGCAGCAAGCAGAGCTGCAGGTGTCCCAGGCCCTGTGGCCCTTCCTGTGACACTGGGGCCTCTGCTGCTCCCTGTCTCTGTCATGTAGCAGATGCTGCACAGACAAAATGACTCAACTCCTAACCCAAGGCACTGACAGCATTTGCAATTGGCAGAGACTCCTTAAAAAGTGAAAAAAAATGCATAATACATTTATATATATAAATAAATAGAGATTGACCAGTTGAAATTATATAGTAGCTGTTAACATTGGCATCTTTATTTGCTGCATCAATTGTATTTGATTTAATCTTGTTCCCACAACGCTGAAAACATTTGACTCATCTGCTGGGGGTTCTTTTTGTTGATATAGAATTATTTTGACAGTTATTCTGGTGGCTGTTAATAAATATATGCACTTTCTATAATCAATCATAAAACAAATCCAATTGCCTTTTCACTTTTTATTTGACCTTAATCCTAACAAATCTCCCACAATTTTATTGGATTTACTCATGAGCCAGCAGAAGAAAGAAGAAAGAGGGTATCCAGTGAAGTCTGTCCACCTGTTTGAGATTAAGAGAGTCAGGAGGATCTGAGATGGAACCAGGAAAATATTCACCCACAGTGTGAGGCTGCATGATCCCTCAGCAGAGCAGAGCTGAGCACCCCAGCCAAGGATCCACAGCACCTGCTCTGGACCTGCCAGGAAAGGGAATTGCTCCTCCAGGAGCTGCGGGAAGGATTCTTCTCCTGAGCAGCCTCACCTGCAGGATCACCTGAGGGCTCACCTGGCATCTCTCTGTGCCCATCCCTCTGCAGGTTCTCCCTGCCCGGGGACACAGCTGTGCCAGGGGAGGCTCAGGCTGCTGAAATGCAGCAGAAAGGGAGGGAGGGAGAGCAGGGCAGAGGATGCAGAGGATGGAGAGGATGGAGGGCAGAGGATGCAGAGAAGGCAGAACAGAGGATGCAGGACAGAGGATGCAGAGCAGAGGATGCAGAGGATGCAGAGCAGAGGATGCAGAGCAGAGGATGCTCCACCGGCAGCTTCCTCACCACGTGGCTGCTCCTGCTTTGTGACGTTTGCCTTTTCCCCTCGCTCCCCTCCCAGATTTCTGCCTGCAAAACCAATCCACGGAGCACTTCGGGACTGCCAGCGAGATGAGGTTTGCCTCACACAATCCTGTGTCATGTGGTGGGGAGGAGGGATGCAAGAGCTTTATTCTGCTCTTAAATCAGGCGTGGATCTGCCCTTGCTTTCCACCCCCCAGGAGGCACAAGGATGCTTTACGAGCAGTTCTGGTACAGTTTCTGCTTTGCAAACATTTCCATTCCTCCATCTCTAACAGAACAGGATGCAGAGTTTAGATACAAAAATAAAAAAAAAAAAAAAGAAAATAATCCTGCCGTTAAAGGAGAGGAAGGGGGAGGAGAAGGATAAAAGCAGGAGAAGGAAGTTTGTCCTTTGGTGGCAGCGGCAGCAGCAGCTCCGGCTGGAAGCCCAAGGAGAAGCGAAGCGTCTCCATCGTTATCCGCTGCAAAGGGCGGCAGCTCCGCGGCTCTCACCAGGGCAGGAGGGAACAGTGGGGCCGGGAATTAAAACATGGGCTACAAATTGGAAACAGCAGGGGGTGCAGGGGATTCAGCTCCGCCGGCGGATGCCCGGTGTGCTCCCCATTTATGCTACGCCAATGACTTTGTTCTCAAGCAGCTTGCAGGAAAAGGAGAGAAAAATACATGTATCTATATATATCTCTAGATCTCCATACATCCTGGCCGTGCAGCTTGCCTTGGCCCAGGAAATTCCCGCAGAAGCCAATGGCAGGAGGGACTGCAGTGCTGTGGGTTAGAGTGATGCAACACTCAGTCTGCAGCCATCAATTACCTGCCCTTGTGCAGGTTGCTCTGCCTGGAGAATAATCTCACGGATGAGGAACTGCCTGGGGCAGATCCAGCAGTGGCTGTGTCCCCCTACAATGCTGCAAACCCCACATGAGCTTGAGCCTAGGCTGAAGACAGGATTTGACCCATCGAGGCTGATCTCCAGCTTTATCTCACACTCAGGGGAGCCTGAACTCAAATTTATACTTGTATACGACCTTGACACCTCTGAGTGTCAGTTTTTCTGCCTTTAGAAGGGGAATCCGTGCCCAACACAAGAGGATGAGCACGAGGAGAGGAGCAGAGTGCTCAGACAGGTCTGTGCTGGGGTCACAGCCCAGGCTGCAGCTGCAGCCCCTCCCCAGCAGGACTCTGCCCTTGTCTGTGCCCCTGTGGCCCCACATCACCCCAAACCTGGCCAAGGAGCCTGGCCTCAGCACGCCGAGGAAGGGAAGGGAACAGTGCCTGGGAGCCTCCCAGACAGAAATAGAATCAGGGGCCATGAATTAAACACGCTGCAATCTCTGCTGTGTCCCCAGCAGGAGGTTCAGCTCAGGGCAGAGCTCTGCTCTGCCTGGGTGGCCACAGGGGCTTACCTGGGCAGGCAGGGCACGGGCCAGCAGGTGTCCTGCTCTGCTGGCTCCAGCAGCAGCAGTTCCTGGGAGCTCCCCGTGCCACCCTCACCCTCCTGGCACACTGGGACAATGGGAATCTGGGACAATGCATGACCACAGGCTGGGGCTCACCTTGCCAGCAAACACCCTGGAGGCACAGTGAGCTCCCAGCTGGCTGTCAGGGTGGCCCAGCCCTGAAGCACCAGGCTCTGGCCCTCAGCAATTGTGTGGATTGCCTTTGGTGGCACTGAGGAAGGAGCAGCCCTCCCCAGGCGCAGGCAGGAGGTGGGAGCAGCTCTGGGCAGAGGATGATGAGCTCTGCTGGCAGCTGTGATGTGATGTGGATGAAATGGATGAGGTGGATGTGAGGGATGTGAGGGATGGGAGGGATGATGCCTCGACCTGCCCGAGTCCATCTGTGTCTCTGAGGTGCCCCAGACGCCAGAGCTCACCGAGGATCAGCCCCTGTGTGCCTCGGGCCCCGGGGCTGAGACAGCTCCAGGAGTGACAGAGAAAATGAAGGAAGTAATTTAGAGCCTAACAAGGGGAAATCCAAAAACCCTGGCTCAGCCTGAAAGGCAGTTGCTTGAGAAGGGGCTTGATTTCCTTCTGGCTTTGCAGATGCTCTGAGCACGTTTTTGTGACTCACAAAGGGATTCAGCATCAGGCTGGCTTCTTCCTCCCATCTCCAGCACCACTTCATGGACTGACCTTGCAGAACAAGCACAGCCCTTTCAGTTCCCAGATAAAAAGTGTTTGCTGCCCCACACCTGCACGGGCAGCTGGAAATGAGGCACAGCCAGGTTGGCCACACACAATTCTGTGATTGCAGCTCCTGGTGTGAGCGTGGTGTCACTGCCAGCCCTCAGCCACGTCCCCAGGGACGGCCCTGCTCCTGTCCCTGCTCCTGTCCCTGCTCCTGTCCCTGCTCCTGTCCCTGCTCCTTCCACTGCCCTCAGGCAGCTCGTGCCCGTCCTGGGTGCCCAGGCTGTCTGTGCCATGGTGCCCTGGGAGCACACCCAAAATGGGAGCACAGACACTGGAACACAACTGCTCCCACACACACAGGGATGGATCTTTGTGGATTAAACAGCCGTGGGATCGCTGGCCTGGGAGTCACAGCTGGGATGTGCACATCCAGCTGGGAGGGGACAGAGTTTTGAGAACCAGGAACGGGAGATCTCAGGACAGGAGTCTCACACGCTGCTCTCTGTAGGGACAGCTGAGATAAAGTGTCCTGTGAACCACCAGGTCACACAGAGCGGGGCTTTGTGGACTCCAAATTGTCTCTGTCTCTCTCTGCTCCTCTCCCTCCCCGGGAAAGGCCTTGCCTGCCCCTGCACAAGCCCTGTCTGATCCATCCCCCTCCTCTCCACCGGGATAATTGGCCGCTGCCTAGGCAGGGAAATCTCAGCCTGGCTGTCAGCCCCGAGCTGTGCTCAGCTCAGGGAAGGGTTTTAACCTGTCACAGAGGCAGCTGCTGGGGAAAGGAGCAGGACTTGGCTGCCTCTAATTGCTCCTTGCACAGAGATGCCTTGTTTATTCGATTAATTTGGAGCCATCAAACACCAAGGCTCAACAAGCAGCTGCTGAGTGGGGGGATTTTTGCCTCTCCAGAAAGTTGGGGTATGCAAATCCCTCCTTTCCTTTAAGTAACAACAAAACCCCTTCCTAAAAAACCTCATTTTCTTGGTCTTTATAGGCATTAACACTCACTGTGCCCTTAGTGGGAACTGCATTGAAACATGTCTGTTATTTTTTTTTTCCACTGAAGTCACCCAGGAGGTGTCAGAGGAGGATGGAAAATGCAGGTCCAGACCCAGGAGTTAAATCCTTGAGGCTGTGCTGTTTGGCCAAAGGAAATAGTTATTTCCATTGATAAATTAACATGAAGTAACAGATATTCCCCCTTCACAAAGGCTGCAAATCCCAGACCCAAACTCTCCTTGTTAGCAAACAAAATCCCCTCCACTCCTGATCTCTGAGTGTGATGTACCAGCCAAGAAAACTCAGAGACACGAGCCCAGGCTGGAAGGGATGGGAGGACTCCTTGCTCCGAGCCACGCAGTGGAAATCAGAGCAGGATCTGCCTCCTCTGCTGGGATTTCACAGCTCTCCCTCTGGTAATTTGTCCACTTGCACTCTCTGCTTGCATCCTGCTGGGAGCCTCTTCCAGCAAGGTCTAGGATTTAGCTTTTTAGAGAAATAAAAATAATACATAAAACCTTGTTTCAGCTTGCCTGCTCACAATCAAATTTTCCCAAGCATGGGCAGCAGCCTCATGAGCCATTTCTGTTTGATAGCTTGGGCTTTATTCACGTAGATAATGAGTTTGGCAGGAGGTTAATAAGTGTCAACTGAAAGATAATTTAAGAGTTGTAGAGATAAATTTGTTGTGGGCTCTTTTTCTGGGTCTGTGGCTAATATCTCAGTGCCTATACACATGCACACACACACACAGTGCACAGCCTGGTTTCCAAGTCCACAATCCATAATGGTTTTCTTTATTCCTTGAGGTACTGTAAATATCTAAAAGCTCCAGTGAAAATCCTGCTGCATGTAAATTCCCATTGCCTTTTTTCCCTGACTTTCCTGTGCAAGGCGATTAGATTAACATGGGGGGAAGAGGAGAAAGAGGAAAAGAAAAGGAATAGAGTTTTAGAAAAGTGGCTTTTCCTTCTGACACAATGCTCAAACTGAGAATTTCCTTGCAGGATGGATAGAGATGTGCAAATTTTTGAGATAGAAAGGGAATATTTGGCAAGGTTTAGGCATCTGGGGTTTTTCATCCTCTCTCACTTAAAAAAAAAAAATCATTAAAATAGACTTTTCTTCTTTAAAAATACCCTGAGGTCTGCCCCACTGTAGCCAAACCAATGCATGCCTGGAGGTTGGTGCAAACCAGCTCAGGGAACCTGTGCCCAAAATCCCTCAGCACCAAACCCTGCCCTGGCCTGGCTGTCCTGCTCTGCCCCCCTCCATCCCCCCTGTCCCAGTCCCTTCCAAGGAGGGTTTGGGGGATTTGGTGATGCTGTGCAGGGGGATGAGAGGGAGGCCAGCAGGGCTTTGTCACAAGCATCAACAGGATCCCCTTCCCATGAAAACCCCGTGGAGTTAAAGATTATTTACATTTTGGGTACGGGTAACAACCATAATCTATTTGATTAGGTGAGGCTTGGATTAAGTACCAAATTTATCTCTTTACATTGTCAAACTTAATAGTAGTTTAAAGCTAAACCTCATTGAAACTCTGCCTTCCCTGCTGGGCTAATTAACACCCATTTTAGGCTCTTAAACCTTTGATGGGTGTTTCTGCTCCAGCTCCTTGGTAATAGGGGAACTACTTTAATAAATCAGACAAAAATCTCGGCCAAGCAGTGCAGACCAAAAGGCTGTGCCCAGGTGTGATGGGTTTCCAATGCAGAAGGGGAGATAAAAGCACCTTCTTGATTAAATACTGCCACCAGGGTGAACCCCTGAGTTTTCTGGTGCTGCTACTGATACCACTCTAATGTGTGCTGAGTGTTTTATTTCAAGGTTGGTCCTGTAAAATGAGCCAGATTAATGGGGAAATTCAGCCAAGTGTGCTGAGCTCAGTGGGTCCTGCCTGTGCATTTGATGGCTTTGGGTTCACAGGAGATTGTGATGACTTCAGACTCTCCTGGATGGGGAGATATTCTGGTAAAGCAGTGCCTGGTTAGGGGAAACTGGCAATTCAAATGGCAATTCAAATGGCAATTCTTGCGGTGGTGCAAAGAAGCCCCAGGTGAGCTGTGGGTGCTGCAGTCCCCTTGAGCTCTGTGTGGGACTGAGCCCAGCTGTGGCCTGGCACAACCAGGGCTGGTGGATCCAGCTGCAGGAACAGCTGCAGGGAACAGCCACAGCTTCTCCTGCATCCCTCTGATGCTCCTGCTCTCAATTTGTGTGTCTGAGGAAATGCCCAGGAGCTCCTCTGAGTGCCTCAGGCTGGAACCCTCGTGAGACAGGAGAGAAATCTGCTCCTGGCTGCTCCAAACTCGTGTGACCTTCACCCTGTCCAGTTCCAGTGGCCCAACCCCTTCCCAGGCAGGGTCTGAGGGCACCCCTGGGCTGCAGCCACCAGCTCAGCAAACTGCAGCCAGAAAGAGCTGCCAAACCCCAAAAGGCTTCGGGGTGCTGCCCTACAGAAGCTGTGCTGCCCCAGGCAGGGGCTGGGGGTCCCTGCTGCAGCTCCTGGAGTCCCAGAGTGCTCTGAGCAGGGAGAACAGGGCAAGGAGAGATGGTGCCACATTTAATTAGCTCTCAGCAAACCCAGATTATTCTTAACATTAAACTAATCTTCAGAAAGGGAACCCTTTAAAGGAAAAGAAAAAGTGCAAGGCTAGGAAACCATTAATTGATTCCTTGTTCATTAACCTTTGCAAACCACTCAAAAGAGCTGGAAAACGACTTCCTTTGCAGCAAGGGCTTCTGCAGGGCTGGAAGGAGCCTCTCATAACCTGCACTCAGAGGGCAAGAGCAGGGCTGGTCCCAAACTGCTCCTTGTTTTGCTGATCAGAGACAATTCCTCACAGAGGCTCTGCTGTAAACACTGAACACGCTTTTGAAACCACCCTGAAGCCATGACAGCTTCCCTGATATTTAATCTGTAAACCTCAAACTCCTCACACCCATCCCTGAGCCCAGCAGCTCAAATCTCGTGACAGTTATTTTTCCTTTTTCAAACCAGTGCTCCTGGGGTCCGGGGATTTGCATTGAAAAAATCCTTGATAGATGAGAGATTGTGAAAAACAGTTTGTAAAGGGTTTTTGGGTTTAAAACACCCAACCACCCAGAGCCAAAGGAAGCTGACAACAGATACTAAAAATCAGATATAAAAATCTCCAGTTTAGTCACTAAAATTAATCAAATGGGGAAGGGAGATGGTCACTGCCTGGTGAGCACCAGCAGTGTGGCCACTCAGGCTGAGATCAGAGAAAATCAGAGTGGTTTGGGTTGGGAGAGACCTTAAAGATAATTTCCTTCCCTCTAGATGGATCACCAAAGAATGAGGAGGGAGGCAGAGCAGGTGCCCTGTCCCTGTCCCTGTCCCTGTCCCTGTCCCTGTCCTGCCCCCCTCCCCAGCCCCTCATGGCCCTAAAGGCAAAGGTCTGTGGTTGTTTTTCTTTCCCCTGGGAGTTCTGCATTCCCCCCTTCCTCAGGAAGAGGGACAAACAACGCAGTTTCCATAGCCACAGGGAAAGAGAAGAAAGGAAAAGTCTGCGTGGCCAACGGCTGCCAAATCCCTTTTGTTTGTGCCTACCAGCACTTGGATTTTCCCTGATGTGAAATGACACTTTTCTCCTCACTGGGGTCTTGTTTTCTGGGTATTTGATTCTTGTGCCAGGACTTGGACAGAAACCAATGGCTAAAAGCTTCCTCTGGAATTAACAACCTTCTTTCCCTGACCTCATCAGCGCAGTGGGGTAAAAAAAACAACCAAAAAACTAGACACATTTTCTCTTTTCAGACAGTTTAGGCAGAAGGGAATCAAACCCTTCACAGGAATGCCTGATCCAACCTCTTTCAGAGGCACAACCTGGAGATACAGGACCTGTGAAACTGAGGTGAAGTTTTGATGTCCCCATCAGGGGTGGCTTTCATAGAATCCTGGACTAGTTTGGGTGGGAAGGGCATTAATGTCACCCAGTGTCACCCCTGCCATGGCAGGGACACCTTCCCCTGTCCCAGGATGTTCCAAATCCCGTCCAGCCTGGCCCTGGACATTCCAGGGATGCAGGGGCAGCCACAGCTGCTCTGGGAACATCTCAGTGGCTGGAAGCATTAAAAGATTTGTGCTTGAGCACAGGACATGCAGCTCACACCAGCAAAACTGAACTGCTCTGTCCTCTCAGCATGGGCAGGAATTACAGCCTTGTCCAGCAAGAGAATCAACTTTCCCAAATCCCCCCTGGCAGAGAGCAGTGCTTGGAAAGTCCCAGGTTCTGATGTTGAGCAGAATCCCCACGAGCCCCGTGAGCATCCCAGAGCATCCCAGAGCATCCCAGAGCATCCCTGTGAGCATCCCAGAGCATCCCAGAGCATCCCAGAGCATCCCTGTGAGCATCCCAGAGCATCCCAGAGCATCCCTGTGAGCATCCCAGAGCATCCCAGAGCATCCCAGAGCATCCCAGAGCATCCCTGTGAGCACTTGGCATTTCCCTGGGCTGCTCAGCATCCTCCCCTCTCACAGCTCCGTCCCCACTGCCCTGCTCCTCTGGCTCTGCTCAGAGCTGGCTGCTCTCTGAAGCAGTGTCTAATGATGCTCCATTGATCTCAATTACCCAGAGACAACTCTCAGTTATCCTCAGGCCGATTAAGCAGGTTGCAGATTAATCATACCCTGCTCAGTGGCCCCTCCATCCTCCTCACTGGTTCCTTACATCTTGATTTTGTTCACTGTGTGCCCCAGCTTCCCAAAACACAAGTCAGAGCCGTGCCTCTGCTGTACCTGCCTTCTCCAACCTGGTTATTTCCTGGACAGGTAAGACTCAGATGGTATTTTTACTCCTATTTCTTATTTCCATCACTGAGAGAAAATAAAGGCCCCAAAGAGCCTTTTTTCCAAATTCAGCACATTTTTTCTGTTGAAATGGAAATCATCAAAGAGCCCCAGGGAATTTTTCTCCTGTGTTTCAGTGTTCAGATCTGGCTCATCCCAAACTTGCATTGGTTGGTGGTGCCTGGGAGGAAACCTCAGAACCTGAGCAAGGAACTGAGGTGCTTTGGGATGCTCCTGCAGGGAGGGGCTCAGAAGGGACAGGAGCTTTCTGGACACCTGGGAAGCACAAAGTGAGGATTTCTCCTCCAGCTCAGAGGGGGCCCAGATGAGCCCCAGGCTGAGGGCACAGCCCTGGTCATGAACCTGCACCCAGCAGACACACAGAGAATCCAAAGGGCTGGAAAAGCCCTCGAAGCATCGAGCCCAAGCATTAAAGCAGCTCTGCAAACCCACCATCAACCCTGCCCCCAAGGGCCACATCCACACGTGTTTGAACACAAGAATGGGTGAGAGAGAAGGGTAATGCCAGGCTTGGGAATTCAGAATATTAGGGCAAAATACACAGAAAGAGAAGAGGAGAAAAGGGCACCTGTAGCACACTGTCCTTGAAAACATGGCTGGGGTTTTTTTGTTGGTTTTGGTTTGTTTTTGTTTTTTTCTTTCTTTCTTTTTGCTCCAGTTGACCCAAAAGGAAGAAGGGGGGAAAAAAGGAAAAAAAGGTCAGTGCTGCCCTGCTGGGGCTGGCTGGCACAGCCCGGGTGAGGGGCTGAGGATGTCCCTGCAGTCTCCAGATTAAGCACAAGTGCTTTGTGCAGATAAATTGAAAACCCTCAGCCCTGGAACAGCGAGTCATGGAACAGTGCTGTCAGGTTCGAGAGGGAGAGAGAGAGCAGCTGCCTATGGAAAGAGAGATTAAAAGCTGAGAGAGAGAGACTGGTGTGCCTTTATGTCCTGAACCATGAGCCAGAGATGGCTCTGAGACAGGAAAATGCAGAACTTAGAAACATATGTGTTGATTTCTATATTACACAGCCACACGTGCAGCTCCAGTATCCCAAACACGGTGATCTGGGCAGGCACACAAACGCACACAGACTGGGAGGCTCTGGGAGGCTCCCACTCCTCCCTGGACACTGCCCTGGCTCCCTGCTCTGCGTGCCCAAGGGCCAGCCCGAGCTGACACCACAGGGCACAGCAGCCACGGTCTGAGCTTGGCCGGGGCTGCTCCTGCAAAGCTGCTGGTGCCACAAAAAGCCAAGGAGGAGCCCGGGGCAGGCTGGCAGCGAGCTGGGAGTGAGAAGATAACGGGGTGAGCACACTCCAGCACCCCCAGGGGTCCTGCAGCAGGGACACCCTGATCAGGGTGTCAGGGTCATCTCACTAATTACCCTTTCCAATTAACTCCTTTACTTCTGTCCTCTCACATTTTGCAAGTGACAGTCCCCAGGGCCTCTTTGGCATTCCTTGGAGGGCAGGGTGCTGGGGATGGGGGCAGCAGGAGCAGTTTCTGGGGCCAGTCTCGTCTGCTGGGTTGGTGGGCAGGACAAGGAGGAGGGGGATGGATTCTGGCTCCGATTGTGCTTTGGGATTGAATCAGGACAGGGAAAGGCCAACAGCAGAAGTGAAATTATTCCCCATCTCCCCCAAGCCTGGCTCACCTGCTCACAGCCACCCACAATCCAGCCCGTGATCTTGAAGTGAAAATGGCTTTTATCATTACTCCTTCAATCCAGTCAATCAAAATTTCATTTAATGGCAGGGAGTTGTTTTCCACTCAGCACAAAGGGGTTTTGGTTTGGGTTTTTGTAATCCATCACAGAGTGGCTGTGGTGCTGCTGATTCCAGCTCTGGGCATTCTCCCTCACACCTCACCCAGCCAGGGATGCTGTGGGGCTCTGGCCCCCCTGGCTCCACAGCTCAAACCCACCGCTCTTCTGACAGCTAGAAAGCACTGACCCTCTGATAGTTTTTATTTTTCCTCCTTTCCTAATTTCTCTGTGTGGGATTTCTGTGTGCACAGCCCCGATGAAGGGCAGCAGCTCACCCTGTGATGGTGAGGAGGAGAGGGCAGCAGAAGGATGGAGGGAGAGGGGGCTTAGAAGAAGAATCCATTTGTAATTACTGAAATAAACACAAGTCGGAGAGAAATGCAAATGTCTCATGTTGTGAATTGCTTGACAGAAGAAGTGACAGCTTTTTATTAGGGTGATAACAGCAAGGAGTTTTAAAATAGAATAATCGGTGCAACAAAAGCAATTTTCATTCTGAATTTTCATTTTAAATGGATGATCTCGTTTTAATCAAGTGAGTCATCACAAAATGCTTTTAATTGCCGAAAGTCAAGAGCTATATTGTAATTTTGATGTCTACTTTCAGGCTGATGATTCGATTTATATAAAATGGGGAGGAGGGGGGTTATGTTGTTGCCCCATCCCTGTTTTCTGTCATTTCCCCCTCAACTGAACACAAGATCTGAATTCACCATTCAAAAATCTAAATGGCTTTTAGGAAAGTGCACTCACCTTGCCAACAAATCCAGAATGGGCTTGAAGCAGAAGATGTTTGTTAAAATCTGGGTTTGTTTATTTTCTTCCCCATCTCCTTCTGTGCTATTTGAAGCAGCTGAGCTGCTTAACACAAAGTTTGACTTTTTGTGCTTTTGAAGCTTTCTGGGTCTGTGAGCCGGGAGCTTGGAGCACTTCCCACAGACTCAGAGGAGGATCCACATGGACATCCACCACTCTTGCAGGGAAAAGGCGAATTTCAGGCTCCATTCCAGGCACAAATCCCACCCCTTCGGAAGAGAAGTGGCTGAGGCTTTGTGACTAGAGCCAAGACTACACAGCCAGGTCCTTGCTGGCACAGTGAGGGACTGCTCAACATCTCCTCAGGTGAGATTCTAGAGAGTGCTTTATCCCATGCAAATCAGGAAGGGAAGGGAGGGGAAGAAGCTCCTTTGTGTCCCCCCGGTGCACCCTGTTAAAACCCTTCTTCGTGTCAGAGTGGAAGGTTTGAGATGGCTCAACAAGGCTGCAGAGAGGGGAAGGAGCCCTGGCCAGCCCTGGTGGGTGCCCCTGAACCCCCCGTACCCAGCAGGGCTCGCTCAGGGCCTGGCTGGGCTGGAATCACAGACTGGGATGGGCTGAGCTGGGCTGAGCTGGAGTCACAGACTGGGCTGGGCTGGGGTCACAGGCTGGGGTCACAGACTGGGATGGACTGGGCTGGGCTGGAGTCACAGACTGGGCTGGACTGGGCTGGGCTGGGCTGAGCTAGAGTCACAGACTGGGCTGGGCTGGGCTGACCCATCCCATTTCAAGGCCATCCAGTTCCAACCCCCTGCCATGGGCAGGAACAACTCCCACCAGAGCAGTCTCTCACTGCCCAAACCTGGCCTTGCTGTCCTTGGGGAGCTCAGCTGAGGTCTCTGCACCCTCGGGAGAAATCCCNCAGACTGGGCTGGGCTGGGGTCACAGACTGGGATGGACTGGGCTGGGCTGGAGCCACAGACTGGGCTGGACTGGGCTGGGCTGGGCTGAGCTAGAGTCACAGACTGGGCTGGGCTGGGCTGACCCATCCCATTTCAAGGCCATCCAGTTCCAACCCCCTGCCATGGGCAGGAACAACTCCCACCAGAGCAGTCTCGCACTGCCCAAACCTGGCCTTGCTGTCCCTGGGGAGCTCAGCTGAGGTCTCTGCACCCTCGGGAGAAATCCCTCACTGTTTAAACTGGGCCTGCTCTGCAGTAACGCCCGGCAGCAGAGATGGCTCCAGACCACGAGGCAAAGGAACTGCAGGATTCAGGATCCAGCCAGGGCTCACATCACCATGGAGCTGCTTTTCAGTGAGAGAGAGCCAGCAGCTTCCAGCTCACCTGGAGGGGAGCACTCAGCAAGAACAAAGAGGGCTTGTGCTGAATTCAGGCTTTGAAACCTTCCCCTGGCAAGTCCTACCCTAAAGTCAAAGAGAAGTGCTGTTGGTTCCTGTAGAAGGAATGGTTCCCTCACCCCAAGATCCCACCAGATGTGATCTCCTCAGTTCAGAGGATGGCTTGGACTTCATGAGCAGCCAAGAGTCAGGAGAACGTGCCCAGCTTTGCCACCAGCTTCCCAAATCTCCCCTTTGAGTCCTTTCAAACTCCAAATATACTGCCCTGAAATAAGGAAAGCTACTTAGAACCCCTTTTTCTTTTTTATTTTAACAAGAAAAATTGCCTGTGAGACTTGGAGGCCCTGGCTCTGGAAAGGGGGTGTAACGAGGCTGCCTCATCCTTTGGCTTTGTGTCTCTCCCTCCTGTGCTGCACACGCTGCTCCTCTCGTGCTGCTGTTCAGCCCCAGCACCGTGAGAGGGGACAGAAGCCATTTGCAAACATGTTCTCAGAAGAAAATCTGCTTTTCCCCCACCAATTTACAAAGCAATTCCTGTTGCTGCACTTTGTGTGCGTGCAGGGATTAAAAACGCCCGAGAGCCCCAAGCAGGAAGGAGA
This sequence comes from Rhabdornis inornatus, assembly GCA_013397075.1. NCBI lineage: Eukaryota > Metazoa > Chordata > Aves > Passeriformes > Rhabdornithidae > Rhabdornis > Rhabdornis inornatus. The sequence continues at coordinate 107,127 of VWZS01004672.1, read as the reverse complement.
CATCTCCAAATCCTCCATGGAGGCGTGAGCGAAGACACAATGCAGAGCCAGTGCTGACACGCACAAACAGCTCATTACATGGCACAAAAACCAGCACCTTTCACCCCTGACAGGCTGGAAAAGAGAAAATCCCTGCCAGATCACCTCAGCAAGAGCTCTCAGGAGAGGTGTGAGCCTGGGAGCTAATTGGGAGAGCCTCCACCACCCCAAGCAGCAGCAGCAGAGAAAACACATCCCTGTGCTGTTAAATAAATAAAATATGCCAGCATTAGTCTCCTTCCCTGTCCTCCCTAATTCCTGTGTCCCAAACTGAGCTGCAGCCGTGCCCTCGCTCAGCATCTGGCTGCATGGCTGAGCAGAGCAGGCTTTTAGCAGCGCTGTCAGGCTCGTGCCTGCCCCATCCCTTTCGAAATTTGGGTCAAGGGCTTTGTTTGCTTTGGTTTGAAGCCATAGCTGATACTTGGAGGGGATGAAGCTCAGAACTGTTGTACCCAGTCCTGCTCAGGATCCACCAGCCTTAAAGGGGCATGCTGTCAAGGGCTGCCTTGGCCACCTCCAAAATTAACATTATTCATGTTTTTAAATAGATCCTCTGCTATATCTGAAAGGCTGGTTTGTTTTCCTGGTAGGAACAGCCAAGCAGGGATCCCTTTCCCCTCATCCTGGCCACCACATGCATCTCCTGACTGAGAGCTAAGGCAACCTTGATGTCTTTTTTTGTTTTTTAGAGAATTTGGTAAAGATCCTAAAATATTCAAACAACACAAGGATCCAGCATGGAAATTAGCTGGGCCTTCAGAGGGCAGCTTTCTCCCTTCATTAATATCTATAAGAAGTGTGGAGCTTAATTGAGGCACTTTGGAAGTTCCCTTTGGGAAGCTCAGAGCAGCAGGAGAACCTGGGGCTGCTCATCCCAGTGAGGCTGGGATCCCCTGATCCCCTGGATCCCCCCCATCCCCTGCCCACGGCACTGGGCTGGGGCAGGATGATCTTTAAAGTCCCTTCCAGCCCAGAACATTCCGTGGTTCTGTGGCCACAGCTGCTGTGGCTCCTCCTGCAGCTCACAGCCCAAATCTGCCGGCTCCGGGCTGGGGGAGGGGGGCAGAACTTCCCAGCCCGGGAGAGGCAGGGACAGGAGGGACGAGAGCGAAAGGGATCCCTGCAAACGCCCTGAGCCACTGCCACCCCGGGAGCCAGCCCTGCCCGTGCCTCTGCCCCGCTGCCTTTCCCCAGCTCTGTCACTCGCCACGTCCCTGCTCCATGCCTGCAATTTAACAGCTCTGTCCCCATTCCTGCCTGGAGCGCACATCCTGTGCTGGCCCTGCTCTCTGGGGGAGGACACACGATGCCCCACAGCTTTCGGATCGAAGCAATCTCTCTCTCGAGGTGCTTTTTCCTTTGCACAGGATTTAAAAAAAAAAAAAAAAAACCTGCTTTTTTCCCTTTTTCCCCATCTCTTTCCCCCATTTTCTCATTTTTGCCAAAGAGCAGCAACTTGAGGTGAAATATTTTCCAGTGCTGACAAAAGCTTTGATATTGTAATGGCAAACCCATCAAGCCAAAGCTTTTAACTCTGGACTGTTCTTTTTTTAAAATATTGGATTTGTGATGTTTGTTCTCCTTCCTCTGGCCCACGATTGATCTGCCTGTCCTATTTATCTCCTCTTCTCACCGGGCCATGGCCTTGAGCCCACTGGAGACTTTGCATGGATTGCTTGGGATTCTGGATTAAGCCAGCCAGTTATTTTCCCTTCCCCTCTTCACCTCTGTTACCTGTTGTTTATCCTCTAACCCGGCCTGGGCGAGGTTATTTTCTGCATCCAATTGACCAGAAAAAGCACATTACACTTTGCTTAAACAGTAATGGGAACATACCAAAGTTCTTTCAGGAGTCAAAATTCTTCCTCAGCATTTCAAAACCCAACATTTCCCATGGGAAGACATGAAAAGCTTAATCTAGAAATTAATTACATCCACTTGTGAAGAGGCTTCAAAAGAGCATGGAGAAGAAATCATTTTGGTTTTCTCCAACTCACCAAAAAGATAAACCTCAGGTCTGTTTTAAATGATATTTTCCTGCACACCGGTGCACCCTACACATTGGTTAGGGAATGCCAGCATTCATTTCTCCATCTGCCTCTGATCTGAAGGCTCAGCCTGTCCCTCCAGGCCTGCCCCACCTCCCTCTCCCCAAGCATTTCCCTGAAGTTCTCCCAGCCCTGACTCTTTGGTATTTCTAAATTAACTTCTTATTTTCACTACTCTTCCTTCAGTCAACAGAGAGAAACTATCTTCTCCAGAAAACAACTGCAAACACTGAAGCTAAACTCAGTGTGACAGATAAAAACAGATTTTGTTTGGAGCAAGAAGGGAAATGCTCCTGGGAAGGTGCTCAGGATAAACCAGGCAGGAGGAACCAGGCAGGAGGAACCAGGCAGGAGGAACCAGGCAGGATGGCAGCTCCAGCTCCAAATGGGTGACATCCTGGATGTAAAGAGTTAGAGGATTAAACTTTAATGAGGGTTTTAGCATTGAAGAGGTTGGAAACACAATGAGAAAGAACAGAAAAGGTCTCTGGGTCCTCTCACAGTCTGTCACGGGGCGTTTGCACCCAGCAGCTCCTCAGGGTCATTTTAGGAACAATCATTCCAAGCTGGAAATGTTGTTTTGCAGCCACGAGCCCCTGGAGGAGCTGCAGAGCTGCCACGGGGCAGATTTCCCCTTCCTGAGCCCTTTACCTGGGACCAGGTGGTGCAGCCAGAGCATCATACCTCTAACTCCAGGTCTTGTCCTCCAACCCCCTGCAGGATTCCAGGAAAACCCCAATCCCCCAAACCTAATTCCATTATTTCAAATGGGGACAGGCAGCAACGAAGGCTCTCCAAACCAGTGATTAAGGATCACACAGGCTCCAAACCCCAGACCTGGTCCTTACAAAATGCTGCAAAACCTTCCCCTGGAAATCCTTTGAAGCCAGGAAGGAAAGAGCTCACAACGCTGACTGAGCAACCTGTGATAGAAATGTCCCTCAGCTCGCTTCTGCTACTTGAAGACTTAATTAGTATTAAAAGCCCCAGGAAGTCTGAAGATTATTTATGGAGAACGTAGCAGTAGATATGACCTAAGGAAAAAAGGAGGTAAGGCTGAACCACAGAGCCTGTCCAAGGGACTAAATCTACATTTTTACTGCTTCTTTCCCTAATTTAGGTGCAAATTTGGGTTTTTTTTCCCTCTCTTGCCCAAAATGTCAAGGTATTGCAAAGCTTTTCAAGCCTGGAATTGGGACAAAGAAAGAAAGGTCAAAGCCCTCAAAACAATTTGGAGAAATATTGGCCAAGATGTTTCATTTTTACTCTGACAGGTTTTTTTATTAACTTGCACAATCATTTAAAGCAAAAATTGATCTGCTAAAAGACACCAAGAAGCCATTAGCTCTGTGCAGGGACAGGCTCACATGAGTTGGTCTCCCCAGCTTCAACAGGCCTTTGCTAGCATTAATTAACTAAGAATTTCTTCGTCATTTACAAAGAATAATAATTAATTCTTAGTAATTAATACTAACATTTTCCTTCCTAATTAACACAGCTATTTAACTAAGACTTTTCTTTATACATTTCTTCATAATTAAAGTCACTGAATCCCAACCCTTTCCAGATAAAAGATTAATGGGGGGGGGGAGAGGGGGCTTTCTGTTGGTTTAGGTAAAATAGAAGTTGAAGACATGGACGATTATTTACAGAATCAAGAAAATAAATAAAAATATTCCCCTCTGGTCCCTGCTTGTCTGGAATGTGCCAGTTCCCATCTCCAAAGGCACCAGAGGCTGAATGCATCCCCAAAAATCGAGGTGTTCCATCATCCCCGGGGCAGGACGAGGCCCTGGCTGAGCCACCCCCTGCTCACCCCTCTGCAGACTTTATGAAATGGATTTTGCCTTCAGTGATCCCCTCTAAAACACACCCCTGGGCTTTGCATCATCATTTTCGTTTGACCTGTAAAGAAAAGCTCTAATGGGCAGCCAATTCCTGTCTCATTTAGTGACAGCTTGTTCTGTGCTGTCAGTGTCAGGTGAGATGCTCAGGAGAGGGGTGGGAGCCCCCAGAACCGTGCAAAGGAAAACCTGCAGGGACACCAGGAACTCCTCTGCTCGCTGGCTCCAGCTGCTGGAAATGCACAGAGAGGAAACTTTGGGAGGAATCTCTGCGGATCCAGAGGCAGTATCCCAGGGAATGGCAGGAAAAGCCCATGAGGAGCTGGGGCTTTGGTCTGGTCATTCCTGACACGTTCCCAGAGACCAAATCTCCCAGACCACAGCTGGGATGGACCCAGGGATGGGATGGACAGGAGAGGGCTGAATGTCATAGAATCACAAATTTTGGACGAGACCCCTAAATTCATCTGGCACAACCACGGGTGTGGTTGATGTGGAGCCTCCTGCCTCAGTGAAATGGTACAAAATGTGAAAAAGGGGAGGAAAAACGTGGATAAATACATGTGGGAGAGCACAGAGCTTTGAGGAATCATGTTGGGATGCTTGGAAAGGTGCAGAGAGGCATTTGGTCACTGTCTGGCCCATTCTGGCCTGCAGGAAACTGCTCTGCTGATGGAACTGCAGAGGCAGCTGAAGACACGAGTTCTGCTCCACCCCAAACCCAGGCAATCACCAGCAAAGGCGTTTGTCACTCTTCCCCCCTCCAAAACCAGGAAGCTTAAACAACATGCATCATTTATGCACCTCAAGAAGCAGAGAAAATCAGAACTGAAAACAGGCTGGTGCCTCAGTCTGCATGTGTCTGCATGAAATACTCAGCACAAAGCCAGGTCCTGCTGAGTGCCAGGGCTCCACAATCAGGAACCACAGCAGCTCACAGGACAGGAAAGAGCTGCAGCCCAGAACAGACACAGCAGAGCCCATCTCGGCTCAGCTGCCTGCATGAGGAGCTGCTCAAAGCCTGTTCAGAGTTTAAACCCAGAATGAGACACATCCACACCCAGCTGCTCGTGGCTCCGTGCCTTGTGCAGCCCAGGGGCGCCAGGGAATGGGGCTGGGATTGCTGGGACCCTGCAGGGAGGTGGGCACAGAACCTCAGAGCTGTAATTGCTGCATGTCCAGGTCTGCTCTGCCTGGGATTGCAGCCAGGCATGAGTGAGGAGGACGATGGAGCAACTTGTGAGCAAGGCAGGCAGCAAAGGAGCCCTGCCTGCCTGAGCAGTGCTGCCTGGCCAGGTAACAGCGAGCAAGCCCTGCTCTCCCAAGCACAGAGATGACAGCTCAGACCCTCAAACCTGCCCTGGCTGCTTAAGAAAGCTCTGAGGCTTCCCTCGGTGCCCAGGCTGGATCTGCTCCTGGCACAAAGCCACCAGGGCAGCGGAGCAGAGTGTGACAGGTTGGGATGTCCCCCCTCGGCAGGGCAGGGTGGGTGAAACACCAAGCATCCCCCAACATTCTCCATCACACAGAGGCTGATTTAGCTGCTAACTCACCCTAGGAAAGCACAGACTAATGCCACACACAGGGCTCCTGCTGAATCCCAACGACCCAGAGACCAAACATCTGCCCTCCAGTGCTGGCATGGCTTCTGCTATTTACAGATCACAAAGCAGCTGGGAGAAGAGAGCAGGTGAAACATCCTCAGCACAAACTGTCCCAGTGCAAACCACCCCTGCTGGCACATGCAGCCACTGCTACGGCTGTGCCTGAAATCTCTGCATTTGAAACGTCACTTGTCAAACATCCCCGGCCTGGGAGCTGCCTCCCACACCACCAGTGCTCCCAGTCAGAGACAAACAAAGGCCAGATCTCCTCGGGAATAAGGGAAGGGAGGCAGTTTCCCAAGGGCAACTGCAATTAAGTTTGTGGTTGAAATTTGTTGTTCTCTTCTTACAATCCCCTTCTCACTTAGCTCTATATCCCCTCCCTGGGACTCTGAGCGTGGTTTGCATTGCCCTTGTCTCCTCTCTGTGTTTGGAGTCCTTCAGAGCAGACAGAAGCACTAAAAATAAAATCAGGTTCCCTAGTTATTACAAACAAAACGTCCTTTACGAAAATGCAACAAGTAAAACCTTCATATTGTGTGTGCTTATTCACATAAAATATTTAGAAAGCTCCTAATGTTTTTATGGCTGTAATTAATCTTGTGTCATGTTAGGGAAGAACAGCACATAAAAAATTTCTTTGGCATTAGGCAGAAGCCTGAGGTCCCCAAGGCCAAGCTGTGCTCCCAAGGATGGAGGAGACTCGAGTGGGGTTTGGGATCTGCTGTGCCAGGAGAGCCTGGTGGGATGGAGGAGCCTTGTGCCCTTTGTGTGACAAATGCTGCCTTTGTGACACAAATGCTCTCAGCAGCTCTGGCAGCCTCGTGGCCCTGTGCAGGAAGGGGTGACTCTGTGATTTACCCTGGCTCTGTTCCCTGGGGAGAGCAGCACCACCCGTGCTGTCAGCTCTGCTGGCCAGGACTGGGGCTCCCTGTGTGCCTTCCTCTGGGGAAGGCTGATCCCACAAGGTAAGAGCTCCTTTTATTGTCTAAAATCGTGGAGATTTTAAGAAAAACCTCTCTGCACGTTCACTGCAACCATCTGGAGGACTCTGGCTAGCACAGGAGCCTGAACACATAAACTGTCACCAGCCACAGACTCCTGGCCCAGCTTGCCTTGCCAAAAAACTCTTTGATGGGAATATTCCCAGAAATATGATGCTTTGAAAATCTGATCCAGCCCTTGCTATCTATAGCTTCTCAACGACAAAATTTTGGCCAAGATGCAAGAGAGAACAGCTTCCAGCAGCTCCTGTGCCATGGATGGAGAAAAACCACCCATGGGGGAGGAACCAGGTGGCTGCTGGCTGAGGTCCTGTGCTCTGAGAGGACAGCACAGCCCTGCCCAAAACAGGTGCAGATCCAGCATTCTTGGTAACTCAAATTGTGTCATCAGCAGCGTGGGAGAAGCTGTCTGACTGCACCAGGGTGTAAAGGAGCTCACAACAACACCTGAGAGCAGACACAGGCTGGCCTCAGCGGAGTAAAGCATTTCACCACAGCAACAAAGAAAGGCGGATTTGACATTTTAATCTTGATCCTCACACTTCTAAATTGCCTTTTGGAGAGGAAGATAATGTGTGAAGTACAGGGCTGCTCCTGGGGACGCCCCAGCCCAGGAAACAGTGACTGAAATCCCGATGGAACCACGGCCACAGACCCTGCACCCTCAGGGGTTTGGATCACCCAGAGGAGGGATGGGCTGATGGAAACCTGGCAGGGATTGAGCTGAGCATTGGTAACTGAGCATCTCGGCTTCCATCCTCGGAGGGAACCTGCTGTTCCTCCAGGCTGGGAATTCCGATCCAACGAGATCCACCCCTGGTGCTCACTCCCAAACCCCCTGGGCCAGTGGGGAAGGACAGGGTGGTTCTGGTACTGCTGGGATGGTGAGATGGTGCCAAGCTCTGCTCCAGGGGGCTGTGCCTGCCCCACTCACCCCGTTCCCACGGGGATTTATAGCCCTGTTTGTCATTCAAACCCACCTGGTTTTCAACCATGCCCTGCCTGGAGCAAGAAGGGTTCAGGGAGCAGCAGCCTGTCCTGGATGCATCCTGGCACAGAGGGACAGCAGGAAAGTGGAAAGGCTACAGGAAGGGGAGGTACACAGACACAGCAAGGCTGGGAATGCACAGGCAGTGGGGTTCAGCTGAACCCCAAACCCATCAGTTCCCTGCTGCAGCCACCCCCTCAACTTCTGTGTGTTTCTGCACAAGGTTTTTTTTTCAGTTGACTTTCAGAGTAGCTGACCTGCCAAAGCTCCTCATTTTGCCTGCAGATGCTCTGCATTGGCGGCCTCCAAACCCCTTTAAACAGCCCCAGCTCAATCACAGCTCTGCCAGGCAATGCTCTATTTAACAGAGCTGCCCATCTCACACAGCAGCCACGGCCCAGGAATCTCCTCCCGAGTCCATTTGCTCAGTGAGTGGCAGCAATAAATAAAATCCAGCCAGTTGGTCCTTGAAACGCTACCATGGCTTGATTACTTTTGCCCAGGACTTTGCCAACTGTGCTGCAACCTCCTGCAGATGCTGCCTCCCTGTCCCCGGGCTGCAGGAGGGAAGAGGCAGTGCTGTGATCACACATGGGATGGGATCTGAGTGGCAATTCCAGCAGGATGTGCCCCTGGCAGAGCCCCCTGGCCTGGAGCTGTGCAGCCAAGAGCAAGGTCCTGCCCAGGAAAGCTCCTGGGCTGTTTCTGGGAGGAACAGGGAATGCTGCCCCTGCCTTGGCCAGGCTCCAGGGTAGTTAATTGCATTCTGCCTGCCCAACATTAATTAATTTGGTGTCGTGCAGAGACTGCTGTGCTGGGTGCATCTGGGAAAAAACCAGGAAAATCCAGCAGCTCCCACACCCAATAAATAAAGGAGAGGGAGGGAGCTGGGCTGGCTCTGAGGCTCGGGGGGACACGGGGTCCCAGTGCCATGGGAAGCCTCTTGTCAGGGTTCAGACATCCCTCAGTGCTGGACCTGGCCCCGGCAGCGTGACACTGATTTGCTTTCACCTACGAGTGAGCAGAGCCAAGTCACACACAGGGGTCACCTGCAGTTGTCCCTGTGCCCGTTCCCAGGGCAGAGGATGCCCGTGTTTGCCAGGAGAGGGATCAAAGGTCAGCTGGGGGCCAGGGAGGGTTGAGCACCAGTGCCAGGCTGGTCTCACAAGGAAGTCCCTGGGATTCAGAGTGGCTGCAGGACCTGTGCAGATCTGGGGACACCCTGGGCCTCCTGAGCTGCCAGAGGAAACTCATCCCATCAGGGCACAGCCCTGGGGGCTGAGACAGCCCCAGGGAGCAGACCCTGAGCACACACCTGCCCTGCAAGGCTGACTTTGGGAGCCGAGCCCTGCCTGGAGATCCCCTGCTCACACCAAGAGCAGATGCCTGCTATTTCAAACCCTACTGTTAGCTCATTAAAGCAGCTGTCTGCTGTCCCCCAAAGACAGACAAATTAGGAGTCAACTCAACCAAGAGCACAACAAACACAAAAAGTATGTGACTGTATGAAATGCTAACAAGGCTGCTCCCACCACGCTGGCCCGGGAGCTCAGACAGGGGCTTGGGGAAAGAGGTGGAAGGAGGCAGTGCAGCAGATTTGTTTCTCAATGTCAGGTTAGAGCCCAGCCCAGCTGTTTCCCCAAACAAGCTAAAGTCATGAGCCGTGTCTAGTTTGATATTTATTTGTTTTAAATTCTTGCAACAATGACATCTCAGATTCACTTCTGGGATCTCAGCTGGGATCACAACTCTCTGTGTGCCCTTCTGTGAGTTATTGCTCTGAGCTGCCCTTCCCTCCCTGGCTGGGATGATCAGACAGGAGCAAAGATCCTCAGCCATAACCTCACCCCACTTCCCTGCCAGGATCTCAGCACTGGGAGGTGCAGCACAGCAGAACCTGCTCAGATGTCAGACAATCAAACCAGCATTCCCTCGGTAGCCAGAGGCAGCAGCACCGACACAACATCCCCCCAGAGCTGGCAGTGCATCTTGTTCAGGCTCAGTTATTAGGCAAAGGATCCAGGTGATTATTTCCCACCTCCTGTGAGTGACAGCAGATGTTTTGGAGTGATTTGTAATCTAACAGACACATTAACCTTTTAAAGCATCTCCCGGTGTCCCCGGGGCTGTCCAGGGACACTCCATTGTGCTGGGGAACAAAGAGCCCTGGATATTACTCAGGAGTGAACGGCAGGGATGAGCTTTACATAAAAGAGATCAATAAAAATATATCAACACCCACGCAGGGCTTTGGGAGGAGGTGGAGGAGAGGTCTGGGGGGAGACTCATTGTGACTGGTGAGGTCACAGCAGTTATCGAGGAGCAGATGAAAAGATCCTGATCGGGCTTTTAATCTCTGCTCAACACACAGGTCCCCTGGGCCAGACACACACTTGGTTTCGCTGCTGACGGCCAGGGGCTGCTGCCCTGCTCCTGCTGGGCTTCCCCAGCTCCATCTCTTCCCCCTGGCATTGCTGGGGGACCCCAGGCTGGCACAGGCGTCCTGCAGCCTCACCCCACACAGCTCTGCTCCCAGAACTGCACTGCTCACACACAACAGGTCTGCAGGTGTCATCAGTGCTGGCATCCCACAGAGCCAGGGATGGCTGCACAAGGACAGAACAGAGGGGACAGCCCCTGGATTCCTGCAGGGATTCTCCCAACACACAGGGACACGCTCTGGGTAGGGATGAGGCAGCCCTGAGCACAGGCAGCCCGGGGAAGGCTGTTCTATTTCTGGCCAAGACTTCCCCATCAGGGAAGCACCAAATGCTGCGCAGGGAGCCTGGGAAGCAGATGGTCCGTGGAGGTGAGTCCCACTGTAGTTGTACAGCAAGTCTGGCACCCTGGGAGAAATCCCACAGACAGGCAAGATCCCCAAATCCTCCCTGACAAAACTTTTGACTGGTGGACAAAACAACCTGTTCAAACCCAGATATACCCTGGAGCAACCAGGATTAGAATGATGCCAGCAGCTTTGGAGCAGCAGTGGGTGCCTTTGCCCACACAAAATAAATGTGTTTACTGAATGCACCCACGGATCATTAACAGTCTGTTGCTGTCACAACCTCTGGCCAGCCCTGGTCTCTCTCTCACTACACAGAGCATTGAAAAAACACCTTGAAGAGGCTTGGAGCTGACCTCTGCTGCCTTGGTGCATGTAGGAGAGGAGGATCTGGCCCTTTCCACTGGCAGCCAAGCTCCAGCTGCTGCCTGCTCTCAGGGAGTGGATCTGGAGCAGGAGAATCCCAGCACGAGGCTGGGCTGGCTCTTTGCACCCACTGGGGTTATTATCTAAATCAGATTAGAGATGCAGAAACCAGAGCAGCAGGTAGAGCAAACAGGAGCTGCCAGCCTGGAGCAGGATAACAGCAGGGGCTCTGTGTGGGGAGGAATGTTCTTCAATCTTTCTGTACAGCATCCTCCCCCAGTTTGTTGCACAAGGGGCTCTTCTCCACTGAGCAGGGCTTGGGACAAGATTCCCAACCCTTGGGAGTTTCTGTGGGACCCACCAGCACAGCCGTCTCCTCCCCACACCTCCCACCCCCAGGGCTCCAGGAGGGCACAGCACAAACTGTGAGCACCTGGGGACTGCTGCAGCCTGGTCTCTTTGGCTTAGCAGGGAAATGTTGATGTGAGCAGCAGTTTGCTGCAGATGGGCTCTGTGGTACAGGCTTTGCCTGAGCAGGGATGGAGATGGGGCTGCTCTGGTGTCTGTCCTGCTGGGAGCAGAGGGGGGAGCTGAGCCCCCCAGGCACATTTGGCTGCACCAAACCCCAGCAGCAAAACCAGGGCTGTTTTATCAGTGGGCTTGGCTGGGCAGAAACTGGAATCCTGCCTCCTGGGGAGGGTGCAGAAAATGACACCGTGGGAAGGAGCCTCCCTGGAAATTCGACCCAAGAACGGCACAAATGTGGCATCTGCCTCTGGCCCTTGGCTGTCAGAACAGCCCAAGGGAGCAAAGCTGGTTCCCAGAACTTCTCACCATTGCATTTGTACAGGCCAAAGCCTTTTAAAAACTTGTGCAACACAGGATTATGTTAAAATGTGCATTTTGGGCTCAGCTGTTCACTGGGGGCTTGCCCTGCCTCCTGGTCAGGAAGTAAAAATTGAGCCACCAAAACACAGAAGCGAACACCATCAAAACATCAAAACCAAAACATTGTCACAAAATCCCCCTCCTCACTGGGGATCCACAGCAAGCAGCAGCACTGTCCCTGCTCATTGCAGGCATGGTTTCTGGATGTCCCTTCCAGCCCAAACTCTCCTAGGATTTCTGAAAACATTCGACTTGGCTGCAGCACAACCCCACATCTGACAAAGTTTCCCCCTTGGTGGAAAGGTCCCGACCAGCCACAAAGGGAAACAACCATTCATGACACCTTTACACAGAAAATTCCACTTTTTTTTCCCGTTTGTGGAGCACAGAAGCATATACCCCAACGTTCCTCCATAAACTCCCTCTCAGTGCAGCCCTTACCCAAACCAGGCTGCAAAACCCATGATTAACAAGGAGATTGCACTGTCCCTGCTCTCACTACAAGGCTTATCAGACCAATAATACCCCCAAAATCAGCACAGCCCTTCCAGGAGCCTGATTTTTGTACAGGCTGTTACAGTTCTTCTGAGTAACATTAATTTTATTCAAATACCTGGGAAACACGGCAGGTAACAGCTGAAGTCTTGGTTCCTGCCAGACCCCAGGGCAGGAAAATATTCAGTTAATATCTTAGACATCCAACCAGACCATGTGCTGCAGGGGCTCCCGTTCCTCATTTTATATAATGAGAAATACAAAGCATAATTCAAAAGAAGAAATACATTCTAAAATATGGCATGAAAGGACTTCTTTACTGACAGATCCTTGGTGTACTTTGATTTGCTTTTCCTTACAAGCTCTCTCTCAACTATTATTTTCTTTCCCAGTGGTGTCATTCTAATTTTCAAACTCAAGCAAAGAAACTGCTCATTCCTTACCTCTGGTCAGCAGCCACCTCGGGGCTGGTTCTGCAGCTTCTCAGCAAACACGAGCTGAGGCAGAGGCTGCAAACAGCTCCCAGTGCTGTGAAGCTGCAGCTCTGGGCAGTTTTGTTAATCAGCACCAGCAGCTCAGGTGCCCCAGAACAAAGCAATGAGCTCGGGGACTCCCCCACCTCTCAGCTGGGTGTTTGTTTGTGAACGTGCAGGAGGGGAAATACAGAATTGCGGGGATTTCCCTGCGGGAGTGAAGTCTGGTTTGGGCAATGGCCGAGGGGAGGCACAGCAGCCCCATTTCCCTCAGCAACTGGTCCCAGTTGTGTGTGCAAACTGGGACCCAGCAATGAGCACTGGGCAGTACTGGGCAGCAAGCCCAGCCCAGCTGAGCCCAGCTGAGCCCAGCCCAGCCCAGCTCAGCCCAGCCCAGCCCAGTTCAGCCCAGCCCAGCTGAGCCCAGCCCAGCTCAGCTCAGCCCAGCCCAGCTGAGCCCAGCCCAGCCCAGCCCAGCTGAGCTCAGCCCAGCCCAGCCCAGCTGAGCTCAGCCCAGCCCAGCCCAGTTCAGCCCAGCCCAGCTGAGCCCAGCCCAGCTCAGCTCAGCCCAGTTCAGCCCAGCCCAGCTGAGCCCAGCCCAGCTCAGCCCAGCCCAGCCCAGCCCAGCCCAGCCCAGCCCAGCCCAGTTCAGCCCAGCCCAGCCCACAGCCGCACTCCGGGCTCCTTCAATCTCCTTTCTGCTATAAATACAAATGTTTACATCTCCTTCCACCCCGGTTTTATTTCCTTTTCCCTGCCAAGCCTTGCTCTGGAGACGTCCCTGGGTGTCCCAGGCTGAGCTCGGTGCAGGTTTGCTCCACGCCTGCTCTGACGAAGCTGCACAAAAACAAGCTGGGGAGACTTTTAATTTTCCAAGCTTTAGATGAAAAGGATTCATTTAAAGCCTTTAAAAAATTTAGCCCACTTCACAGCTCCTTCCAAAGATCGGTGTTGTGCTCTTTAAATAGGAGACGTGTTTTAAAGCTACTGCCATAATTTATTAAATTAGCCTCAGACTTGCAAATGCAGCTCCCTCTTATTGAATCTTGTAATATTTATTTGCCAAGTTGTGATATTTGGAACTGCACACGTTACACACACGGGGGGAAGAGGGAGGTGACGGGGAAGGCGTGAGGGGACGGGGGAAGGAAACCACTTCTACTGTAAATTGTGTAAATACATTTGCACATCCCAGGAGGGGTAGGGAAAAGGTATTGTAATTAAAATGACTGCCAGGGTATTTTAAACAAGGGAGAATAAATAGACTTTTCTCTGCATGGCACAGGCTCCTTTAACTTGGAAACTTCGTGACAGAAGACGATTAAAAATATCTTATGGCGTGTCTGAAATCTGCAAGCTTTGATGAGAAAAATGTTCTTGGGAATGAAAGGAGATCAAGTGAAGGAGGAACAGTCTCCTACACAGTGTTTTATAGGCCCAATTCATGACTGCAGATGTCACAGAAAATAATAATAAAAAAATCCTCTTTTTTTGCTTCCTAACGGAAGAGAAGAAAAACACGGAGCAGGCTCCTGTAGTGAGCAGCTCTGGGAGCAGTGCTGGGAGGATGCTCCAGGAAACCATGGCAATGGCTGAGGAGCTGGCCAGCTCCTGCCCAGGGATGTCACCTGAGCCAGAGAGGGCACAGGGCTGGCCCTGGCACCCACAGCCCAGCCAGGGCCAGGGGACAGGCAGATCCTGCCTCCTGCTGCTCCACCAAAGCTCTTTTCCCGAGCTGGGCTGGCAGCAGCAGCTCCTCCAGGATCTCATCCCTGATCTCTGGAGTGCAGGGGCTCCCCCAGCTCCCCCTGGGCTGCAGCAAGTGCAGGGTCCAAACCTGCAACCACAGGATGGGTTGGGTTGGGTTGGGAGGGACCTTAAACCCACCCAGTGCCACCCCTGCCATGGCAGGGACACCTCCCACTGTCCCAGATGCTCCAAATCCCATCCAGCCTGGCCTTGGGCACTGCCAGGGATCCAGGGGCAGCCACAGATGCTCTGGCAATTCCAGCCCAGTCTCTGCCCCCCCTGCCACGGAACAATTCCTGCCCAAAATCCCATCCAGCCCTGCCCTCTGGCAGGGGGAAGCCATTGCCCCTTGTCCCACCACTCCCTGTCCTTGTCTAAAGTCCCACTTCAGATTTCACTTGCTTGTCTCCAAAATCCCCCACAAAAGCCTCCCAACTGTCTGGGAGCGTGAGCTCTCCCCTGTTCCCACATGCCATGAGGAGTTTCCTCTTAAGAAGTAGATCACAGAATCATTAAGGCTGGAAAACACCTCCAAGATCATAGAGTCCAACCTTTGATAAAATAATAAAAGAGATAAAACAAATAAAACAATTAAAAAGTAAAATATTTAAAAACATTTTTTAAAAAGGGGAAAAAAAAGGAAAGATATTGAGCCTCCCACTCGATGAGAAACCTGCCCCAAGCTGGCAACACCATCACAGTGTCAGTGCTGGATGAAATTCCCTGTGACCCCAGCCTGGCTCCAACGGCTCGGGGATAAAACCTCACTGATAGATTTCTTTGAAGACCTTAAAACTGGGAGTGCCCGATTTGCAAAATCAGATATTTCAGATCATTATGATCAGGCTTTTTTTTTTTTTTAATGATTCTAATTTTTCTGCTGCTCAGAGCCCTGGACCTGGTAACCACGGAAACTCAAGTTCCCAGGAAGAGGGATACAGGAACACAACCACCAAGTACAGAACGGAATCATCTTCCCTACGTGTGACATGGAAACACGCACGGTGATGCACTGCTGAAAGAGGATTCTGTTAGTGCTCCCTTCATGCCAGGGTGACTGGGTGCCCCACACAGGTTACAGTCCCCATCTGACAGGGGATGAGTCCATCAGGACATGGCAAACCTGCAAGGACACGAAGGTTGAGTCAAGGCACATGGGAAAAATGCCCTGACGTGCTCCCACTGCTCAAGACAGGAAAGCAACGTGGGAAAAAGGAAAAAACGGGGAAAAATTCACCAGAGAAGGTTCTACTTGGCAAACACTGAATGCAAAGCTCATGCCTCAGTTTCCCCGCTTGCATTCCTGACGCAAAGGCAGCAGAGCAGCTCTGGCACCGGGAGGCACAGGCTGTTCCCAACACGTCCCCGAGCCCTCGTGGGGGGACTGACTGCTGCCACAGCTGCCCATTGCTGCCCAGCTCCAAAGAGCCCAGGACAAACCTCCCCCCTCCCAGCACTGTTAACCCCTGGCTTGCTGTGCTGCCTGTGCTGTGCTGCCTGTGCCTGGCTCACTGCACCCTGCAGTGCTCAGGGCACAAACAGAGCTTCTGTCAAAGCTCTGCCCGTGGGAAATCCATTCCTGCCTGCCAGGTTAATTGGGATCACAGAGAATCTCGAGGAAGAAGCAGCATGGCTTGGTTGGGTTCCTGCCCTCAGCACAGCTCTCCTGCAGGCTGCACAAGGGGAACTGAAGCAGCCCAGGGTGAGGAGGGAGCGTGCAGGGACTGAGGGTGAGGCTGTGCGGCCACCCTGGGGCCAGGGGCTGTCCTGCTGCCCATCCTGCCTGGCACGGCTCTGATGGAGACACACCTGGCACAGGCACTGGCCAAGGGGATGCCCTCCCTTATCCAATTCCACACATGCTCCCCCTGGAGCTGGCTCAGCTCTGCTGATGGCTCCAGCGCTGGAGAAGAGGAGAGGACACAAGGACAGAGGGACAGGGAGCAGGGAAGGAAGGCAGGGAATGGCCCCAGCGGGACAGAGCTGGGAGAGGGGGGATTTGGGGCAGGACTGGGAGGGGGGAAGGAAGGAGGTGACTTCATCTCATACCAGAGAGCTGACAGCCTGCAGAGGATAAATCCTGGGAATCCCTGGGCTCCAGCACGGAGACCTCCCAGCTGCCAAAAGCGGGGCAGGAGCTGGGGTTTGAATTCCAAGCTCAGCTCCTGCCGTGGACTTTCCCACGCCAGTGCAAAAAAAATCAAGGGAGTGACCCAAGTGACAGGCTTTTAAATCCCTCCAGGAATGGGGACTCCACCCCTGCCCAGGGAAACCTGTGCCAGGGCTGGACAACCCTTTGGGTGAAAAGATTTTCCCAATATCCATCGTACACCTCCCCTGGTGCAATGTGAGGCTGTTTTCTCTTGTCCTGTTGTCCCCTGGCAGCAGATCCCGACCCCCCCGGCTGTCCCCTCCTGTCAGGGACTTGTGCAGAGCCACAAGATCCCCCCTGAGCCTCCTTTTCTCCTTCTGAGCCCCTTCCCCAGCTCCCTCAGTCCCTCCTGGGGCTCCAGCCCCTTCCCCAGCCCCACTGCCCTCCTTGGCTCCGTACATTCCCCTGCTCATGGGCAGCAATATCAGAATAGTTTGATTTGGAAGAGACCTTCCAAGCTCATCCAATCCAAGCCCCCAAGGTTTGCTCCACCAGGTTTAGACTCCTTAAAGAAACTTCACTTTTTTCCCTCATCTCTCAAGTTTTCAGCTGCTACTTCAAACCTCAGGCCCAACCTCCAGCTGCCATTTAGAAAATAAACCACAAATGTAATCAAAGCAATTACTACCTCCACTTCAAACATTACATTATCAAGCCAACCAGCTCCCCATTGAAGACAATTAATCTGCACACAGTCACCAAAAGAAACTGTCAGCAATTAGAAGTGGAAGCACAACTTTATAGTTAATTGGGAATATTGCACCTCTGATACATGTTTAATTAGTTGATGGAGTGTGTCCCTTCTCAGACATTTTTTCTTTTTAAATTATACCTGAAATTCATTCCTTACCCCCCCACACTTCTTTTTCCCAATGCAAAATAATAAAGGAAATAAATAAAGCATGAGTAATCTGAAACCTGATTCTGGCTCTCCCTTAGCTTGCAGCTTGTAATGCGTACACAGGAGTTTAGAGACCTCCAAGAGATAAGGAGGAATAGATCTTTCTTTTCTTTCAGAGCTTCTCTTTTTTCATTAATCTGATTTTAAGACCTTGCTCGTGCATTTTCACACTTCTCTCATAAATCTCATTTTTGTCCTGTTTCCCTTGGGATTATCAGGTGAACGAATGGGAGGGCCCAGAGCCAGCAGAGCCAGGCACATGCTGCGATACATTCATTTCAACACTTATTTTACAAAGGTTCTAAATTTTATCTTTGCATAATGATGCTGCTTTGCATATCTATAGCTGCTTTCATCCCATGATCTCAGTGCATTCTGCAGACTGTTAATTAAGTCTCAAAACACTGTGGTGAAGTCAATAGGAGGGCTGTATTGGGGTGGGTTTATCTAATTTGTAGAAGAAAAGGGTAAACTGAGGCAGGGGGAGACTGAAGAGGTGTTTACAGGCAGGGAACAGCCCAGCAAAGTGTGTCCCAGGAGCCTTGTCTTGGTGAGCCCCAGAGACAGAACCACGGCCAGCACATCCCGGGGGTGTTCACAGCCAGGCTGGACGGGCTTTACAGTGCCCTGGTCTCATGGAAGGTGGCCCAGCCCAAGGCAAGAACAGGATGATCGTCAAGGTTCCTCCCAGCCCAAACCTCTCCACAATTCTGTGATTCCTGGTTACCAAAGAGCTCAGTCAGGCTCAGGGCACGGCTGCACCCGACCCAGCAGCTGAGCCCAGGGCTGCAGGTACCCAGAGCTGCTCCAGCCACATTCCCCTGGTTCCTGTACCCAGAGCTGCTCCAGCCACATTCCCCTGGTTCCTGTACCCAGAGCTGCTCCAGCCACATTCCCCTGGTTCCTGTACCCAGAGCTGCTCCAGCCCAGGTTCCCCCTGGTTCCACGCCAGCACACTCCTCTCAGCACCACCCAGGAGATGCTCTGGAGCATCTGGAGTGCTCCTTTGCTTTGGGTGGGTGTTTCCTTTCATCATCCTTGGCGCCGTTCTCCAAACACTCTAAAACGAAAACATTTTCATACCTAGAAGGGTCTAATTTTCATCACCTCAGAACAGCATCAACCAAGAATAACTTTGCTGAAAGCCAACGAATGCACGCACTGGCTCAAGGCAAGAGGCAGCCTGGTGAGATCAGCCTCTACGCCCTGAGCACAAAAACAACGCAGAGCCCGGCCCCCGCCCCCGAATGACACTGCGCCTGCGCAGCAACGCTCCCGAGGCTCCGCCCCCTGCGTCACAACGTGCCTGCGCGGCTCCGCCCCCCACGC
The DNA here is from genome assembly GCA_013397075.1 of Rhabdornis inornatus. Lineage (NCBI taxonomy): Eukaryota > Metazoa > Chordata > Aves > Passeriformes > Rhabdornithidae > Rhabdornis > Rhabdornis inornatus. Next base: position 88,462 of record VWZS01004672.1, on the reverse strand, counting down.
GGCTCCGCCCCCCACGCGCGGTTTCTTCCACGCACCTCGGCCACGCGCGGCCACGCCCCCGCGCAGCGTCACGTGGCCCCGCCCCCAGTAACGTCATCTCCCAATCACATCGCCGCTCCGCCCCCTCCGCGTCAAATCGCGCCTGCGCGGCTCCGGCCCCCGTGAAAATCCGCAACAGCGCCCTTCCGGGCCACGTGACAGCCGGGGGGGGTGTCACGTGGCCACGCCCCCGGTACACGTGACCGCCGGGGGTGTCACGTGGCCCCGACCCCGCTACACGTGACTGCCGGGGCTGTCACGTGGCCCCGACCCCGCTACACGTGACTGCCGGGGCTGTCACGTGGCCCCGACCCCGCTACACGTGACTGCCGGGGCTGTCACGTGGCCCCGACCCCGCTACACGTGACTGCCGGGGCTGTCACGTGGCCCCGACCCCGCTACACGTGACTGCCGGGGCTGTCACGTGGCCCCGACCCCGCTACACGTGACTGCCGGGGCTGTCACGTGGCCCCGACCCCGCTACACGTGACTGCCGGGGCTGTCACGTGGCCCCGACCCCGCTACACGTGACTGCCGGGGCTGTCACGTGGCCCCGACCCCGCTACACGTGACTGCCGGGGCTGTCACGTGGCCCCGACCCCGCTACACGTGACTGCCGGGGCTGTCACGTGGCCCCGACCCCGCTACACGTGACTGCCGGGGCTGTCACGTGGCCCCGACCCCGCTACACGTGACTGCCGGGGCTGTCACGTGGCCCCGACCCCGCTACACGTGACTGCCGGGGCTGTCACGTGGCCCCGCCCCCTGGTACACGTGACCGCCGGGTGTGTCACGTTGCCCCGCCTCCCGGTACACGTGACCGCCGGGTACGGCACGTGGCAAGGCACCCGGGTACACGTGACCGCTCAGAGAGTCACGTGGCCCCGCCGCCGGTACACGTGACCGCCGGGAATGTCACGTGGCTGTGCCCCGTCCATTGCGTTATTACGTCGTCCCCCCACCTCTGCGCACTCACACTGCGCATGCGCGGCTCTGCCCCGCCCGCGCTGCTCTTCCGCCTCATTTCTGGCCCCGAGAGGCTCCGCCCCCGCTGTGCGTCACACTGCCCCGCCCTATACGTCATCGTCTCGTCACACTGCCCCCCCCAATGGCGCTTCAGCAACCGCGGCTCCACCCCCGCGTCACACCGCGCCTGCGCGGCTCCGCCCCCACGCGGCTCCGCCCCCACGCGGCTCCGCCCCCACGCGAGGCTCTTTACCCACCCTTCGGCCCCGCGCGGCCCCGCCCCCACTAACGTCATCGCCTCTCCACACGGCCCCGCCCCCGGCCACGTGGCCCCGCCCCCCCAGGTTTCCGATGTCGCTTTGGTTTCGCCATGGAATTGCAGCATTGATGGCTCTTGTGCTCCTGTCTGCCAACTCCAGCCAGCCTGGCTCCAGCTCCAAGAGAAAACTCTGCCAGATCCCATCACTTCCAGCAGAAAGATCCAGGCTGCAGGAATTCAGCATGCCTGGAGAGCTGCTGGGGGAAACCGCCACAGCAAAGCTGCAGAGAACGGAGCTGGCAAAGCCCAGGGCAGCAGCACGGCCGCCATCCTGCCCCTGCCCCTTGGAAAAGTGCTTCCTACATTATCAAACATCATCACCTCGCTTGGTGCATCAATGCAACATCCTGGCTGCAAATCAGCTTCTTCATTTTGTTATTTGCTGGAGCAAAACCATCCAAGTTACAGCTCGGGTTTGGAGAAGGGTGGAAGCATTTGCAACAGTTGAACTGGTGGGGAAAAATAGTAAGTTTTCAAGTTGCCTGAGAACAGCTGCACACTTTAAAGGGCAAGAATTTGTGTGGGTGAGTCTGCATTGCTCTCCATCCCTGGGCAGGAGGAATTCCAGCAGCTCAGGAGGGCCCTGGTGGGGCTGTGTTTGTGTTTGCCTCCCCTCTCCAGGCAGCAGGGACAGCTCCTCAGCCGTCTTCTGGAGATGGAAGCAGATGAAATGGATGGCAGAAACGCTCGGAGCCATGAGGTCACTGCTGGCAGCAGTGACACCACTTTGTGCTGTGGCCGAGCCACAACTGGCGCTGGAGTCAAAGGGAATGGATCCACCAGGCTTTGGACCAGCCTGCAAAGCACATGGAGAGCGTGGGTGCTTTCTTTTTCTGCCAGGGACAATCCAAGCAAAACCCAACCTCCTTCTTCCTTCAGCTGAAAGAAAGCATCAACAGAAGACAGAAAATCTGGCCTGAAAAGCAGCCAAGCACTGCTGAATGCTGGCCTGTGGTCCTTGCGAGGGGGATAATGAGAATTACTCAAGTGCCTTTGAAAAGTGCCTTGAGATTGTGCCATCTTACGTGCTCCTGGAGCACAGGGATGAAGGAGCAGCAGACGTGGAGCAGGGCCAGCGTGCCCACTGACCACGGGACAGTGCTGTGCTCGCTGCTGGCTGGGCACTTTGCACCATTGCAGGGCAGCACCAGGGCTGCTGCTCGCCCTGAGCCCCTCTGGCAGCGGGAGGGAGCCAGGCAGCTTTGGGAAGGTGTGTTGGGGTAGGGAACAGAGCAGTGCAGCCGTGGGACGCGGTGCAGGTCCCCCCATCTCACAAAAGGCATCCTCAAAATGAGCCCTGCTAGGTTTTATATCCCTGAAAAAAAAAGAAATCCCAGTGCTCCCGACGCACGGCTTTGTGTGCAGCAGGCATGTGAGACCTCCCTTGGCTGGTCCATCTCCAACACCCCATGGTATCAGCTGTTGCAGGCAAAGATGCAAATCCTCTCCTATCAAATCAAATACCTTTTTGAAAGTTTTAACATAATCTTCTCAAAGGAAAATTTCCATCTTGTCCCCTCCTTTAAAGTTGAGCTTGTGCCCTAAAGCAGGAGGACTTCACCTCAATTCCAACACTCAGAGACGCTTTTAAATCCTTACTTTGCAGCTCTGGCCACTCCAGTAACTCCTTGTGATAAAGGGAAATCTCTTTGTGGAGAACAGTTCTCCAGTGTGTGCCTCGAAGGCAGCCACATGCTCACATGCTCGACCTGCTTTTCTCACGACCTGGAAGGACCCAGGGCTGGCAGAGGCAGCACAGGGGGACAATCCCACAGCACCACCCAGGCACAGCTCGGCTGCAGGAGAGGGTGGAGAGAGAGCCAGGGGCAGGAAAAGAAAAGAAACCAACTTTTCCCTTCCTGCTCCCAGTTTTGTTTTCCTTGCAGGCTGGTGCCCCTCCCCACCCATGCTGCTCATCCACCAAGTGTGCAGAGAAATTGGGCATCACCAGAGCCCATCTGCGCCTCTGAACGTGCCAGGATCACTGGGCTGTAGGATGGGGGTTCCCATCCCTTCACAGCAGTGAAATCCCTGGGGTGGGACCTGTCCCCCCAGCCTGGGTGTGCTGGAGAGATGGGGAAGGGGCTGTTCCATCTGCAGAGCCCTGAGCCAGGGATGGGCTTGGGCCCATCTGGAAGGAATTACCAGAAGAGCTGATTGTCAGCTGCTTCCACACAGAGGAAGGGTTGGGGTTTTACACCATTGGCCTCGCCCAGAATAAAAACCAGATAGGCAAGGAGATTTATTACCCACAAATCTCACAGGATTACAACTGCCCCATGGAAGGAGACCTGCCTGGGAGAGCGTTTTCTCACTGGCATGCAAGAACAGAGCAGCCTTGCCAAAATTACCTTGGAGCATGGAAAATGGAGCAGATCCTTGGCTGGATTAAACAATGGCATCAGCAAATGCCTCGCTTGATAAAGGAGGGGGAAAGAGGAGATGAGGGCTCTGGCTTAGGGACCACCCAGGAGATAAAAGTGGCTGGAGCTGCTGCTGAGCCCTGCAGCCTCAGCTGCTGCCTACATCAAATCTGAAGACTGTGATGATCCCCCAGCCTGATCTAGTTGCAAATTACTTCAATGGGATTTGAGACCCTGGGGACTGGGATCTGCTCTCATTCCTCCCTTCACCAAAGATGTGTTTACATGTGAGAAATCATCCCTAGGGATGACCATGTAATGTTTTCATTGATTTTTAATACCTCTTGTTTACCTGTTTCCAAATTGCAGCAGTCATTTTTATTTCTTTGCTGCTACAGTTTCCACAAAAGCTTTGCTAAAAAAATCAAAATTGTCTTTGAAACAGATATCAAGCATGTTTTGTTTCCTGACAACCACACGTAGAGATTCAATTTGTATACGCTCCTCGGTGGATATGTCACACTGTGATTGCTCACACATTAACTGACACAGCAGAGCTGGGTGGCAGATATTTTATCTATTCCTCAGGAATATAAGAGACTAATAAAAATACCAGTGAATCTAAAAGAGACCTTGATGTTTCGTAATGTGTAAGACAAAAGGGTTTCCTATTTAATTAGCCACAATGTTAGATCAAAAAGGATGCCTTAGATTTTGAAATGAGTCAGTACTGAAATTTATAAATATTTTCTTCTCCCAGTTTAAAGAGATTTCAAATAGGGAAAATGAAAAAAAATACCTTTGGGACAATGAATTTTTGTCTCATGAATGAGCTGTACCAAACCGAACATTTTCTGCTGGAGCCCAAATCAAAAGCTGTGCCCCTGATCCAGCTCTTGCAGAAACATCACCCCAGACACTCCTGTCCTGACAAAACTGGCTCATTTCCTCTAGAAAATACAGATAACAACCAACTTCCACACAGTGTGTACAGACAGAGAGTAAACTTGCACTGCCTCTTACCCTGCATGCAGGGACATAACCTTCTCCTTGATCTCCATTCAACAGAGAAGGGAAATTCCACCATTTCAGAGCCTTTGTTATTATCTCGAGAGGTAGGGCAGCAACCAGAGAGAGCATCCAGCAGGAAAAGACACAGGAAGGGTTTTAGAGCCAGGGCACAGCAGCTGACACGTGTTGGGTCTGTGAAGCTGAGCTGGAGAACTCCCAGCAGCCAACCTTTCATGTGCCCATCAGCATTCCTGCAGTGGGAACTGCAGAGTCACAAAAACCAACAAAAAATAAAAAAGAGAGAGAGAGAGAAAAGTCATTATGAAACCCCACATTAATTTTCGTGTTATAAACACGAGGTTTGCCCCAAACACAGATCTGTGAGCAGCGATTCTCAGAGCGAGGCAGTGTGAGTTAGAGCAGGTTGTGGGTTTGATCCCTCTGTGGGCAATTTATTTAAGAGCTGGACTCTGACCCTTGTGGCTCCCTTACTCAGAATATTCCGTGTTTCTGGGTCAGGTTTGCCCATGTGCTGCCCTGTGCTGGGGAGGGCCGATCCCTGCCCTGGCTGCCCACTCGTGGAGGGACAACCCCATCCCAATTTACACACCAGCACCCCCACCCTGGGGATTATCCACTCACCAGACCCGAATCACCAGGGCATTACTCTTACCCTGCTTAGACCTGCCTCATTCCCGACGGACGAGCAGGAGCGAACCCCAGGTGCTCTCATTTCCACACACGATGGATGAGCAGGATCAAACCCCACCTGTCCTCATTCCCACACTCTCATTCCCTGTGGATGAGCAGGATCAAACCCCCGGTACTCTCATTCCCTGTGGATGAGCAGGATCAAACCCCACCTGTCCTCATTCCCACACTCTCATTCCCTGTGGATGAGCAGGATCAAACCCCACCTGCCCTCATTCCCACACTCTCATTCCCTGTGGATGAGCAGGATCAAACCCCCGGCTCTGTCTCCGGCTCCCCCGCACCCTCGAGCCGGGGATGCTGAGGCTGGGGCGCCGGCAGTGAGCAGAGGGAGTGGGGAGCAGGAGAACGCGAGGTTCCGGGGGGAAGCCGAGCTCTGGGGTTAACTGGATCATGGATCCAGTGAAATGGATCGTCCAGGGGGTTCTGCACCACGTCCTGCTCTGTCCCTGCCCGGGCGGCTCCAGCACAAGGAATGCCGTTCCAGGCGGCTTCAGCGACGGATGATGTTCTGTATTTAACAGACAATAACACCCACCCGCGGCTTGCTCATCCTCCCCATTTGTTTTCCCCTTGCAGGTGCTCCAGCTTTCACCTCGCTAGGGGAGGAGGAGCCATCCCCATCACTGAGCTGCAGCTCAGTAATGAAAATAACACGAGTCACATCCTCCACAGCACCACCTCTGTGTGCTCCAGCAAAGTCCTGGGTGCTCTGTTGATTTACAACAGCCATGGGTCTACTTTCTGCAGCACAAAATCATTAAAGTTGGAAAAACCTTCTGAGGTCATTGAATTAAAGCGGGCACCAGGTTCAGCACTAACCCACATCCCCAGGTGCCACATCCACACCCTTCTGAGCCCTTCCAGGGATGGGGACCCCCCCCCTTCCCCAGCCAGCCTGTTCCATGCCTGACCACTCCTTCTGTGCAGAAATTTTCCCCAATATCCAACCTAAACCTCCCCTGGCACAACCCTGGGCTGTTTTCCTTGGTCCTGTCGCTCATAACCTGAGAGAAGAAAGCGACCCCCACCCAGGCACAAGCTCCTTCCAGGCAGATGTGGGAACAATGAGCGCTGCCCTGAGCCTCCTTTTCTCCAGGCTATCACAAAACCGTCAGTGAAAATGCCTGCACTGGGTGCAGACATGAGATAAAAGCCTGAGGGACAGTGGCAGAGCTGCTGGAAGGGAAGAGTGACGATGTCCCATCTGCACTGCAAATAAAAGATGAGAACAAACTCAGAGGGTCTGACCCTCACTCCAGTTTTAACTGTGCATCAAGAGGATTCAGTCACTGCCCTTTCCTCGGTGAGTCCGGGTACAAACAGCAAATTCTAGTGCTGAAGTCTTTTCATACCCAGAAAAACCTGGGAAAGCTGTCAGGATCTTCCTCCAAGGAACTTCACCTGGTACAGGGTGAGGAGGGCCAAACATGGAGCTACCTCAGCCTGAAATAACATTCCAGAGTCAAAAAACAAAACACATTTTGTGGACATACACGAAAATTTGGCCTGAATTTCAAGGTCATGTGGTAAATTAGCAGGAAGACGCAGATGTCCTGAGCACGATCCCTTCCCACCCTATGAGGCACGGCCATAACCATTTGTGCAATTGCCTTATTTCCCAGAGTGACTTACAGATGCTCTTGTAAGCAGACCCAGTCAATATATTTATTTTCCTTTTGATATACAGCTACAATAGGAAGCCATGCATGAAGTTTATTAAACCTGGCTAATTTTCTATCGGTTCTGCAAAATATCGATTCTATGCATTCAGTTTTCTGGCTCAGACTCAACCTGGAAAGAGAATCATTTAAAAACAACACAAAGAAGCATCCAATTCCTCTGAAACAACACTAATCTGAGCCTGCAAAGTGTCCCCGTCCTCATGGGCAGAGCCCTTTGATCGACTGAGCCAAAGACAACTGTGTTATTTAGGAGCCATTTGCAAGCTGGCAGATTAAACAAGGCTTCTTTTTTTTTTCCCCCTAAAGGGTGGGTGGGGAAGAGGTAACAGCTTTACAGTAGCAGTAAAACATCCAAATGATTTTTTTTCCTCTGACAGAGCCAGATTCTCCAGGTGAGATGGGCAGGAGAGCGGTGCAGGAGGCTCTGCTGCTCTCCAGGGACCTGCAGGGGTGCAGGGCAGGATCTGGCACAGGGAAAGCACAGAGGAGACACCTCAGGGATGCACCTGCAGAGTCCAAACCTCACAGGGGTGTGTGAGAGCATCGTCCTCAGGACAGAGCCTCTGAACCAGCCTGGTGTCTGGTTCTGGAGAGCACAAGTCCTGTCCAGGCAAGGCTAAGCCTCAATCCCTGCCTCTCCACATTTCTCAGAGAATTTTAAATCCCAGGATAGTTTGGTTTGGAAGGAATCTTAACGATCATCTAGTTCCAACCCCCTGCCATGTGCAGGGAAATTTTATATTTGCATAATAAAATCAGAGACAGGGAGTTTTCTACCTTTAATTCTTTGAGCTGAACTGATCTTCTGCACAAACTGTTACTGTGCCCAAATCATGATGGAAACCAGCAATAAAGATAAAGATGCTGTCTGAGCCAGTCTGGCCCCGTGTTTTACCACACCATTCTCAGGGAGCCTGCCCTCGGATCCACACATCAGGCCAGCTTCCAGAGACTTCCTTTGGTTCAAACTTAACTTCAGACTTAACCTGCTGCTCACCCTGTGCCGCAGGCTGCTCCAGAGCAGCTGTGAAGCATCGTGGCACAGGACAGAACATATGCAGGAGTAAACAAATTACAGCCATCTCCTGAACAACAGGGCCCTGGCTTCCTGGAAGAGCTGCAGACAACAATTGCTTACAACAATTCCTCTTAGGAGCTCATGAGCAGAATTAAACCCAAACAAATTTTATTGCAAAGTGTGATAATTTAGCATTGAAGAAAATCTGTATTTTTAACACCCTGTGTTCGTGCACCTGGCTGTTTGTTCCTCTCTAGCCTCACATTATTAGGACCAGCTGGATCTCCCTGGTTTTCCTTTCACCCCAAAAGAACAAGACAGTCAGCAGTGCTCCCTCAGCAGCCCTGGAAGCCCTCGGAGATATCAGAGTTTCTCAGGCAGCCTGACTCCTCACTCAGCATGCCAGACTCATCTCCCTTTGGCACAGAAAGCTGCTGGAGGAACAACTGGGAGCCCCAGCTCCTGCTTAGCCCAGGCCCAGCCTCAGAGCAGAGTCTGGCACTGAAGCCTAACACAAATCCCCTGGTGTGATAACAGGCAGCCAGGGCATCTGACAGCCAACAGAGGAGTACTTAAAATAACTGCCTGATTTAAGACAAGTGTCTCCTTAATCCTGAGCAGTTAGAGGTTGTTTTATGCCCTGCATGACAAAGGTTTGCATAGCTAGTTTATCATATGTTTAAAGCTGCCTTAATGTACCAGCAGAGGATCTGCTATTCATCTTAGGCAAAGCAGGGGAAAGCTGGACCACGAGAAATAAGGAATGTGTAATAACCAAGAGCTTCTTATTGCACAGCCTAAGACCCACCAGAAGCACGTGAGAAGAAAACAGTGATGATTCCAAAGCTGCTGGAAGTTCTCTGCTGTGTCCTCTGTGTAGCTCACTCTCACATCTGGGATGGAAACGTGGAGAAACCTGACAGCAGGACCAGCAGCAGGGGGATCACTGCAGGGGGAAGAGGAGAAGAGGGGGCTGAGGGCTGTACTGGCACCGTCCCAGCTCAGTTTGAGGTGCCAGGACCCTCTCCACAGCCCCGGGAAGGAGCTGCGTGTGCAGAGTCGCCTTCACGAGGTGGATCTGGCACAGCACCGTGCCAAGCTCAGGTCCAGCTCCTGCTGCACGGCCTCACCTCGCTCCCCAAATCCAGCAATTCTCAAATCTGGGCTTTTGCTCGGCTCTCCTCGCTCATCAGGAGGGGATTGCAGGAGTTAAACTCCTTGTTGCAAAGCAGAGATTCCATTTTCCTCTGGTCTTAAGCAGCTTCAATCCATCTTTGTGCATTACAGAGCCGTGCTGATTGTTCTGCTGTAGTGAGTAATAACAACTTGTACTCTGCAGATTCCCCCAGGGACCGTTCCTGGCTGCACAGGGACACATTCCTGGGGGCAGGGACACATCTGGCACACGCCCCCAGGGAGGGATGGGGCTGCAGGAGCAGCACACGCAGAAATTTGGGTGGGAAGGTGCCAGGAGTGACACCAGAGTGAGGCTGATGGCCATGGGGAAATTGGGGTGCCCAGTTCTGTGAGGTGTGAACATCACAGCGTGGTGGACACAGAGAGACTAGGGGGGATATCAGGAATTTTTTCCCTCCCAAAAGCTGCACAGACAGGTTTTCTCCAAAGGAATCCATTACCACAGTTAGTAGCTCATTTTTACCACAAGACCTGGGTTGATGAAATAAACCAATCTCTACACTTTTTTTCACAAGCAGATAGTTAAAAACAGAAAAAAACCCTGCTAAACAGAGATGGCTTTGCTTTATGTCTAAACTTTGCAAGGCATTTTGCCAAAACTAGAACAGATATTATTTCCAGCACCAATATTTAATAAAGATGTTGTCTGCTATTGCAAGGCCAACAGCTGGAGCTGGAATCCATCTCCAGACATGGGCACTAACTTGCAATGGCCCAGATTTGCTCAACTGCCTTTTTTAATTGTGGGCATTAGCAGATTATGGGTCCTTTTGTAGCAGGTCCATAAAACTCTGCTTTGTAATCTCCTGGATGCATTAGGGTCCAGATTATCGTGCTTGTAGTTGATAAAAACAGAGAAGAGATTGCCTGGAGCCCTGGGGAGTGCAGGGATGCACCTGGGGCAGCACAGGGGGTGGACACGTGCAGGGAATGGAGCACAGCCCTGCTGCCCGTGGTGACCAACACTGAGGCACAAACAGCTCCATCCCTCCTGTTCCCAGCTCTCATGTGGGCTGGGGGCCCTGCCTGGTTCAGCTTCCCATCCTGTAAAGACCTGGGCTATCCTTCTCTTTCATCCTAGATGAAAGGAGGTGGTTACATGCACCAGTTTCTAAATCAGCTCCTAGCAAAAAAAAATCATTAAGAGGGTGCAGGTCTGCCTTCGAGCCGAGCTGGGACTTGCTCAGTCAGCAGCAGGGAGGAAACGTGTCCCACATATCTTTTAGGAGCAACTGGGAGCACTGGAAGCACACAAAGTTTTCAGTGGAAGGTCACTGGATGGCCCCAGACGTTCCCCTGCAGCAGGCACCAGGACCCCAGCTCTGGGAGCCAGGCTGCACCCACCCCACAGCCTGACCCCAAAGGGGCCGTGTCCTGGTGAGAAGGGCACAGGGACAGCCAGGGAGTCCTGCCAAGATGTCTCGAGCCCTCCTGATGGTTTTGCTGCTCCTGGCAAAGGCAGGAGAGCCTGGTGAGAGTCTGGGCAGTGCAGGGCTGGAGAGACACTGACCCCACACAGCTGAAGGACAGGGAGACGTGAGCTGGATTATGGACAAACTCACATCATCCCACTGCCAGGCTGCTGCAAACCCCTCCGAGGGGAGAAAGCCACCTCCACTTGTTCCTGGAGGTAAATGACTGCAGGAGCTGGAGTGCCTGCTCTGCTGGGGCTGTAACCATGTCCTCGCTGGGCAGGCTCCTCTGCGTCTCTGTTTCAGTTTAAGCTGTTTGGGCAGGACCAGAATTAGATTCTGTGAGCAGTTACATGGCTCTAAATCACCACTGAATTCCTGTGCATGCAGCAGATGTTTGTGTGGAGAGCATGCCAAAGGAAGAGCTGGTTTTACACCCCAGCTCCTGCCCCAAGAAGAGGCACAGAGGCACACGGGCACTTGGGGAGTGGGGGGTAAGTGATCAGCTGAGAGAGGCAAATGATCTTTTCCTTTCTGCTGGCTCGGATCTTTGTTCGAGTGGTGAGGTGGGACCCGTTCCCTGTAATTGCTCTGCTCTTGCACACAACTGCTGCCTCCATGTGCGGCTTGTTGACATTTAAATAAATTGCAATTATTCTGACAAAGTAAATTGCAGGGACTCCAGAGGAAATGGGTCAAAAATGCATCCAGGAGCATCTGCAATGTATTTAACACATGATTACAACAGGGCAGGAGGAGGAGAAGAGTAGATGCTGACAACAATGGATGCAGCATGGGGCTGGAGACATCCCATCCCATCCCATCCCATCCCATCCCATCCCATCCCATCCCATCCCATCCCACCTTGGTGGGATCCTTGGCCCAACCTCAGCCAGCAGGAGCCAAAACCTGCCAAAGACAGCAGGGGTGCAAATGGAGAAACCCAGAGGGGCTGGGAGCAAGCAGGGCACCCCTTGGACTCCCTGGGTGAAGACCACAAAGCCTTCATCTCTCCTCTCCTTCCTCCTCCTCAGCACTCAGGGGTTTCAGAGGAGGCTGAGGGCTGGGAGTTCCCATCTCACTCTCCTGTGGCCAGGAGATGGGTGCCCTGCTGGCCCCCCAGGCTCCAGCTTCTCCTCTTCCTTCGCTCCCTGGAGCCTCTCTGTACCCCAGTCCCTTCTTCCTCATCCTCCAGTCCTTTGGAGAGGATTTGTCCTTTTGCCCACATCAATCTGAGCTCCTGAGATCCTGCAAACACTGCATTTCTCTTCCCTCTGAGGGGTTTCCTGAGCAATCCAGGACAGCTGCTCCCTGCTGTCCTTGCCATTTCTAGGACACAGGACGTGCTGGGGCAGGCAGGACACAGCAGGTTCCTGATCCCACACCTGCCCCAGCTCACACAGACACAGCTCCTGGTGCAGCCCAAAGACAGACCTGCCCCTGGTGCAGGTCCCTGACAGCACAGAGAGCTCAGAGCTGGGGCAGGAACAGAGCCCTGAGTGTGAGTGGAGAGCAAAGATTTTAGAGAACACTCCAGGAGGGTGATGGCATCACAAGAACAACACAAAAATGCACCTTCAAAGTGTCCCAGTGTACCCCCACTGTCTTCCTTACCTCTCATTCCACTGGAAGCCTTTGCCTTCTCCCCACACCACAAACCTTTTCCATGTTTTGTTTCCCAATACATCAAAATGTCTCCCTGCAAGTGTAAAACTCTTTAGATGAGGGGAAAATAAAATCGATTTGAAATCACAGCTGCTAGGAGTCCCTGGCACACACACACACTGTCTGCTGACATTTTCTGTAGCTCTTTTCCCAGGGAAATCTGTCTCAAACAGAGCCCAAGGGGGCCAGTAACAAATCAGTTCCCTGCTACACAAGTGATTTTTTTAACTCCAGGTCCAACACAACCACACTGGAAAGCACAGGTTTAGTCTCCCATGGATCATTAAACAAAAAGAGCAGTTTGTTAAAAGGTGCAGGGTTTTAGGGATTTGTGGTTCTGAACCAACCTGGGATCATTGCATATTCAATCCTGGTTTGTTCTGACAAGTGGAGCTGCTGCATTCCCATCAGACTGGCATTCCTCTGGAGCAGGCACCATCTGAGTTGGGAATTGCCTGGAAGCTGGGAGCCTCTGCTGTCAAACACTCTGTGAGGGAGGGACAACACTTGTGCCTTATGCTTTCCCCTCCTTTTTCAGCTTTCCTCACCATTACCAGGATTTTAAAGTCAGTTTTTCTAGATAGAAGTGAAAGTCTTCTTAGCCATTTGATTTCCAGCAGCTGCAGTTCCAAAGTGAGGTGAAAATCTCCCGTACAAAAGCTGGAGTCCCTCCCAAGATCACCCCCACCCCTCTGGCTGTGGGGATCCAGGAATCCAGCAGGTCCCAGCACTCCTCCCCTGCAGCCCACGGAGCTCTCTCAGAAGTTTGGGTGATGGCAGAGGGAGGTCACACAGGCAAAAAGAGACTTTGAGCTCCTGCCATCCCAGAGACAGTCACCAAGGGGCTGATCTCAAACGGCAGAAGCCAGAGGGAGATGGAATGAGAAGCTGCAGGCATGGAGGGACCAAAAAGGAAGGGGAGAGGTTCAGGCAGGGTGGCTGGGAAGGATCCCAGCCTGGGGACAGAGTCAGAGGCTGATGCCACAGGCTGCAGACACCAGAGGTGCTGCTTAGAGCTGGGACAGCAGAAGGGACAAGTTTGTTCTGTCCTGGGAACCCCCACACAAAACAGGTTCTGCTCCCCACCCTGCTGTGGCTCTGAGAGCTTCATTGGCTTTTATTGGGAAGTGATTAATGCTGCAGGTTTGGGTCCCCTCCCCTGCACTCACAACANCCAGAGCAAGGGCGGGGGGGGGGGGAAGGAGAAAAGGAGGAAGGAATCAGGGATTAAAAACATTCGGTATGGGAGCTGGTTTACATCTGCTGGAATGCTTCCTCAGTTCCCTCCCAAAATACACCTGCATGGACACACAGGCACACACAAACTGCATCTTGCTTTTTAGTGTCACCTAAGGGCAGCCCCCCAAAATCCACGAGCCCTGGGAGGTGTTGCAGCCAGCAGGAATCATTTCCCAGCCTGACGAGTAGAGAAGGGGCAAAATAGGAAGCAATTCCCAGCAGTTGCTGCCTGTGCCAGCGGGAGCAGAGCCCAGAAGCCCCCAGCACCCCGAGGGAGTGCCACAGGCTGAGCCCCAGGACAGCTCCGTGCACTCCCTGCAAAGGTGCAGCTTTCCACACTCTCTCCTCAGACAGGAGGTGATGCCAGCGGGAGGCAGAGGTCTCTGCAGCAGGATTCGCTTTGTGGGGCTGGGAGATGGAGAAGAGGATGAAAAGCTTCTGAGCGTGGCAGAATTGGCTGCTTTTGCTGCTGCTGGCAGTGTCCCACTCACAGGGCAGCTGTGACAGGTACAAGGAACCTCCTGCTACCCGGGTTGTTCCAGGTCATCATCCAAATGTGCCTGAGCACCTCAAGGGGAGCTGGATTTATGTAGTGACACGATGCAAACAGATCCTCATGTCTGCGGGCACAGCAGGTACAGGAGCCCTGTCTGGGCAGGCTCTGGGTGCATTTCCAGCCCTGCTGGAAGCACTGGATCCCTGGGCTGGCTCCTGTGGCTCCAGCACCCCCTGGGGATGGGGCAGGCAGCCAAGTCCCAAACTGCAGATGGGGATACAGAGCTGGGAACACTCACAAAACCACTATTAGCATTTCATCTCATATAAAAGGCATAAACCATCTTTAGTAAATGCCAAAAATTAAGAAAATGAGCAGCTCTAATGTACCTTGACCAAGACATCAAACCTGCAGAGCTGTACTGAGGCTTAACTCCCAAATCAAAGGCTCTTCTTTAAACATAAACCACCTGCTTTATTATTTATTTCTCCTGGGCACTACCCAAGGAGTGGGCTGTCTTCAGATCACTTTTGGACCACGCAGCAAGATGACACAATTATGGCCATCGAGTAAGATTCTTGCCTTGGATTGTTTCCTTTTTTAGTGGTTACATTAGTACTCAAAAGGCCAGGAGTTCAGAAAAATATGGTCTGAAAATATCATCCTGCAAAACGGAGAAGAAAGATCTCTGCCACACTGAAACCTTTGTGACTTCTGAAAATAACAGCCTGGAAAGGATCCATGGATACAGGCACTGGCCCTTGACAAAGTGGACCTGAATCCATCACTTGTGGCCCAAGGCAATCCAGACAGCTTCAGGTGGGAGGAAGAGAAGAAAATGTAGTTTCGGATTTTTTTTTTGGCAGTGGAGAAGTTTCAAACCAATTTCTCCTGGAATGAAACACGACAGCATTTCAAGGGTTTGATGGAAACAAGTCTTTCTGCAAGTCCTCAGACTGAGCTGTTTCATTTCATTTGTGGAACAAATGGGGACAAATTATTTTTAAGTCAGTTCACAAGAAAATCGCCTTCTTCTACAGGGTGTGCAGCCTTGTGGGAGCCCTGAATCCCCTCCCTTGCAGCCCAAGGCTCTGGAAGCACCTGGGAGGGCAGAGGCTGCTGTGTCCTTCCGAGGAGGCAGGCGGGTCCTTTGGATGTGATTAGAGGCAGGAAGCTCCTTTGGTGCCTTTAATGCTCCTTTGGTGCCTTTAATGGCCTTCGGGAGTAACTTGTGCCAGCAGGTGGGAGGGGACAGGACTGAGCTGCAGCAGCACCTCCTCCATCCACTGCCGATCCCGGAGCTGACCTGGAGCCTGCCCCGTGTCCGTGTTCCCTGAGACAGAGCCCTCAGAGGGCAGGACTGGGAGCAGAGGTGGCACTGGTGGCACTCCCAGCCCTCTCTCCCTGCCCAAGCTCAGAGAGCAGAGGAGCTCAGACCCTCAGGAGGAGCCTGAGGAGCCAAGGGAGCTCTGGGTGCTGCTGCTGCCACTGCCAGTGCCTCACTGCTGACCCAGGGAGGAGAAGGGGCTGAACCAGAGCCCTGAGCCAGACCCTGACATGGTTCTTGATAAGGACACAAAAATCCAGCTGGTGCCAACCAGCTGCAGAGTGCTGGGGGAAATTCTCCAGGCTGTTATGGGTGAGGTGAGATGAGTTGATCTCAGTGTCCTCAATATCTGTGAATTTCTTTCCATCTTCACAAGCAGCATATGCTCTAGATGGGCTGAAATTTTACTGAAATGGGTCAGTAGAAAAATAGATCCTTCTTACAACCAACACTGCAGTGCCTTAATTTAAAAGGGAGCAACAAAAAAAGGGAACAGAATCTGGGTAAGAGAGAAACCCTTTGCTGCATTTAATATTATCAAAGCCTTCTGTGCTGAAATCTGAAATGTGTGCCACAGTGAGCCTGACCTGCAGCCCCAGAGCTGTCAGAGGCACAGCCCTGCACCAGCACTGATGGCACTCCAGCACAGCTCATTGCCAGGCTGGGACACAGCCCTGGAGCTGCAGGATTATTGACTTCTCTGGAGGCAGCACCATCCCAGCAGTTCAGAGAATCCACAGCAGACAGCACGTGAGAGGGGACAGGGGGAACAGGGGCTCTGCGTCCTGCTGAGACAGGGCTGTTGATGTGAGCAGTGATGGAGCTGTGTCCCTACATCCCAAACATCCCAAACATGCCACCAGGGATGGCTCTGACCCTACATCCCAAACATCCCAGCAGGGATGGCTCTGGCCCTGCATCCCAAACATCCCAGCAGGGATGGCTCTGACCCTGCATCCCAAACATCCCAGCAGGGATGGCTCTGACCCTGCACCCCAAACATCCCACCAGGGATGGCTCTGACCCTGCATCCCAAACATCCCACCAGGGATGGCTCTGACCCTGCATCCCAAACATCCCAGCAGGGATGGCTCTGACCCTGCATCCCAAACATCCCAGTCTGACCCTGCACCCCAAACATCCCACCAGGGATGGCTCTGACCCTACATCCCAAACATCCCAGCAGGGATGGCTCTGACCCTGCACCCCAAACATCCCAGCAGGGATGGCTCTGGCCCTGCACCCCAAACATCCCAGCAGGGATGGCTCTGGCCCTGCATCCCAAACATCCCAGCAGGGATGGCTCTGACCCTGCATCCCAAACATGCCACCAGGGATGGCTCTGGCCCAGCTCAGCAGAGCTGCAGCTCTCTTGGCAGCCAGCAGAGAACCTGAGGGAAGTTAAGGCAGGCTAAGGAACAGATGAGGTCTGGAAAGGGCCATGCTGGGAGGTGACACAGGCAAGTCTTCCAGAAGGATTCATGGCTTCTGCAGAAATGATGCAATGGCAGCGAGTTAATTGTCACCAAATCGCTCAGAAAAGCAAGAGATGAGAAGAAAGCAGCTCCTGGGAAAGGAGCCCTGGTTTTTCTGTGTCCCAGAGCTCAAGCAGAAGGGAAATGGGATATGAAGAGCTTCAAATTTATGCCAAAAAAAGGATAACTTGAAATATTCAATACAAGCCCTGTGCAGAAAATTAACTGGGAGTGATGGGGAAAGGGAATGCAGTCTCATGGTTCAGCCAAAGCCCTGAGGAACCCAGCACAGCCTGGTGGGGACAGCCAAGGCTGCTCCACACTCACATTTTTGATCAGAGCAGTGGAAGCAGCAGTGCAATCCATGTGGAACCTCCTCTGATATTTCTGCCCTGGGGGAACACCCCAAAACTGAGCTGAGCTGGGCTGAGCTGCCAGGAGCCCTCCCCTCCTCTTAGGAAGTTCCTACCCCATAAACCAAGCTCCACTGCACCCACTCTATTAAGCCATAACCAGGTTCCAGCCTGGCCTCAAAGGATGACTTACAGACCTCATTCATCAGGCAGTTCTTTGCAGTTTCTTGCACATTTTATTGCAGGCTTTTCCTGCACAAACACAGCTCAGTTTATTGCTGGGGGAGTCACCAGACTGTGACCCAGAGGGGAGCAGCTGGTGATCCAGCACTGGGAGCTATTGACTCCACCACCAGAACACCAAGGTGAATTCAATTGTCACCTTATTTAATTTACAGATCACCAGGAGCAATTAGGGTGCAGCCTGTCCGCTGGAGACATTTCCCTCCTTGCAGAGAACCAGCACTAGCCCTTGATAACAACATACAAAAACCACTTGGAGATTTGAGTGATCTCTAGATCCTGAGCAGGCCAAAGGCAGGAATTTCAACCTCAAGCACTCAGGTTTAATATTGACTGTAATTAAAAGGAGAGAGCCAACCTCCCTGCAGCACAACCTGACTGACATCAACAGCATCACAGCACAGCCTTACCTTTGGTCTCCCAAACCCATCTGGGATGGGGATGAAGGACAGAATGTGCCAATGGGGACAGAACCTCTGCTCTCCAGAGGCAGCAGCACACATGGAAAGCTTCCTTCCTTCCCACCTTGGGCTGCCCCCCACACAATCCCAGTGCAGGATGGTTTTTCTTGCAAGGCAGACACCACCTCCACTGACCTGCAGGACCTTCCTCATCCTCAGGGATGTCCAAGCCAGGCAGGGGTGAACAGAGCCCTGCTGCCCTCACAGCAGGATGGGGCTCATGTAAAGGGTTCAGGGAGCTCTGGGCCAGGCAGCTTCACCACCCAGCTCAAACATCTGTGGGGACACAGAGCTGGCCTTTCACCACGCTGACACCTCCCTCCAGCCAGGCTGTTCCCAGCCTCTTCCTTGTCCAGGTCAGGTTCTCCCACCCCAGGTTCTGATACTGCCTTTCCCTCTCACCATCCCACTTCCATTGCCCTTTTCACTTCTTGCCCACACCTCACAACGCTCCCCTTTCTCTCCTGCTCACAGAGTAGTTCGTGGGGCTCTGAACAGCCCCAGGCTGGCACAGCCAGGAGGAGCCCAGCTCTCTGGGGTGATCTGGTTGTTGGTCCTGCAGCAGAACAATCAGCACAGTTCCTGTGATGCAGTGAGATGGACTGAAGCTACTCGAGAGTACAAGGAAATGGGATCTGTGCTTTGAAAGAAAAGCAGCCTGACTCAGCCAGTGCTGTGTGCCAGGGCAGCCCCGAGCTCACACAGCCCCTGGTGCAGGGCTGGGCTGGGCAGCCCTGCTCAAACCCACACTGGGAGCTCCAGGACTCGTCCCTGTGGGAATAGGGGATGCTCCCATGCTGAGGGAATAAGGAACAAGACACAGCTCTGCTGTGCTGCCCCTGTTCCTTTCCCATCAGCAGAGATCACACTCCTGCTCCGTGCCTGCTTCTGCACCAGAACAATTCTGCTCTTTGGTTCTTTTCCCTTTCAGACGTCCTCAGAAAATAAAGACCCAGCTCTCACCATTGCCTCTGCACCAAGACCTGAGCAGACTGCAAAGTCCCAGAGGCCTGGAGCTCCCTGCTCTCCCACTTAATCACAAAGATTGATTCCACACCTCCCTTAAAGAGATGAGGCGTGAGCAGGTACAGGACTCCTTCCCTGACCCAAAAACATTCTTTCTTTCTCCACAAATCTCTCCACTGCTTTCTTGACATCAGCAGAGGCTATACTCCAAAAATTTCAGAAATTATCTATCAACAAGATATAAAATCTCCCTGTGCCAGAGCCCACAAGCCCCAGGAGCTCTGGGCAGGAGGGAATGCAGGTAGAGCTGGCCTGGCACCAGAGGTGTTGGGAAGTGTCCTCCACAGAGGCATCCCCTGCCTGAAAAGCCAAGGCAGCAATCCTAAAAGAAGAAAAAATAAATTAAGTTTTGTCTTTTTCCGGCTCAGGTGTCTTTTTGTCTCCCAGAAATCAGGGGTTGGGAATGCTTCTGTGGAGAAATCCGAGAGTCTGGCAGAAGGAGCAGAGAAAACTGCAGGGACACCAGAGCAAGGGAAGTCACCACTTTATGGTGGTGGAACTGAGGTGCTTGGAGAGCAGGGCACATCCCAGGCTCCCTATTTACCCATTCCACAAAGCACCTCCTTATTACTCTTGTTTATTGACTAAGTGTAAACCACTGTAGCACGTCAAGGGTGGAGATCTGAGTGGATTTTTTTCTGACCTCTGTGCCCCTCTGCCACAAGGCTGCAGGAAAGAGGGGAAAAAACTGACCTGGTCCTGACTGCTGTAATTAACTGGAATCCTGATTGATTTTGATATGCAGCCCTGCCTCATTCATCAGCAGAACATTTACCCAGATAAGGAGAGGAGCTGAGCATCAGCCCAGGGCTGCTCTGGAGGAGAAGTGCCTTGAGTGCATCTCTCCCATTCCAACCCCTCGGTGTTTCAGACCTTCTAAGGAAAATCATTCACCCACTGTGGGCACACAGCAAAGATCATGAGGCCTCAGCCCTGTGAAATTTCAGGTTTGGGGCTGCAGGAAGCCTTGGCCCCACCAGGAGCAGGGACAGGAGCAGTGATTGCAGGGGCCAGGTCTCAGCTCACCCATTGCAGGTCTGGGTGTGCAGCTCCTGTAAGGAGTCAGGACAGGCCAGCAGGGAGCCACATGGAAGGTCAGTGGGTAGGAATCAAACGGGAAGACTGGAGATAGGCTAAAACCAGGCTTAAGATGGAGATTTTGATTCAGAGAAGGAAGGGGGAGCCTCAGCAGAGTCCCACAGTCCAAAGGAAGAGGCTCCAAGCACTTTGCCCATTGGAATTGAAAACCCTTTCAGCTGTCAGTTCGATTTTGCTCTCCTTCAAGCATGTGATGGAGAGAGAAAACGAATGCAAGAAAAGAAATACTGTTGTTTTAATTGGCCATATTCGTCACTGGAGCAAGAAAAATAACCCCAGCAACAGCCCTAGCTGAGTGACATACATTTAATTAGTATTTGAGAGGAATTTGCTTTGGCCAATGGAATAAATATATTAAATCTTCATCTTGACCTGACCTTTGCAGGAAAGCTCTGGTCTGACCAGCGCTGCCCAGTGACACCCAAGAGGCCTCTGGTCAGAGGTTTGCAGCTCAGCTGTTCTACTGAACCCTCCTCAAATCCTCCCTGGTGTGCATTATTTAGGACAGAGCCCTGGCAGCACGTGGCCTCAGGCCAGTGGTGCCAAGGCAGAACCAGACAGACCCAGTGGGGTGCAGTGCCTGCCCCACTGCAGGAATAAAAGTGCTCCATGGAACAAATTCCATGGAATTAGAGCAGTGACATGGTGCTCGGGGGACACTGCACAAATATTTGTTCAGGTCTTTAAAGAGGCCTTGGCAGGATGCAGAGCAAACAGTGTTTGTGCAGCCAGGGGGGATGGCAGGAGGGAAAACCATCCAGCAGCACCTGAGCCACGACACCGGGCAGGGCCCATCCTCCGTGGGGCAGGCTTTGGGAGAGCAAAGACCATCCTCCAGGCCGGGCTTTGCCCGTCCCCTCCTCCCCAAGGCCCGGCCCTGCTGTAGCTCCCTCTGCTCCACCAGGTCGATTTTGGCACCGTTGCCTCTCTTTTCTTTGCAGAGTCCGTTCCCCCAGCACCAGGAGACACCTGCAGAACGGTTCTGCCTGGAAATGCATCCCTGGGTTTTTGATCTCTATTAGTGCCCGTGAGCAGATGACAGGGGAGCAGGGACAGAGACAGCGTGGGATGAGACATTCACCCAGCTGCTGGTTCAAAGGCATGGCGTCATTTATAACACTCCCAGCTATTCCAGCTCTACCTGCTTGTTCTCACTTAAAAGAAACAAAGAGCAGCAAGCCACTTCTAGTTCTGGATATTTAATTTTCATGGATGTTGTCTATTTTGGTGCCTTTGCTCTCAGGTAGCGCAGCTTCCCCAGCTCCACGGGGCATTCCTGCTCCAGAGCAGCACTGCCAAGGTGTGCTGGAACCCCTCAGCATCCTGCAGTGGGACAGGGACAGAGCAGGGACAGCCAGGAGGTGGACAGGAGCCTGTCTGGGTAGCCCTTGGCCCTGCCTGCACCCTGCACATCCCCCTGGGGCTGTGCAGCCCTGCTGTGCTCCACGTGTGGACCCTGGCATTGACAAGTGAGCCTCTGCTTCCCTGCACTGGGAACGAGTTCAAAACCAATATTGAATCAATCTACTAAAAGGTTTTCTCTGCATTGTGCCAGTACTCCTGTGGGGCCAGCCCACGCACACCTCACTGAGATGAGAGGACATCCCCCCAAAAATCCAGCCCAGGGTCTCTGCAGCATCTGGGAGCCAGAGCAAAGGGGAAGGGAGGCTGCTCTGCTGAACCTCCATCAGTGTCCCAGGCTGCAGTGACACAGCCTGAGCCTGCCCTGGACCACAGCTCCCCCGAGTCAAATCCAGATTTCCTCCAACACCCACTCCCAGCACCTGCAGCAGGAGCCAGGCCAGAATTAAAGTGGTGTCTCCCCATCTCCCACCTGCAGTGATGCTGGACACCTGGACAGGGTCTGCACAGCCTGGGCAGGACCCCTGGGCTCGCTGCAGCCCCCCAGCAAGCACAGGGAGCTCAAAGGAGCCCCACAGCCCAGGCACTGGCACCCCAAGGCAGCTCAGACAGTCCCTCGGAGTTCCAAACCTCTGAAAATAACCTGGGCTCCTTTCCAGCCGTCACTGGGACCGGCTCATCCCCAGGGACTGCAAATGGCCTGATCCAAATTCCTCTGAAGTCCCTGCAAGGCTCATTACCTCCATCTGCCATTAGCTCCGGGAAGGATCTCCCTCTCCAAGGAGCTCCAGCACAACCAGCTGGGAATCCTCGCTCCCAGCCCAGGGCTGGCACCGACCCTTGCCCAGCCCAGGTGGGGCAGCAGCACCGCCCCAGCCGTTCAGCCTGGGCCCAATAGAGGGCAACAAGATCCCACGAACGCTTCATTAGGCTAATTACCAAGAGCCCAGGTGAGAACCGCTGCCCGCTCCCTCCAGGATGGCTCATCGCTCCCCTTTTCATCGGGGCTCCAGGCAGGATGGCGCGGTCAGGAAGAATGGCTCCAAAACGTTGGAGTTTTGGGTGTCTTTCAGCCACTTGTGTCGATTTTCCCCTTAATGTGGGACCCTGAAATCCACTGACCTCCCACTGTCCTCTCCTGGGTGTCACAAGAGCCCACCCGGAGCCTGTCCCTCACCCTTCCAGGCTCTGCCCCCTCTCCCCAGCTCACGGCAGCAATGACAAGATGCTCTCCGTGGAGCACCGTGACCTTCTGCCAGGCTGATTGGCACAAAGACACTTTAAACACCAGCAAACATTGGATTAACACTCTGCTTTAGGAGGAGCTTTGAATTAACAGCCGCATCACTGCACCAGCAGGGACATTTCCCCAGTACAGCCCAGTCCCGACCCCTCCAGGCTCCATCCCCTTCACCCCGGGGAATCACCCCGAGCTGTGCAGCGTCCCCAGCCCTGCATCCAGACACGTCACCCTGAGCAGTCTGTGCAGTCCTGCTGCTCCCAGGGAATGGATTCCAGGCTGGCAGGCAAGGAAAGCCCACGGGATTCTTGGCAGCAGGAATCAGCTCAGAACAGCTCAGCTAACACAGCTGCACACTGCTGGGCTCCGGGCTGCAGCAAAACAGATTTTGGGGGAGAGCAGCACAAAAAGCAGAGCTCTGAGGGGTCTCCCATCAGCTGAGCTGCAGGAATCCCCAGTGCTCTCCTAGGTGAAATGGATTAGGATAATGACTGCTGTTAAATTAAGTAATATTTTATGCTGCCCATCCTGGGCTGACCTGACTGGGTACAACCATGACTTCAGCTCCTGTGACAAGAGGTGGAAGCAGAACTGTAGACAACTTCTAGAGGTGGGATTTCAGCCTCACTGCCACCTGGGAGCCCAGGGAGGATTCCCACTGACACCTGCAGAGTGAAGGTTTCCCCCTTTCCCCCTGCAGGGTTAGCTCAGCCCCCTGTGCCCTTGGTTGGCGTGGGTGGCACACAGCACACATCTCCTGTCAGCAGCAGCCCCCCGTGCCCGAGGAGTGCAGGGACAGCAGCAGAGCTGGAGCAGCTGGGATTTCACCTGGCTTGGCATCGGAGCCTCAGCCCCAGCATCCCCCGTGGAGCAGGCTCACACAGGCAGCAGCGTCAGAGCAGGGACAAGAGCCTGAGCCACCCAAACCCCAAATCCTGTCTATCCCAAGTCATCCCCAGCACACCAGCCCCCTGCCCGAGCCTGCTCTCCAGCTCTGGACATCGTTGTGAGAGGCCACCAGGGAGGCTCCATCCCAGCACCAACACAACCATTCACACCATGAGCCAGCACCAGGGCAGGGCTCCAGAGCTCAGGAGAGGAAAAGCAGGACCCAAGGCTTGGTGTTGAGCCAAATTACCTCCACATCTGGGGAACTGGGAGGAAAGGCTCTGTTTGACCCTGAAAGCAGCAGCTGCCACAAGCTGGGAGCTGCCCTTGGAGCAAAGCAATTCCTGCCACCAGCAGCTGCTGAGCCCTGTTCAAAGCCCCGAACCCAAAGGCTTGGCCAAGAGCCTGCAGGACGAGCTCGTCTCTCACTGAAGATGGATTTGTTTTCAGCTACATTTGCACGGTGAGATGATGAGATCAAAGCAGCTGCACTGAGGTTAGGCTGGATTTACTGAGGGCAGAGCTCTGGGGCATTTGGCTGCAGAGTTTTGCCCCATCCCAGTTTCACCTGCAGGGTCCTGATCTCTTTGAAGGGTGGGCTGGGCTGGTTTGCTGGAGCCCTCCAGAGCTGATCCTGTACTGAAACACACACACAGACACAGCTCCAGAGCTGATCCTGAACTGAAACACACACACAGACACAGAGCTCCAGAGCTGATCCTGAACTGAAACACACACACAGAGCTCCAGAGCTGATCCTGTACTGAAACACACACACAGAGCTCCAGAGCTGATCCTGAACTGAAACACACACACACAGAGCTCCAGAGCTGATCCTGAACTGAAACACACACACAGACACACACAGCTCCAGAGCTGATCCTGCACTCACTCACACACAGACACAGCTCCAGAGCTGATCCTGCACTCAGACACAGCTCCCAGATCACATCCTCCAGAGCTGATCCCCACTCAGCACCAGCTCTGGGCGCTGTGATTCACTCGGGCTCCATCCCCAGCAGTGCTCACACCTCCCACAGCAGCTGAGGTTACACCAGCTCCACCGGAGCAACCTCCTCTGCACCCAAATTATTAGGGCTGAAATTTGGGGGAGGCAGTTTAAAGAACAGATGGTCGTGCTTTAGTATCGCAACACACTGCCAGTTAATTAATGCTAGCTGTAATTAAACTTTACACAAATTAGCTGTCAGCTATGCTAAAGGGAATCATTTCTCTCAAATGCCACCTTGAATCGCTGAGTTGTGAGACTTTTCTACAACGTAATTAAAAGCAGGAGGCTGGCATGGAAGGGGGCGGGTGGCAGGGGAGGGAATAAGCGGGAGATGAAAGCTGCAGGCTGGGAAGCAGCTGGAGATCCCCACCCTGCACGGGCAGCTCCTCTCCTTTGGTCTGGAGCACCTCAGGAACTCCACTTGGCTTTTATCCTTCAAGCTAACAGAGAGGTTCCTCCCAGTGAATCAAAGTTTTAGCTCGAAGCTGAATTTTTGACTCTTGGAAGGAGAAATGTTTGAGCTCAAGAAGATGTGGTAGGACCTTGGCAGGACTGGGAAGAAGTTTGGGTCGGGAGTTGTTGCAGTGAAGCCCTACTTCCCCCTGGAAAAGCAGAAAACAAGATTTGTTCAGAGGGAGAGGGCTGGCTTTGACAAAACTGCTTAGATGGAAAAGAGTCTGTCAAAACAGCCATGCTGACATTTTCCAACAAGTCACATTTTCTTCTGAGTGATGATTTGGAAATTTTAGCTCATTCCTTGCTTTCTGTGTTTGCCAGTGCTCGTTGAGCTGCGAGATGACTAACACCAGAGCACCATGAGCAAGCAGGCAAGTGCTGCCTTGGGCTGCTACAAACTGGGAATATCAAGGTTAATTGATCCCAAATAAGCACAGATTTGGGCTGGAAATAAGTTGGGGAAACAGACAACAGCTCTCCAAGTGTCAGATACACCCGTGGTGACCAGCAGAGGTTTTCAAACAGAGCCTTGTTTGCACACAAACACCCAGGACACACCGTGGGTACCTGAGCACGGTGACCTCCAGGAGAAACTCCAGGGTCCTGAGAGGCAGGAGATGAGCCTGGAAACAAGGCAACAGGGAACCCACAAATAAAGGAGGGCTGGAGAGGAGCAAACACAAAACTGCCTGAGCTGGGCTTAAATAGCACTTGTGGGTGAGCAGGGCGGGTTCAAGGTGAGGCTGCTCAGCACAATTAAAGCCAATTAGTGCACTCAGGATTCATTAAGGCAAACCACAGCCTAGAGGAGGAACGCAGTAATCCCAGTTAGGCTTAACCTCAGCTAGTCCTCAGGATTATCTCCCCACTCTCCAGCCCTGCGAGGCACCTGAGGCCCGTGCAGGTGCGCAAGATGGAGCATCCCCAGCCCAGCCCTGGGGAGGGATGGCCCCGAAGCAGCCCGGGGTCTGTGCAGGGCCCCAGGGCTCTGTCCCGGGTACTGCTGGTGCTCCCATCTCCTGCAGTCACGGGTAATTGATGTGCCCA
Source organism: Rhabdornis inornatus (assembly GCA_013397075.1). Taxonomy (NCBI): domain Eukaryota; kingdom Metazoa; phylum Chordata; class Aves; order Passeriformes; family Rhabdornithidae; genus Rhabdornis; species Rhabdornis inornatus. The sequence goes on along the minus strand of VWZS01004672.1, from coordinate 62,353 downwards.
GATGTTTTCCACTCTGTGATACAGAGGAAGGCAAAAATCTCCGTGGTTCCTGCCACGGCGATATGTGGAAAATTCCTTCCCATCTCCAGTCTGTCAATCAAATCAGGAACTCCGGGGGGATTTGGCAGGTGGGAGTGTGGTGGGGAGGGGTCCCTACCCCCCCCCGGCCACTGCCCAGCCAGCCCCCACCTTGTACCTGCCGTGAGCCGGGCACCTGGGAGCACAGCTGGCCAGAGGTGCCTAGGAGCCATCGCTCCTGGGCTCCTGCAGGCAGCTGCAGGAGGCTCAGGATGAGTTACAGCCACGGCCTCGCTGCAGAGCTGCGGGAGCTGTGAACATCTCGAGGGCAGAGTGGGACAGGGAGGGATTTATGAACTCGGGTCAGGAAGAGCCACGGTGACTCTGCCTCCTGCTCCTCCCAAACGCAAACACCGCAGCTATTCCTCTCCTCCAGAGGCTGAGTTAAAGCCCCTGGTTTGTAGCAATATCAAATCTCATTCGATAGGCTCTGAGCAGCAGTAAATCCCTGGTCCCTGCTCTCCATCAGCCCTCACTGCCCTGCTCTGTGTCCTCCTCCAAGGTTGCCTTCAGTTCCCAGCAATTAGGGCTCCTCCAGCATTTGGCTTGACAGGCTCTGGGCTCTGCTTGCAGCCCAACACACCCAGAGGAGTTCAGTTCCTCTGCACCAGGGCTCTCCAACCCCTCCTGGGAGCCCCAAGCTCCCCGTGCCCAGGGAAGCCCCTTTGCCCTCTGGTGTAACGAGCAGCCCTGGGGCAGCTTCCCTCAGTCATATTCCCCTGCACACTCTGCACACTCGAGAACACTTCTCAGCTTTCATTTCCTTTTATTTTTCTTTTTTTGTTCTTTTTTTTTTTTTTAATTTAAAGCTCAATCAAGGATCACATCAGCTTCTCTTTCCCCTGCAGCTCTGTGCTGGGAGTTCATGATGAGGGAGTTATACACCCATGACCCCTAAATCCTGTTCTGAGTCACTGCTGCTGCAGGCTCTGCTCTCCCACCCCACAGGCAAACAATCCAGCTCCTTTATTCCCAGCTAAGGAACAGTGGCCTCATAGAAAGCAACAAAGCCGTTGTTATTGTACACCTGGGGAGAGCCCCCCAGTCCTTTCCTTTTATTTTTCTTTTTTTGTTCTTGCTGTACCTGCAGTGCCAGCACAGACCAGGGGGCTGAGCTGGCCCTGCTGAGGGCTCTGCTTTACTGAGGCAGCGATGGGAAGGCTGAGCCTGGGTGTTGATGTGAGCCTGCACCAAAATGTTTGTGCTGGCTGGATTTCCAGGCTCCTGGAAAGAGGAGCCAGGTTCCCACCAAGCTGCTCTGTTGGGGATGATGTCTGTGCATGTGTGTGTGCATGGGAGCGGTGTCCTGTGCTCACATGTGTGTGCACGTGTGTTCACATGTTCACATGTGTGTGATGCCCTGTGCTCACACATGTGTGCATGGGTGTCTGTGCTCACTCACGTGTGTGCTCTTTTCCTGGAGAAAAGCCCAAACAAACCCCACACACACATCCCCACCTGCCCAGGTAAAATGTCTCAGCTGTCACAAGAGGCCCCAAACAATTTGTAGACGCCACAAATAAAGTTGACAGCATTGACAGGGAACAACTCGAGGACATCACCTGCACAGAGACCACACCGGAGCTGCAGGCATCAACTGGGCTGAAATTGTTCAATAAATTCCTGGGTTTAAGGCCAGGAGAGAGAGTTCAATCATCCTGGCTGACCTCATCCATCATAATTCCTCCCTTGCACTGGGAATTGTGGAGATGGGGTTATTAGAGATGTTTCAGAGTGGTACCTGGAGGTGACTGGACAGGAATGTGCTGCTCTGACACCCGAAATGCAGCTCCCTGCCTGAGTCAGCTCCTGTCTCACACATCCCTCACTAAATCAAAGGTCCCTGGTCCTCCCGGAGGGAAATGCTGTGTTGTCGTCCCAGCAGGGAGCTCCTCACAGCACTCACTCATCACTCATCACTCATCACTCATCACTCATCACTCATCGCTCGCTGGCGTTTTCTCCCGAGCTCCCTGTGCCCTGTGCCCGCCCTGGGATGACTCAGGGAGGTCTCACCCCACCAAAGTCCCCAGCCAGGAGGGGATTTGTCTTGCAGGTGAATAACTGCAGAAGGGCCACAGAGGTGAGTAGAAGGATGGAACATCTCTCCTGTGAAGAATGGGAGGGTTGGGATTGTTCAGCCTGGAGAAGGGAAGGGGCTCCAGGAGAGCGGGAAGGGGACTGGGGACAAGGGCTGGAGGGACAGGACACAGGTAATGGCTCCCAGTGCCAGAAGGCAGGGCTGGATGGGATATTGGGAACTGGGAATTGTTCTCTGCAGGGCAGGCAGGGCCTGGCACAGGCTGCCTGGGGAGGCTGTGGCTGCCCCATCACTGGAAGTGTCCAAAATTCATCTCCTCGAACTGGACTGCAATTTGGTGACTCTGTGCTTCCCATGGAGCTCGGGGGCTGTGGCTGACAAGGACAACTGTATTGTTATTGTTGTTGTTGTTGTTGTTATTATTATTGTTATTGTTATTTTATACTCCTGCATGTGCCTGCCTGCCACCAGCTCAGGTGTCTGTGGGTTGGAATAAATTACAGAGACATGTGAGAGGAGATGTTGTGTTTCATTAAAGCCCTGCTTCCCATTTGCTCTGGGAGTTTCTCTGGTTAGAAGTCAAACTGCACACCCGCCACTTGCTAATTGCACTTGGCAGAATCAAAGGCTTTAGCCAAAGGGATAAATACATAAAATTGTCGGGAAGGAAACGTTTTCTTCTTAAATTCCAAGCAAAAACTGAACTAATACGGATTTCTTTTGATAATAAGAGCAGCAAAAACAGATATCTGATCTCTGTGGCTAAAGGCTACTTGAAATAGAAGTAAAAGATTCTCTTATCAGGCCAGGACTGTTCTGAGCAACTGAAATTACATTACGAAAATCATGTCCTTGTTTTTCTTCTATAATTGTCTTTTGTTGTTTTAGTCTCTTTTCCCAGGTAACTCTGTCACTGGGATATTTCTTCAATCTCTGCTTTTTCTGACTCATTAGATCATCTTGCCAAAAGGGCCAGCAAAGAGCATCGAGGGGACAGCAGCACCCGAGCATCCCAAACATTCACATTTTGGGAGATCTGCGGGATGCCCCCAACCCCAGCCACCCCCTCCTCGACTTCCCCTGATTTCCCGTTTGAGTTTTCTTCTCCCAGGCAGGCAGTGACCATTGCTCACTCCCAGAGCCTGGACAGGGAGATGGAGGAGGGAGTCACGGCTTGTTAACCCTCACTTCCCTGAGCCTGTGGTGATTTATTACAGACAACGAGGCGTGAGGACAGGGAGGGGAGCCGAGATTCATCCCGGCTCCATCCCTGCTCCATCCCAGCTCCATCCCTGTCCCATCCCAGCTCCATTCCAGCTCCATCCCAGCTCCATCCCAGCTCCATCCCTGTCCCATTCCAGCTCCATCCCAGCTCCATCCCAGCTCCATCCCAGCTCCATCCCAGCTCCATCCCAGCTCCATCCCAGCTCCATCCCAGCTCCATCCCAGCTCCATCCCTGCTCCATCCCAGCTCCATCCCAGCTCCATCCCTGTCCCATCCCAGCTCCATCCCTGCCCCATCCCAGCTCCATCCCAGCTCGGGGCTGGTCAATCACCCGTTCACAGGCAGGCTGGGCAGTAGTTACTGGTGAAAATAGAAGAACCTGGAGTTTTATTTTTTTCACGCCTTGGTTCTTAAAGAGGAAAAATATCTCCATTTCAGATGGGGCAGCTTGAAAGAACATCTGCAAGCTGCCAGGGGTGCTCAGCCCGGGCAGAGAGCAGATCCTCTCCCCGTTGTGGTTTCAGACACTTGGGTGGATTTGGGGGTGAAACAACACCCTCACCACTGCCTAATGAAGGCAGAACTCCTGCATGTGCCCCCATATTTGTGTATTCTCCTGTGGTTTCTGGATCAGCTTTCATAATCTGATTTGCTTTTCACCCTAAGAATTGAGTTAGTTCACTGATTAAAAAAAAAAAAGAAAGTGATTACTAATTAAATAAATAAATAACAAGAATTTAAAAACCCTCAACTGGAAACTGCAGCTTTTTGCAAAACTGACTGTGAAATTTATGGAACGACAGCTAAATTGAATGAAATTAGGAAGAAAAGGGCCTTTCTATTTATGTGAGGAGTTTTCAGAGTCATCATAATTAATTATAACAAACATTGCACATTGCACATTAAATCTCCAGCTCCATGCCTTGGGCTGGTTCCTGACACCCCAGTTTGGGACGAGGGGCTGAGCCCCTGAGGCAACCCCAGCTCATCCTGTGCAGGGGGGGTGGAGCAGAGCGTGACCCTGCTGCAGCAGCCGAGCACTGAAACAAAGCCAGAAACGCGCCAGAAAAACTTCTGTGGCTTCAAAACCTGTCAGCAAAGCTGCCCCGTGCACCCCATCAGCTCCAAGGAGATCCTGCAGCCAGGTGTGAGCCAGGTGTGAGCCAGTGTGAGCCAGGTGTGGCCCAGGTGTGGCCCAGGTGT